>JAZGTL010000095.1:667500-670000 GCA_037349345.1 Oemleria cerasiformis | reverse complement strand
CTTTCGATTTTTACCACGCCCAGCGGCGCGGGCTTTGTTCCACTCGATGTTCCCGCATTGTCGTCTAGTCATTTCGCTGGCCGACCCTTGCGTTTCGTTTGGTGGTTCTGGGCTTTAGCTAACGTCATGGCGTGTGAGTGGTGAATGGGGTGATGCGTCGGCAGGCTCCTTGCTTGGGCAACGAACTGCCGGCTCTCTCCTTCCTCAGTGATGAATCAAGATTTGATTCTGCGCAAAGCGGGTTCCTGTTTTTGCTGCGTGTAGTAACAGAATGGTGCCACTCGTCGTTCCTTGGAGCCCCTCGGGGGTCCCTTTGGCGTCCCTCGGCGTACCTTTTAGTTCCTTGACATGTCCCTTGGAGTCCCTGCGCCCTAAATGTGCATTACTCCCCTCGCACTTAGGTGATGTTTGCTGCTGCTAATGCTGAAAATGAAAATAATCCTATATAGGGGGTACTGGTCCTCTCCTCCCTTCTTCTTAAATGTGCAATACTCCCCTCGCGCATAGGTGATGTTTGCTGCTGCTAATGCTGAGAATGAAAATAATCCTATATAGGGGGGAAGGGGTTCTCTCCTCCCTGCTTCCAAAATGTGCAGTACTCCCCTCGCACATAGGCCATGTTTGCTGCTGCTAATGCTGAAAATGAAAATAATCCTATATAGGGGGGTACTGCTCCTCTCCTCCCTTCTTCTTAAATGTGCAATACTCCCCTCGCGCATAGGTGATGTTTGCTGCTGCTAATGCTGAGAATGAAAATAATCCTATATAGGGGGGAAGGGGTTCTCTCCTCCCTGCTTCCAAAATGTGCAGTACTCCCCTCGCACATAGGTGATGTTTGCTGCTGCTAATGCTGAAAATGAAATTAATCCTATATAGGGGGTACTGCTCTTCTCCTCCCTTCTTCTTAAATGTGCAATACTCCCCTCGCGCATAGGTGATGTTTGCTGCTGCTAATGCTGAGAATGAAAATAATCCTATATAGGGGGGAAGGGGTTCTCTCCTCCCTGCTTCCAAAATGTGCAGTACTCCCCTCGCACATAGGCCATGTTTGCTGCTGCTAATGCTGAAAATGAAAATAATCCTATATAGGGGGGTAGTGGTCCTCCCGTCAGGAAGTTGGTGATCCGTGGGCTTTAGCCACCGCGCGTCGCGCGTCGCGCGTCCCTAAACGTCCCTAATCGTCCCTTTGAGTCCCTTCGAGTCCCTTTGAGTCCCTTCGAGTCCCTCGGCGTCCCTCGGTGTCCATTCGAGTCCCTCTCAGCCCCTTCGACCAAGCTGAGACATGTTTTGTCATAGTTGGCTACGCGGCATCTTCCAAACTCCCTCTCCTGGTCCATAGTTCGAGTCCCATGGAGTCCCTGCTTGCTAAATGCCCATTACTCCCCTCGCACATAGGTGATGTTTGCTGCTGCTAATGCTGAAAATGAAAATAATCCTATATAGGGGGGTAGTGGTCCTCTCCTCCTTGCTTCCTAAATGTCCATTACTCCCCACGCACATAGGTGATGTTTGCTGCTGCAAATGCTGAAAATGAAAATAATCCTATATAGGGGGGTAGTAGTACTCTCCTCCTTGCTTCCTAAATGACCATTACTCCCCACGCACATAGGTGATGTTTGCTGCTGCAAATGCTGAAAATGAAAATAATCCTATATAGGGGGGTAGTGGTTCTCTCGATAGGAAGGCGATGTTCCCGGGCATGGGCAGCCCACCCTCCGTGTCCCTTCGAGTCCCTCGGTGTCCCTTTGAGCCCATCGGTGTCCCTTCGGTGTCTCTCCTTCCTCGGTGTCCCTTCGGTGTCCCTTCTTATGCCTAGTTTGGTCGTAGATGTCTTCGGGACACCTTCCCAAATGGCCTGCTATGTCGGTTGAGGGTTGCTTTCGGTTGTTGCCACGCCCAGCGGCGCAGGCTTTGTTCCACTCGATGTTCCCGCATTGTCGTCTAGTCATTTCGCTGGCCGACCCTTGCGGTTCGTTTTGTGGTTCTGGGCTTTAGCTAACGTCATGGCGTGTGAGTGGTGAATAGGGTGATGCGTCGGTAGGCTCCTTGCTTGGGCAACGAACTGCCGGCTCTCTCCTTCCTCGGTGTCCCTTCGGTGTCCCTTCTTATGCCTAGTTTGGTCGTAGATGTCTTCGGGACACCTTCCCAAATGGCCTGCTATGTCGGTTGAGGGTTGCTTTCGGTTGTTGCCACGCCCAGCGGCGCAGGCTTTGTTCCACTCGATGTTCCCGCATTGTCGTCTAGTCATTTCGCTGGCCGACCCTTGCGGTTCGTTTTGTGGTTCTGGGCTTTAGCTAACGTCATGGCGTGTGAGTGGTGAATAGGGTGATGCGTCGGCAGGCTCCTTGCTTGGGCAACGAACTGCCGGCTCTCTCCTTCCTCGGTGTCCCTTCGGTGTTCCTTCGTGTCCCTTTTTATGCCTAGTTTGGTCGTAGTTGTCTTCGGGACATCTTCCCAAATGGCCTGCTATGTCGGTTGAGGGTTGCTTTCGGTTGTTGCC
>JAZGTL010000095.1:625000-627500 GCA_037349345.1 Oemleria cerasiformis | reverse complement strand
GCTGCTGCAGATGCTGAAAATGAAAATAATCCTATATAGGGGGGTAGTGGTCCTCTCGATAGGAAGGCGATGTCCCCGGGCTTGGGCAGCCCACCCCCCCAGCGTCCCTTAGAGTCCCTCGGTGTCCCTTTGAGCCCATCGGTGTCCCTTCGGTGTTCCTTCCTGTCCCTTCGTATGCCTGGTTTGGTCGTAGATGTCTTCGGGACACCTTCCCAAATGGCCTGCTATGTCGGTTGAGGGTTGCTTTCGATTTTTACCACGCCCAGCGGCGCGGGCTTTGTTCCACTCGATGTTCCCGCATTGTCGTCTAGTCATTTCGCTGGCCGACCCTTGCGTTTCGTTTGGTGGTTCTGGGCTTTAGCTAACGTCATGGCGTGTGAGTGGTGAATAGGGTGATGCGTCGGCAGGCTCCTTGCTTGGGCAACGAACTGCCGGCTCTCTCCTTCCTCAGTGATGAATCAAGATTTGATTCTGCGCAAAGCGGGTTCCTGTTTTTGCTGCGTGTAGTAACAGAATGGTGCCACTCGTCGTTCCTTGGAGCCCCTCGGGGGTCCCTTTGGCGTCCCTCGGCGTACCTTTTAGTTCCTTGACATGTCCCTTGGAGTCCCTGCGCCCTAAATGTGCATTACTCCCCTCGCACTTAGGTGATGTTTGCTGCTGCTAATGCTGAAAATGAAAATAATCCTATATAGGGGGTACTGCTCCTCTCCTCCCTTCTTCTTAAATGTGCAATACTCCCCTCGCGCATAGGTGATGTTTGCTGCTGCTAATGCTGAGAATGAAAATAATCCTATATAGGGGGGAAGGGGTTCTCTCCTCCCTGCTTCCAAAATGTGCAGTACTCCCCTCGCACATAGGTGATGTTTGCTGCTGCTAATGCTGAAAATGAAAATAATCCTATATAGGGGGTACTGCTCCTCTCCTCCCTTCTTCTTAAATGTGCAATACTCCCCTCGCGCATAGGTGATGTTTGCTGCTGCTAATGCTGAGAATGAAAATAATCCTATATAGGGGGGAAGGGGTTCTCTCCTCCCTGCTTCCAAAATGTGCAGTACTCCCCTCGCACATAGGTGATGTTTGCTGCTGCTAATGCTGAAAATGAAATTAATCCTATATAGGGGGTACTGCTCTTCTCCTCCCTTCTTCTTAAATGTGCAATACTCCCCTCGCGCATAGGTGATGTTTGCTGCTGCTAATGCTGAGAATGAAAATAATCCTATATAGGGGGGAAGGGGTTCTCTCCTCCCTGCTTCCAAAATGTGCAGTACTCCCCTCGCACATAGGCCATGTTTGCTGCTGCTAATGCTGAAAATGAAAATAATCCTATATAGGGGGGTAGTGGTCCTCCCGTCAGGAAGTTGGTGATCCGTGGGCTTTAGCCACCGCGCGTCGCGCGTCCCTAAACGTCCCTAATCGTCCCTTTGAGTCCCTTTGAGTCCCTTCGAGTCCCTTTGAGTCCCTTCGAGTCCCTCGGCGTCCCTCGGTGTCCATTCGAGTCCCTCTCAGCCCCTTCGACCAAGCTGAGACATGTTTTGTCATAGTTGGCTACGCGGCATCTTCCAAACTCCCTCTCCTGGTCCATAGTTCGAGTCCCATGGATTCCCTGCTTGCTAAATGCCCATTACTCCCCTCGCACATAGGTGATGTTTACTGCTGCTAATGCTGAAAATGAAAATAATCCTATATAGGGGGGTAGTGGTCCTCTCCTCCTTGCTTCCTAAATGTCCATTACTCCCCACGCACATAGGTGATGTTTGCTGCTGCAAATGCTGAAAATGAAAATAATCCTATATAGGGGGGTAGTAGTACTCTCCTCCTTGCTTCCTAAATGACCATTACTCCCCACGCACATAGGTGATGTTTGCTGCTGCAAATGCTGAAAATGAAAATAATCCTATATAGGGGGGTAGTGGTTCTCTCGATAGGAAGGCGATGTTCCCGGGCATGGGCAGCCCACCCTCCGTGTCCCTTCGAGTCCCTCGGTGTCCCTTTGAGCCCATCGGTGTCCCTTCGGTGTCTCTCCTTCCTCGGTGTCCCTTCGGTGTCCCTTCTTATGCCTAGTTTGGTCGTAGATGTCTTCGGGACACCTTCCCAAATGGCCTGCTATGTCGGTTGAGGGTTGCTTTCGGTTGTTGCCACGCCCAGCGGCGCAGGCTTTGTTCCACTCGATGTTCCCGCATTGTCGTCTAGTCATTTCGCTGGCCGACCCTTGCGGTTCGTTTTGTGGTTCTGGGCTTTAGCTAACGTCATGGCGTGTGAGTGGTGAATAGGGTGATGCGTCGGTAGGCTCCTTGCTTGGGCAACGAACTGCCGGCTCTCTCCTTCCTCGGTGTCCCTTCGGTGTCCCTTCTTATGCCTAGTTTGGTCGTAGATGTCTTCGGGACACCTTCCCAAATGGCCTGCTATGTCGGTTGAGGGTTGCTTTCGGTTGTTGCCACGCCCAGCGGCGCAGGCTTTGTTCCACTCGATGTTCCCGCATTGTCGTCTAGTCATTTCGCTG
>JAZGTL010000095.1:560000-562500 GCA_037349345.1 Oemleria cerasiformis | reverse complement strand
TATATAGGGGGTACTGCTCCTCTCCTCCCTTCTTCTTAAATGTGCAATACTCCCCTCGCGCATAGGTGATGTTTGCTGCTGCTAATGCTGAGAATGAAAATAATCCTATATAGGGGGGAAGGGGTTCTCTCCTCCCTGCTTCCAAAATGTGCAGTACTCCCCTCGCACATAGGTGATGTTTGCTGCTGCTAATGCTGAAAATGAAATTAATCCTATATAGGGGGTACTGCTCTTCTCCTCCCTTCTTCTTAAATGTGCAATACTCCCCTCGCGCATAGGTGATGTTTGCTGCTGCTAATGCTGAGAATGAAAATAATCCTATATAGGGGGGAAGGGGTTCTCTCCTCCCTGCTTCCAAAATGTGCAGTACTCCCCTCGCACATAGGCCATGTTTGCTGCTGCTAATGCTGAAAATGAAAATAATCCTATATAGGGGGGTAGTGGTCCTCCCGTCAGGAAGTTGGTGATCCGTGGGCTTTAGCCACCGCGCGTCGCGCGTCGCGCGTCCCTAAACGTCCCTAATCGTCCCTTTGAGTCCCTTCGAGTCCCTTTGAGTCCCTTCGAGTCCCTCGGCGTCCCTCGGTGTCCATTCGAGTCCCTCTCAGCCCCTTCGACCAAGCTGAGACATGTTTTGTCATAGTTGGCTACGCGGCATCTTCCAAACTCCCTCTCCTGGTCCATAGTTCGAGTCCCATGGAGTCCCTGCTTGCTAAATGCCCATTACTCCCCTCGCACATAGGTGATGTTTGCTGCTGCTAATGCTGAAAATGAAAATAATCCTATATAGGGGGGTAGTGGTCCTCTCCTCCTTGCTTCCTAAATGTCCATTACTCCCCACGCACATAGGTGATGTTTGCTGCTGCAAATGCTGAAAATGAAAATAATCCTATATAGGGGGGTAGTAGTACTCTCCTCCTTGCTTCCTAAATGACCATTACTCCCCACGCACATAGGTGATGTTTGCTGCTGCAAATGCTGAAAATGAAAATAATCCTATATAGGGGGTAGTGGTTCTCTCGATAGGAAGGCGATGTTCCCGGGCATGGGCAGCCCACCCTCCGTGTCCCTTCGAGTCCCTCGGTGTCCCTTTGAGCCCATCGGTGTCCCTTCGGTGTCTCTCCTTCCTCGGTGTCCCTTCGGTGTCCCTTCTTATGCCTAGTTTGGTCGTAGATGTCTTCGGGACACCTTCCCAAATGGCCTGCTATGTCGGTTGAGGGTTGCTTTCGGTTGTTGCCACGCCCAGCGGCGCAGGCTTTGTTCCACTCGATGTTCCCGCATTGTCGTCTAGTCATTTCGCTGGCCGACCCTTGCGGTTCGTTTTGTGGTTCTGGGCTTTAGCTAACGTCATGGCGTGTGAGTGGTGAATAGGGTGATGCGTCGGTAGGCTCCTTGCTTGGGCAACGAACTGCCGGCTCTCTCCTTCCTCGGTGTCCCTTCGGTGTCCCTTCTTATGCCTAGTTTGGTCGTAGATGTCTTCGGGACACCTTCCCAAATGGCCTGCTATGTCGGTTGAGGGTTGCTTTCGGTTGTTGCCACGCCCAGCGGCGCAGGCTTTGTTCCACTCGATGTTCCCGCATTGTCGTCTAGTCATTTCGCTGGCCGACCCTTGCGGTTCGTTTTGTGGTTCTGGGCTTTAGCTAACGTCATGGCGTGTGAGTGGTGAATAGGGTGATGCGTCGGCAGGCTCCTTGCTTGGGCAACGAACTGCCGGCTCTCTCCTTCCTCAGTGATGAATCAAGATTTGATTCTGCGCAAAGCGGGTTCCTGTTTTTGCTGCGTGTAGTAACAGAATGGTGCCACTCGTCGTTCCTTGGAGCCCCTCGGGGGTCCCTTTGGCGTCCCTCGGCGTACCTTTTAGTTCCTTGACATGTCCCTTGGAGTCCCTGCGCCCTAAATGTGCATTACTCCCCTCGCACTTAGGTGATGTTTGCTGCTGCTAATGCTGAAAATGAAAATAATCCTATATAGGGGGTACTGCTCCTCTCCTCCCTTCTTCTTAAATGTGCAATACTCCCCTCGCGCATAGGTGATGTTTGCTGCTGCTAATGCTGAGAATGAAAATAATCCTATATAGGGGGGAAGGGGTTCTCTCCTCCCTGCTTCCAAAATGTGCAGTACTCCCCTCGCACATAGGTGATGTTTGCTGCTGCTAATGCTGAAAATGAAAATAATCCTATATAGGGGGTACTGCTCCTCTCCTCCCTTCTTCTTAAATGTGCAATACTCCCCTCGCGCATAGGTGATGTTTGCTGCTGCTAATGCTGAGAATGAAAATAATCCTATATAGGGGGGAAGGGGTTCTCTCCTCCCTGCTTCCAAAATGTGCAGTACTCCCCTCGCACATAGGTGATGTTTGCTGCTGCTAATGCTGAAAATGAAATTAATCCTATATAGGGGGTACTGCTCTTCTCCTCCCTTCTTCTTAAATGTGCAATACTCCCCTCGCGCATAGGTGATGTTTGCTGCTGCTAATGCTGAGAATGAAAATAATCCTATATAG
>JAZGTL010000095.1:537500-540000 GCA_037349345.1 Oemleria cerasiformis | reverse complement strand
CCTGCGCCCCAAATGTGCATTACTCACCTCGCACATAGCTGATGTTTGCTGCTGCTAATGCTGGAAATGAAAATAATCCTATATAGGGGGGTAGTGGTGCTCTCCTCCCTGCTTCCTAAATGTGCAGTACTCCCCACGTACATAGGTGATGTTTGCTGCTGCAGATGCTGAAAATGAAAATAATCCTATATAGGGGGGTAGTGGTCCTCTCGATAGGAAGGCGATGTCCCCGGGCTTGGGCAGCCCACCCCCCCAGCGTCCCTTAGAGTCCCTCGGTGTCCCTTTGAGCCCATCGGTGTCCCTTCGGTGTTCCTTCCTGTCCCTTCGTATGCCTGGTTTGGTCGTAGATGTCTTCGGGACACCTTCCCAAATGGCCTGCTATGTCGGTTGAGGGTTGCTTTCGATTTTTACCACGCCCAGCGGCGCGGGCTTTGTTCCACTCGATGTTCCCGCATTGTCGTCTAGTCATTTCGCTGGCCGACCCTTGCGTTTCGTTTGGTGGTTCTGGGCTTTAGCTAACGTCATGGCGTGTGAGTGGTGAATAGGGTGATGCGTCGGCAGGCTCCTTGCTTGGGCAACGAACTGCCGGCTCTCTCCTTCCTCAGTGATGAATCAAGATTTGATTCTGCGCAAAGCGGGTTCCTGTTTTTGCTGCGTGTAGTAACAGAATGGTGCCACTCGTCGTTCCTTGGAGCCCCTCGGGGGTCCCTTTGGCGTCCCTCGGCGTACCTTTTAGTTCCTTGACATGTCCCTTGGAGTCCCTGCGCCCTAAATGTGCATTACTCCCCTCGCACTTAGGTGATGTTTGCTGCTGCTAATGCTGAAAATGAAAATAATCCTATATAGGGGGTACTGCTCCTCTCCTCCCTTCTTCTTAAATGTGCAATACTCCCCTCGCGCATAGGTGATGTTTGCTGCTGCTAATGCTGAGAATGAAAATAATCCTATATAGGGGGGAAGGGGTTCTCTCCTCCCTGCTTCCAAAATGTGCAGTACTCCCCTCGCACATAGGTGATGTTTGCTGCTGCTAATGCTGAAAATGAAAATAATCCTATATAGGGGGTACTGCTCCTCTCCTCCCTTCTTCTTAAATGTGCAATACTCCCCTCGCGCATAGGTGATGTTTGCTGCTGCTAATGCTGAGAATGAAAATAATCCTATATAGGGGGGAAGGGGTTCTCTCCTCCCTGCTTCCAAAATGTGCAGTACTCCCCTCGCACATAGGTGATGTTTGCTGCTGCTAATGCTGAAAATGAAATTAATCCTATATAGGGGGTACTGCTCTTCTCCTCCCTTCTTCTTAAATGTGCAATACTCCCCTCGCGCATAGGTGATGTTTGCTGCTGCTAATGCTGAGAATGAAAATAATCCTATATAGGGGGGAAGGGGTTCTCTCCTCCCTGCTTCCAAAATGTGCAGTACTCCCCTCGCACATAGGCCATGTTTGCTGCTGCTAATGCTGAAAATGAAAATAATCCTATATAGGGGGGTAGTGGTCCTCCCGTCAGGAAGTTGGTGATCCGTGGGCTTTAGCCACCGCGCGTCGCGCGTCGCGCGTCCCTAAACGTCCCTAATCGTCCCTTTGAGTCCCTTCGAGTCCCTTTGAGTCCCTTCGAGTCCCTCGGCGTCCCTCGGTGTCCATTCGAGTCCCTCTCAGCCCCTTCGACCAAGCTGAGACATGTTTTGTCATAGTTGGCTACGCGGCATCTTCCAAACTCCCTCTCCTGGTCCATAGTTCGAGTCCCATGGAGTCCCTGCTTGCTAAATGCCCATTACTCCCCTCGCACATAGGTGATGTTTGCTGCTGCTAATGCTGAAAATGAAAATAATCCTATATAGGGGGGTAGTGGTCCTCTCCTCCTTGCTTCCTAAATGTCCATTACTCCCCACGCACATAGGTGATGTTTGCTGCTGCAAATGCTGAAAATGAAAATAATCCTATATAGGGGGGTAGTAGTACTCTCCTCCTTGCTTCCTAAATGACCATTACTCCCCACGCACATAGGTGATGTTTGCTGCTGCAAATGCTGAAAATGAAAATAATCCTATATAGGGGGGTAGTGGTTCTCTCGATAGGAAGGCGATGTTCCCGGGCATGGGCAGCCCACCCTCCGTGTCCCTTCGAGTCCCTCGGTGTCCCTTTGAGCCCATCGGTGTCCCTTCGGTGTCTCTCCTTCCTCGGTGTCCCTTCGGTGTCCCTTCTTATGCCTAGTTTGGTCGTAGATGTCTTCGGGACACCTTCCCAAATGGCCTGCTATGTCGGTTGAGGGTTGCTTTCGGTTGTTGCCACGCCCAGCGGCGCAGGCTTTGTTCCACTCGATGTTCCCGCATTGTCGTCTAGTCATTTCGCTGGCCGACCCTTGCGGTTCGTTTTGTGGTTCTGGGCTTTAGCTAACGTCATGGCGTGTGAGTGGTGAATAGGGTGATGCGTCGGTAGGCTCCTTGCTTGGGCAACGAACTGCCGGCTCTCTCCTTCCTCGGTGTCCCTTCGGTGTCCCTT
>JAZGTL010000095.1:505000-507500 GCA_037349345.1 Oemleria cerasiformis | reverse complement strand
CATTGTCGTCTAGTCATTTCGCTGGCCGACCCTTGCGTTTCGTTTGGTGGTTCTGGGCTTTAGCTAACGTCATGGCGTGTGAGTGGTGAATAGGGTGATGCGTCGGCAGGCTCCTTGCTTGGGCAACGAACTGCCGGCTCTCTCCTTCCTCAGTGATGAATCAAGATTTGATTCTGCGCAAAGCGGGTTCCTGTTTTTGCTGCGTGTAGTAACAGAATGGTGCCACTCGTCGTTCCTTGGAGCCCCTCGGGGGTCCCTTTGGCGTCCCTCGGCGTACCTTTTAGTTCCTTGACATGTCCCTTGGAGTCCCTGCGCCCTAAATGTGCATTACTCCCCTCGCACTTAGGTGATGTTTGCTGCTGCTAATGCTGAAAATGAAAATAATCCTATATAGGGGGTACTGCTCCTCTCCTCCCTTCTTCTTAAATGTGCAATACTCCCCTCGCGCATAGGTGATGTTTGCTGCTGCTAATGCTGAGAATGAAAATAATCCTATATAGGGGGGAAGGGGTTCTCTCCTCCCTGCTTCCAAAATGTGCAGTACTCCCCTCGCACATAGGTGATGTTTGCTGCTGCTAATGCTGAAAATGAAAATAATCCTATATAGGGGGTACTGCTCCTCTCCTCCCTTCTTCTTAAATGTGCAATACTCCCCTCGCGCATAGGTGATGTTTGCTGCTGCTAATGCTGAGAATGAAAATAATCCTATATAGGGGGGAAGGGGTTCTCTCCTCCCTGCTTCCAAAATGTGCAGTACTCCCCTCGCACATAGGTGATGTTTGCTGCTGCTAATGCTGAAAATGAAATTAATCCTATATAGGGGGTACTGCTCTTCTCCTCCCTTCTTCTTAAATGTGCAATACTCCCCTCGCGCATAGGTGATGTTTGCTGCTGCTAATGCTGAGAATGAAAATAATCCTATATAGGGGGGAAGGGGTTCTCTCCTCCCTGCTTCCAAAATGTGCAGTACTCCCCTCGCACATAGGCCATGTTTGCTGCTGCTAATGCTGAAAATGAAAATAATCCTATATAGGGGGGTAGTGGTCCTCCCGTCAGGAAGTTGGTGATCCGTGGGCTTTAGCCACCGCGCGTCGCGCGTCCCTAAACGTCCCTAATCGTCCCTAATCGTCCCTTTGAGTCCCTTCGAGTCCCTTTGAGTCCCTTCGAGTCCCTCGGCGTCCCTCGGTGTCCATTCGAGTCCCTCTCAGCCCCTTCGACCAAGCTGAGACATGTTTTGTCATAGTTGCCTACGCGGCATCTTCCAAACTCCCTCTCCTGGTCCATAGTTCGAGTCCCATGGAGTCCCTGCTTGCTAAATGCCCATTACTCCCCTCGCACATAGGTGATGTTTGCTGCTGCTAATGCTGAAAATGAAAATAATCCTATATAGGGGGGTAGTGGTCCTCTCCTCCTTGCTTCCTAAATGTCCATTACTCCCCACGCACATAGGTGATGTTTGCTGCTGCAAATGCTGAAAATGAAAATAATCCTATATAGGGGGGTAGTAGTACTCTCCTCCTTGCTTCCTAAATGACCATTACTCCCCACGCACATAGGTGATGTTTGCTGCTGCAAATGCTGAAAATGAAAATAATCCTATATAGGGGGGTAGTGGTTCTCTCGATAGGAAGGCGATGTTCCCGGGCATGGGCAGCCCACCCTCCGTGTCCCTTCGAGTCCCTCGGTGTCCCTTTGAGCCCATCGGTGTCCCTTCGGTGTCTCTCCTTCCTCGGTGTCCCTTCGGTGTCCCTTCTTATGCCTAGTTTGGTCGTAGATGTCTTCGGGACACCTTCCCAAATGGCCTGCTATGTCGGTTGAGGGTTGCTTTCGGTTGTTGCCACGCCCAGCGGCGCAGGCTTTGTTCCACTCGATGTTCCCGCATTGTCGTCTAGTCATTTCGCTGGCCGACCCTTGCGGTTCGTTTTGTGGTTCTGGGCTTTAGCTAACGTCATGGCGTGTGAGTGGTGAATAGGGTGATGCGTCGGTAGGCTCCTTGCTTGGGCAACGAACTGCCGGCTCTCTCCTTCCTCGGTGTCCCTTCGGTGTCCCTTCTTATGCCTAGTTTGGTCGTAGATGTCTTCGGGACACCTTCCCAAATGGCCTGCTATGTCGGTTGAGGGTTGCTTTCGGTTGTTGCCACGCCCAGCGGCGCAGGCTTTGTTCCACTCGATGTTCCCGCATTGTCGTCTAGTCATTTCGCTGGCCGACCCTTGCGGTTCGTTTTGTGGTTCTGGGCTTTAGCTAACGTCATGGCGTGTGAGTGGTGAATAGGGTGATGCGTCGGCAGGCTCCTTGCTTGGGCAACGAACTGCCGGCTCTCTCCTTCCTCGGTGTCCCTTCGGTGTTCCTTCGTGTCCCTTTTTATGCCTAGTTTGGTCGTAGTTGTCTTCGGGACATCTTCCCAAATGGCCTGCTATGTCGGTTGAGGGTTGCTTTCGGTTGTTGCCACGCCCAGCGGCGCAGGCTTTGTTCCACTCGATGTTCCCGCATTGTCGTCTAG
>JAZGTL010000095.1:462500-465000 GCA_037349345.1 Oemleria cerasiformis | reverse complement strand
GGTTCTGGGCTTTAGCTAACGTCATGGCGTGTGAGTGGTGAATAGGGTGATGCGTCGGCAGGCTCCTTGCTTGGGCAACGAACTGCCGGCTCTCTCCTTCCTCAGTGATGAATCAAGATTTGATTCTGCGCAAAGCGGGTTCCTGTTTTTGCTGCGTGTAGTAACAGAATGGTGCCACTCGTCGTTCCTTGGAGCCCCTCGGGGGTCCCTTTGGCGTCCCTCGGCGTACCTTTTAGTTCCTTGACATGTCCCTTGGAGTCCCTGCGCCCTAAATGTGCATTACTCCCCTCGCACTTAGGTGATGTTTGCTGCTGCTAATGCTGAAAATGAAAATAATCCTATATAGGGGGTACTGCTCCTCTCCTCCCTTCTTCTTAAATGTGCAATACTCCCCTCGCGCATAGGTGATGTTTGCTGCTGCTAATGCTGAGAATGAAAATAATCCTATATAGGGGGGAAGGGGTTCTCTCCTCCCTGCTTCCAAAATGTGCAGTACTCCCCTCGCACATAGGTGATGTTTGCTGCTGCTAATGCTGAAAATGAAAATAATCCTATATAGGGGGTACTGCTCCTCTCCTCCCTTCTTCTTAAATGTGCAATACTCCCCTCGCGCATAGGTGATGTTTGCTGCTGCTAATGCTGAGAATGAAAATAATCCTATATAGGGGGGAAGGGGTTCTCTCCTCCCTGCTTCCAAAATGTGCAGTACTCCCCTCGCACATAGGTGATGTTTGCTGCTGCTAATGCTGAAAATGAAATTAATCCTATATAGGGGGTACTGCTCTTCTCCTCCCTTCTTCTTAAATGTGCAATACTCCCCTCGCGCATAGGTGATGTTTGCTGCTGCTAATGCTGAGAATGAAAATAATCCTATATAGGGGGGAAGGGGTTCTCTCCTCCCTGCTTCCAAAATGTGCAGTACTCCCCTCGCACATAGGCCATGTTTGCTGCTGCTAATGCTGAAAATGAAAATAATCCTATATAGGGGGGTAGTGGTCCTCCCGTCAGGAAGTTGGTGATCCGTGGGCTTTAGCCACCGCGCGTCGCGCGTCCCTAAACGTCCCTAATCGTCCCTAATCGTCCCTTTGAGTCCCTTTGAGTCCCTTCGAGTCCCTTTGAGTCCCTTCGAGTCCCTCGGCGTCCCTCGGTGTCCATTCGAGTCCCTCTCAGCCCCTTCGACCAAGCTGAGACATGTTTTGTCATAGTTGGCTACGCGGCATCTTCCAAACTCCCTCTCCTGGTCCATAGTTCGAGTCCCATGGATTCCCTGCTTGCTAAATGCCCATTACTCCCCTCGCACATAGGTGATGTTTACTGCTGCTAATGCTGAAAATGAAAATAATCCTATATAGGGGGGTAGTGGTCCTCTCCTCCTTGCTTCCTAAATGTCCATTACTCCCCACGCACATAGGTGATGTTTGCTGCTGCAAATGCTGAAAATGAAAATAATCCTATATAGGGGGGTAGTAGTACTCTCCTCCTTGCTTCCTAAATGACCATTACTCCCCACGCACATAGGTGATGTTTGCTGCTGCAAATGCTGAAAATGAAAATAATCCTATATAGGGGGGTAGTGGTTCTCTCGATAGGAAGGCGATGTTCCCGGGCATGGGCAGCCCACCCTCCGTGTCCCTTCGAGTCCCTCGGTGTCCCTTTGAGCCCATCGGTGTCCCTTCGGTGTCTCTCCTTCCTCGGTGTCCCTTCGGTGTCCCTTCTTATGCCTAGTTTGGTCGTAGATGTCTTCGGGACACCTTCCCAAATGGCCTGCTATGTCGGTTGAGGGTTGCTTTCGGTTGTTGCCACGCCCAGCGGCGCAGGCTTTGTTCCACTCGATGTTCCCGCATTGTCGTCTAGTCATTTCGCTGGCCGACCCTTGCGGTTCGTTTTGTGGTTCTGGGCTTTAGCTAACGTCATGGCGTGTGAGTGGTGAATAGGGTGATGCGTCGGTAGGCTCCTTGCTTGGGCAACGAACTGCCGGCTCTCTCCTTCCTCGGTGTCCCTTCGGTGTCCCTTCTTATGCCTAGTTTGGTCGTAGATGTCTTCGGGACACCTTCCCAAATGGCCTGCTATGTCGGTTGAGGGTTGCTTTCGGTTGTTGCCACGCCCAGCGGCGCAGGCTTTGTTCCACTCGATGTTCCCGCATTGTCGTCTAGTCATTTCGCTGGCCGACCCTTGCGGTTCGTTTTGTGGTTCTGGGCTTTAGCTAACGTCATGGCGTGTGAGTGGTGAATAGGGTGATGCGTCGGCAGGCTCCTTGCTTGGGCAACGAACTGCCGGCTCTCTCCTTCCTCGGTGTCCCTTCGGTGTTCCTTCGTGTCCCTTTTTATGCCTAGTTTGGTCGTAGTTGTCTTCGGGACATCTTCCCAAATGGCCTGCTATGTCGGTTGAGGGTTGCTTTCGGTTGTTGCCACGCCCAGCGGCGCAGGCTTTGTTCCACTCGATGTTCCCGCATTGTCGTCTAGTCATTTCGCTGGCCGACCCTTGCGGTTCGTTTTGTGGT
>JAZGTL010000095.1:420000-422500 GCA_037349345.1 Oemleria cerasiformis | reverse complement strand
CCCGGGCTTGGGCAGCCCACCCCCCCAGCGTCCCTTAGAGTCCCTCGGTGTCCCTTTGAGCCCATCGGTGTCCCTTCGGTGTTCCTTCCTGTCCCTTCTTATGCCTGGTTTGGTCGTAGATGTCTTCGGGACACCTTCCCAAATGGCCTGCTATGTCGGTTGAGGGTTGCTTTCGATTTTTACCACGCCCAGCGGCGCGGGCTTTGTTCCACTCGATGTTCCCGCATTGTCGTCTAGTCATTTCGCTGGCCGACCCTTGCGTTTCGTTTGGTGGTTCTGGGCTTTAGCTAACGTCATGGCGTGTGAGTGGTGAATAGGGTGATGCGTCGGCAGGCTCCTTGCTTGGGCAACGAACTGCCGGCTCTCTCCTTCCTCAGTGATGAATCAAGATTTGATTCTGCGCAAAGCGGGTTCCTGTTTTTGCTGCGTGTAGTAACAGAATGGTGCCACTCGTCGTTCCTTGGAGCCCCTCGGGGGTCCCTTTGGCGTCCCTCGGCGTACCTTTTAGTTCCTTGACATGTCCCTTGGAGTCCCTGCGCCCTAAATGTGCATTACTCCCCTCGCACTTAGGTGATGTTTGCTGCTGCTAATGCTGAAAATGAAAATAATCCTATATAGGGGGTACTGCTCCTCTCCTCCCTTCTTCTTAAATGTGCAATACTCCCCTCGCGCATAGGTGATGTTTGCTGCTGCTAATGCTGAGAATGAAAATAATCCTATATAGGGGGGAAGGGGTTCTCTCCTCCCTGCTTCCAAAATGTGCAGTACTCCCCTCGCACATAGGTGATGTTTGCTGCTGCTAATGCTGAAAATGAAAATAATCCTATATAGGGGGTACTGCTCCTCTCCTCCCTTCTTCTTAAATGTGCAATACTCCCCTCGCGCATAGGTGATGTTTGCTGCTGCTAATGCTGAGAATGAAAATAATCCTATATAGGGGGGAAGGGGTTCTCTCCTCCCTGCTTCCAAAATGTGCAGTACTCCCCTCGCACATAGGTGATGTTTGCTGCTGCTAATGCTGAAAATGAAATTAATCCTATATAGGGGGTACTGCTCTTCTCCTCCCTTCTTCTTAAATGTGCAATACTCCCCTCGCGCATAGGTGATGTTTGCTGCTGCTAATGCTGAGAATGAAAATAATCCTATATAGGGGGGAAGGGGTTCTCTCCTCCCTGCTTCCAAAATGTGCAGTACTCCCCTCGCACATAGGCCATGTTTGCTGCTGCTAATGCTGAAAATGAAAATAATCCTATATAGGGGGGTAGTGGTCCTCCCGTCAGGAAGTTGGTGATCCGTGGGCTTTAGCCACCGCGCGTCGCGCGTCCCTAAACGTCCCTAATCGTCCCTTTGAGTCCCTTCGAGTCCCTTTGAGTCCCTTCGAGTCCCTCGGCGTCCCTCGGTGTCCATTCGAGTCCCTCTCAGCCCCTTCGACCAAGCTGAGACATGTTTTGTCATAGTTGGCTACGCGGCATCTTCCAAACTCCCTCTCCTGGTCCATAGTTCGAGTCCCATGGAGTCCCTGCTTGCTAAATGCCCATTACTCCCCTCGCACATAGGTGATGTTTGCTGCTGCTAATGCTGAAAATGAAAATAATCCTATATAGGGGGGTAGTGGTCCTCTCCTCCTTGCTTCCTAAATGTCCATTACTCCCCACGCACATAGGTGATGTTTGCTGCTGCAAATGCTGAAAATGAAAATAATCCTATATAGGGGGGTAGTAGTACTCTCCTCCTTGCTTCCTAAATGACCATTACTCCCCACGCACATAGGTGATGTTTGCTGCTGCAAATGCTGAAAATGAAAATAATCCTATATAGGGGGGTAGTGGTTCTCTCGATAGGAAGGCGATGTTCCCGGGCATGGGCAGCCCACCCTCCGTGTCCCTTCGAGTCCCTCGGTGTCCCTTTGAGCCCATCGGTGTCCCTTCGGTGTCTCTCCTTCCTCGGTGTCCCTTCGGTGTCCCTTCTTATGCCTAGTTTGGTCGTAGATGTCTTCGGGACACCTTCCCAAATGGCCTGCTATGTCGGTTGAGGGTTGCTTTCGGTTGTTGCCACGCCCAGCGGCGCAGGCTTTGTTCCACTCGATGTTCCCGCATTGTCGTCTAGTCATTTCGCTGGCCGACCCTTGCGGTTCGTTTTGTGGTTCTGGGCTTTAGCTAACGTCATGGCGTGTGAGTGGTGAATAGGGTGATGCGTCGGTAGGCTCCTTGCTTGGGCAACGAACTGCCGGCTCTCTCCTTCCTCGGTGTCCCTTCGGTGTCCCTTCTTATGCCTAGTTTGGTCGTAGATGTCTTCGGGACACCTTCCCAAATGGCCTGCTATGTCGGTTGAGGGTTGCTTTCGGTTGTTGCCACGCCCAGCGGCGCAGGCTTTGTTCCACTCGATGTTCCCGCATTGTCGTCTAGTCATTTCGCTGGTCGACCCTTGCGGTTCGTTTTGTGGTTCTGGGCTTTAGCTAACGTCATGGCGTGTGAGTGGTGAATAGGGTGATGCGTCGGCA
>JAZGTL010000095.1:377500-380000 GCA_037349345.1 Oemleria cerasiformis | reverse complement strand
TTCGTATGCCTGGTTTGGTCGTAGATGTCTTCGGGACACCTTCCCAAATGGCCTGCTATGTCGGTTGAGGGTTGCTTTCGATTTTTACCACGCCCAGCGGCGCGGGCTTTGTTCCACTCGATGTTCCCGCATTGTCGTCTAGTCATTTCGCTGGCCGACCCTTGCGTTTCGTTTGGTGGTTCTGGGCTTTAGCTAACGTCATGGCGTGTGAGTGGTGAATAGGGTGATGCGTCGGCAGGCTCCTTGCTTGGGCAACGAACTGCCGGCTCTCTCCTTCCTCAGTGATGAATCAAGATTTGATTCTGCGCAAAGCGGGTTCCTGTTTTTGCTGCGTGTAGTAACAGAATGGTGCCACTCGTCGTTCCTTGGAGCCCCTCGGGGGTCCCTTTGGCGTCCCTCGGCGTACCTTTTAGTTCCTTGACATGTCCCTTGGAGTCCCTGCGCCCTAAATGTGCATTACTCCCCTCGCACTTAGGTGATGTTTGCTGCTGCTAATGCTGAAAATGAAAATAATCCTATATAGGGGGTACTGCTCCTCTCCTCCCTTCTTCTTAAATGTGCAATACTCCCCTCGCGCATAGGTGATGTTTGCTGCTGCTAATGCTGAGAATGAAAATAATCCTATATAGGGGGGAAGGGGTTCTCTCCTCCCTGCTTCCAAAATGTGCAGTACTCCCCTCGCACATAGGTGATGTTTGCTGCTGCTAATGCTGAAAATGAAAATAATCCTATATAGGGGGTACTGCTCCTCTCCTCCCTTCTTCTTAAATGTGCAATACTCCCCTCGCGCATAGGTGATGTTTGCTGCTGCTAATGCTGAGAATGAAAATAATCCTATATAGGGGGGAAGGGGTTCTCTCCTCCCTGCTTCCAAAATGTGCAGTACTCCCCTCGCACATAGGTGATGTTTGCTGCTGCTAATGCTGAAAATGAAATTAATCCTATATAGGGGGTACTGCTCTTCTCCTCCCTTCTTCTTAAATGTGCAATACTCCCCTCGCGCATAGGTGATGTTTGCTGCTGCTAATGCTGAGAATGAAAATAATCCTATATAGGGGGGAAGGGGTTCTCTCCTCCCTGCTTCCAAAATGTGCAGTACTCCCCTCGCACATAGGCCATGTTTGCTGCTGCTAATGCTGAAAATGAAAATAATCCTATATAGGGGGGTAGTGGTCCTCCCGTCAGGAAGTTGGTGATCCGTGGGCTTTAGCCACCGCGCGTCGCGCGTCGCGCGTCGCGCGTCGCGCGTCGCGCGTCGCGCGTCCCTAAACGTCCCTAATCGTCCCTTTGAGTCCCTTTGAGTCCCTTCGAGTCCCTTTGAGTCCCTTCGAGTCCCTCGGCGTCCCTCGGTGTCCATTCGAGTCCCTCTCAGCCCCTTCGACCAAGCTGAGACATGTTTTGTCATAGTTGGCTACGCGGCATCTTCCAAACTCCCTCTCCTGGTCCATAGTTCGAGTCCCATGGAGTCCCTGCTTGCTAAATGCCCATTACTCCCCTCGCACATAGGTGATGTTTGCTGCTGCTAATGCTGAAAATGAAAATAATCCTATATAGGGGGGTAGTGGTCCTCTCCTCCTTGCTTCCTAAATGTCCATTACTCCCCACGCACATAGGTGATGTTTGCTGCTGCAAATGCTGAAAATGAAAATAATCCTATATAGGGGGGTAGTAGTACTCTCCTCCTTGCTTCCTAAATGACCATTACTCCCCACGCACATAGGTGATGTTTGCTGCTGCAAATGCTGAAAATGAAAATAATCCTATATAGGGGGGTAGTGGTTCTCTCGATAGGAAGGCGATGTTCCCGGGCATGGGCAGCCCACCCTCCGTGTCCCTTCGAGTCCCTCGGTGTCCCTTTGAGCCCATCGGTGTCCCTTCGGTGTCTCTCCTTCCTCGGTGTCCCTTCGGTGTCCCTTCTTATGCCTAGTTTGGTCGTAGATGTCTTCGGGACACCTTCCCAAATGGCCTGCTATGTCGGTTGAGGGTTGCTTTCGGTTGTTGCCACGCCCAGCGGCGCAGGCTTTGTTCCACTCGATGTTCCCGCATTGTCGTCTAGTCATTTCGCTGGCCGACCCTTGCGGTTCGTTTTGTGGTTCTGGGCTTTAGCTAACGTCATGGCGTGTGAGTGGTGAATAGGGTGATGCGTCGGTAGGCTCCTTGCTTGGGCAACGAACTGCCGGCTCTCTCCTTCCTCGGTGTCCCTTCGGTGTCCCTTCTTATGCCTAGTTTGGTCGTAGATGTCTTCGGGACACCTTCCCAAATGGCCTGCTATGTCGGTTGAGGGTTGCTTTCGGTTGTTGCCACGCCCAGCGGCGCAGGCTTTGTTCCACTCGATGTTCCCGCATTGTCGTCTAGTCATTTCGCTGGCCGACCCTTGCGGTTCGTTTTGTGGTTCTGGGCTTTAGCTAACGTCATGGCGTGTGAGTGGTGAATAGGGTGATGCGTCGGCAGGCTCCTTGCTTGGGCAACGAACTGCCGGCTCTCTCCTTCCTCGGTGTCC
>JAZGTL010000095.1:335000-337500 GCA_037349345.1 Oemleria cerasiformis | reverse complement strand
TCTCGTCAATATACAGGTCCCTTGGAGTCCCTGCGCCCCAAATGTGCATTACTCACCTCGCACATAGCTGATGTTTGCTGCTGCTAATGCTGGAAATGAAAATAATCCTATATAGGGGGGTAGTGGTGCTCTCCTCCCTGCTTCCTAAATGTGCAGTACTCCCCACGTACATAGGTGATGTTTGCTGCTGCAGATGCTGAAAATGAAAATAATCCTATATAGGGGGGTAGTGGTCCTCTCGATAGGAAGGCGATGTCCCCGGGCTTGGGCAGCCCACCCCCCCAGCGTCCCTTAGAGTCCCTCGGTGTCCCTTTGAGCCCATCGGTGTCCCTTCGGTGTTCCTTCCTGTCCCTTCTTATGCCTGGTTTGGTCGTAGATGTCTTCGGGACACCTTCCCAAATGGCCTGCTATGTCGGTTGAGGGTTGCTTTCGATTTTTACCACGCCCAGCGGCGCGGGCTTTGTTCCACTCGATGTTCCCGCATTGTCGTCTAGTCATTTCGCTGGCCGACCCTTGCGTTTCGTTTGGTGGTTCTGGGCTTTAGCTAACGTCATGGCGTGTGAGTGGTGAATGGGGTGATGCGTCGGCAGGCTCCTTGCTTGGGCAACGAACTGCCGGCTCTCTCCTTCCTCAGTGATGAATCAAGATTTGATTCTGCGCAAAGCGGGTTCCTGTTTTTGCTGCGTGTAGTAACAGAATGGTGCCACTCGTCGTTCCTTGGAGCCCCTCGGGGGTCCCTTTGGCGTCCCTCGGCGTACCTTTTAGTTCCTTGACATGTCCCTTGGAGTCCCTGCGCCCTAAATGTGCATTACTCCCCTCGCACTTAGGTGATGTTTGCTGCTGCTAATGCTGAAAATGAAAATAATCCTATATAGGGGGTACTGGTCCTCTCCTCCCTTCTTCTTAAATGTGCAATACTCCCCTCGCGCATAGGTGATGTTTGCTGCTGCTAATGCTGAGAATGAAAATAATCCTATATAGGGGGGAAGGGGTTCTCTCCTCCCTGCTTCCAAAATGTGCAGTACTCCCCTCGCACATAGGCCATGTTTGCTGCTGCTAATGCTGAAAATGAAAATAATCCTATATAGGGGGGTACTGCTCCTCTCCTCCCTTCTTCTTAAATGTGCAATACTCCCCTCGCGCATAGGTGATGTTTGCTGCTGCTAATGCTGAGAATGAAAATAATCCTATATAGGGGGGAAGGGGTTCTCTCCTCCCTGCTTCCAAAATGTGCAGTACTCCCCTCGCACATAGGTGATGTTTGCTGCTGCTAATGCTGAAAATGAAATTAATCCTATATAGGGGGTACTGCTCTTCTCCTCCCTTCTTCTTAAATGTGCAATACTCCCCTCGCGCATAGGTGATGTTTGCTGCTGCTAATGCTGAGAATGAAAATAATCCTATATAGGGGGGAAGGGGTTCTCTCCTCCCTGCTTCCAAAATGTGCAGTACTCCCCTCGCACATAGGCCATGTTTGCTGCTGCTAATGCTGAAAATGAAAATAATCCTATATAGGGGGGTAGTGGTCCTCCCGTCAGGAAGTTGGTGATCCGTGGGCTTTAGCCACCGCGCGTCGCGCGTCGCGCGTCCCTAAACGTCCCTAATCGTCCCTTTGAGTCCCTTCGAGTCCCTTTGAGTCCCTTCGAGTCCCTCGGCGTCCCTCGGTGTCCATTCGAGTCCCTCTCAGCCCCTTCGACCAAGCTGAGACATGTTTTGTCATAGTTGGCTACGCGGCATCTTCCAAACTCCCTCTCCTGGTCCATAGTTCGAGTCCCATGGAGTCCCTGCTTGCTAAATGCCCATTACTCCCCTCGCACATAGGTGATGTTTGCTGCTGCTAATGCTGAAAATGAAAATAATCCTATATAGGGGGGTAGTGGTCCTCTCCTCCTTGCTTCCTAAATGTCCATTACTCCCCACGCACATAGGTGATGTTTGCTGCTGCAAATGCTGAAAATGAAAATAATCCTATATAGGGGGGTAGTAGTACTCTCCTCCTTGCTTCCTAAATGACCATTACTCCCCACGCACATAGGTGATGTTTGCTGCTGCAAATGCTGAAAATGAAAATAATCCTATATAGGGGGGTAGTGGTTCTCTCGATAGGAAGGCGATGTTCCCGGGCATGGGCAGCCCACCCTCCGTGTCCCTTCGAGTCCCTCGGTGTCCCTTTGAGCCCATCGGTGTCCCTTCGGTGTCTCTCCTTCCTCGGTGTCCCTTCGGTGTCCCTTCTTATGCCTAGTTTGGTCGTAGATGTCTTCGGGACACCTTCCCAAATGGCCTGCTATGTCGGTTGAGGGTTGCTTTCGGTTGTTGCCACGCCCAGCGGCGCAGGCTTTGTTCCACTCGATGTTCCCGCATTGTCGTCTAGTCATTTCGCTGGCCGACCCTTGCGGTTCGTTTTGTGGTTCTGGGCTTTAGCTAACGTCATGGCGTGTGAGTGGTGAATAGGGTGATGCGTCGGTAGGCTCCTTGCTTGGGCAACGAACTGCCGGCTCTC
>JAZGTL010000095.1:302500-305000 GCA_037349345.1 Oemleria cerasiformis | reverse complement strand
TTTGCTGCTGCTAATGCTGGAAATGAAAATAATCCTATATAGGGGGGTAGTGGTGCTCTCCTCCCTGCTTCCTAAATGTGCAGTACTCCCCACGTACATAGGTGATGTTTGCTGCTGCAGATGCTGAAAATGAAAATAATCCTATATAGGGGGTAGTGGTCCTCTCGATAGGAAGGCGATGTCCCCGGGCTTGGGCAGCCCACCCCCCCAGCGTCCCTTAGAGTCCCTCGGTGTCCCTTTGAGCCCATCGGTGTCCCTTCGGTGTTCCTTCCTGTCCCTTCTTATGCCTGGTTTGGTCGTAGATGTCTTCGGGACACCTTCCCAAATGGCCTGCTATGTCGGTTGAGGGTTGCTTTCGATTTTTACCACGCCCAGCGGCGCGGGCTTTGTTCCACTCGATGTTCCCGCATTGTCGTCTAGTCATTTCGCTGGCCGACCCTTGCGTTTCGTTTGGTGGTTCTGGGCTTTAGCTAACGTCATGGCGTGTGAGTGGTGAATGGGGTGATGCGTCGGCAGGCTCCTTGCTTGGGCAACGAACTGCCGGCTCTCTCCTTCCTCAGTGATGAATCAAGATTTGATTCTGCGCAAAGCGGGTTCCTGTTTTTGCTGCGTGTAGTAACAGAATGGTGCCACTCGTCGTTCCTTGGAGCCCCTCGGGGGTCCCTTTGGCGTCCCTCGGCGTACCTTTTAGTTCCTTGACATGTCCCTTGGAGTCCCTGCGCCCTAAATGTGCATTACTCCCCTCGCACTTAGGTGATGTTTGCTGCTGCTAATGCTGAAAATGAAAATAATCCTATATAGGGGGTACTGGTCCTCTCCTCCCTTCTTCTTAAATGTGCAATACTCCCCTCGCGCATAGGTGATGTTTGCTGCTGCTAATGCTGAGAATGAAAATAATCCTATATAGGGGGGAAGGGGTTCTCTCCTCCCTGCTTCCAAAATGTGCAGTACTCCCCTCGCACATAGGCCATGTTTGCTGCTGCTAATGCTGAAAATGAAAATAATCCTATATAGGGGGGTACTGCTCCTCTCCTCCCTTCTTCTTAAATGTGCAATACTCCCCTCGCGCATAGGTGATGTTTGCTGCTGCTAATGCTGAGAATGAAAATAATCCTATATAGGGGGGAAGGGGTTCTCTCCTCCCTGCTTCCAAAATGTGCAGTACTCCCCTCGCACATAGGTGATGTTTGCTGCTGCTAATGCTGAAAATGAAATTAATCCTATATAGGGGGTACTGCTCTTCTCCTCCCTTCTTCTTAAATGTGCAATACTCCCCTCGCGCATAGGTGATGTTTGCTGCTGCTAATGCTGAGAATGAAAATAATCCTATATAGGGGGGAAGGGGTTCTCTCCTCCCTGCTTCCAAAATGTGCAGTACTCCCCTCGCACATAGGCCATGTTTGCTGCTGCTAATGCTGAAAATGAAAATAATCCTATATAGGGGGGTAGTGGTCCTCCCGTCAGGAAGTTGGTGATCCGTGGGCTTTAGCCACCGCGCGTCGCGCGTCGCGCGTCCCTAAACGTCCCTAATCGTCCCTTTGAGTCCCTTTGAGTCCCTTTGAGTCCCTTTGAGTCCCTTTGAGTCCCTTTGAGTCCCTTTGAGTCCCTTCGAGTCCCTTTGAGTCCCTTCGAGTCCCTCGGCGTCCCTCGGTGTCCATTCGAGTCCCTCTCAGCCCCTTCGACCAAGCTGAGACATGTTTTGTCATAGTTGGCTACGCGGCATCTTCCAAACTCCCTCTCCTGGTCCATAGTTCGAGTCCCATGGAGTCCCTGCTTGCTAAATGCCCATTACTCCCCTCGCACATAGGTGATGTTTGCTGCTGCTAATGCTGAAAATGAAAATAATCCTATATAGGGGGGTAGTGGTCCTCTCCTCCTTGCTTCCTAAATGTCCATTACTCCCCACGCACATAGGTGATGTTTGCTGCTGCAAATGCTGAAAATGAAAATAATCCTATATAGGGGGGTAGTAGTACTCTCCTCCTTGCTTCCTAAATGACCATTACTCCCCACGCACATAGGTGATGTTTGCTGCTGCAAATGCTGAAAATGAAAATAATCCTATATAGGGGGGTAGTGGTTCTCTCGATAGGAAGGCGATGTTCCCGGGCATGGGCAGCCCACCCTCCGTGTCCCTTCGAGTCCCTCGGTGTCCCTTTGAGCCCATCGGTGTCCCTTCGGTGTCTCTCCTTCCTCGGTGTCCCTTCGGTGTCCCTTCTTATGCCTAGTTTGGTCGTAGATGTCTTCGGGACACCTTCCCAAATGGCCTGCTATGTCGGTTGAGGGTTGCTTTCGGTTGTTGCCACGCCCAGCGGCGCAGGCTTTGTTCCACTCGATGTTCCCGCATTGTCGTCTAGTCATTTCGCTGGCCGACCCTTGCGGTTCGTTTTGTGGTTCTGGGCTTTAGCTAACGTCATGGCGTGTGAGTGGTGAATAGGGTGATGCGTCGGTAGGCTCCTTGCTTGGGCAACGAACTGCCGGCTCTCTCCTTCCTCGGTGT
>JAZGTL010000095.1:280000-282500 GCA_037349345.1 Oemleria cerasiformis | reverse complement strand
GTGGTTCTGGGCTTTAGCTAACGTCATGGCGTGTGAGTGGTGAATGGGGTGATGCGTCGGCAGGCTCCTTGCTTGGGCAACGAACTGCCGGCTCTCTCCTTCCTCAGTGATGAATCAAGATTTGATTCTGCGCAAAGCGGGTTCCTGTTTTTGCTGCGTGTAGTAACAGAATGGTGCCACTCGTCGTTCCTTGGAGCCCCTCGGGGGTCCCTTTGGCGTCCCTCGGCGTACCTTTTAGTTCCTTGACATGTCCCTTGGAGTCCCTGCGCCCTAAATGTGCATTACTCCCCTCGCACTTAGGTGATGTTTGCTGCTGCTAATGCTGAAAATGAAAATAATCCTATATAGGGGGTACTGGTCCTCTCCTCCCTTCTTCTTAAATGTGCAATACTCCCCTCGCGCATAGGTGATGTTTGCTGCTGCTAATGCTGAGAATGAAAATAATCCTATATAGGGGGGAAGGGGTTCTCTCCTCCCTGCTTCCAAAATGTGCAGTACTCCCCTCGCACATAGGCCATGTTTGCTGCTGCTAATGCTGAAAATGAAAATAATCCTATATAGGGGGGTACTGCTCCTCTCCTCCCTTCTTCTTAAATGTGCAATACTCCCCTCGCGCATAGGTGATGTTTGCTGCTGCTAATGCTGAGAATGAAAATAATCCTATATAGGGGGGAAGGGGTTCTCTCCTCCCTGCTTCCAAAATGTGCAGTACTCCCCTCGCACATAGGTGATGTTTGCTGCTGCTAATGCTGAAAATGAAATTAATCCTATATAGGGGGTACTGCTCTTCTCCTCCCTTCTTCTTAAATGTGCAATACTCCCCTCGCGCATAGGTGATGTTTGCTGCTGCTAATGCTGAGAATGAAAATAATCCTATATAGGGGGGAAGGGGTTCTCTCCTCCCTGCTTCCAAAATGTGCAGTACTCCCCTCGCACATAGGCCATGTTTGCTGCTGCTAATGCTGAAAATGAAAATAATCCTATATAGGGGGGTAGTGGTCCTCCCGTCAGGAAGTTGGTGATCCGTGGGCTTTAGCCACCGCGCGTCGCGCGTCCCTAAACGTCCCTAATCGTCCCTTTGAGTCCCTTTGAGTCCCTTCGAGTCCCTTTGAGTCCCTTCGAGTCCCTCGGCGTCCCTCGGTGTCCATTCGAGTCCCTCTCAGCCCCTTCGACCAAGCTGAGACATGTTTTGTCATAGTTGGCTACGCGGCATCTTCCAAACTCCCTCTCCTGGTCCATAGTTCGAGTCCCATGGAGTCCCTGCTTGCTAAATGCCCATTACTCCCCTCGCACATAGGTGATGTTTGCTGCTGCTAATGCTGAAAATGAAAATAATCCTATATAGGGGGGTAGTGGTCCTCTCCTCCTTGCTTCCTAAATGTCCATTACTCCCCACGCACATAGGTGATGTTTGCTGCTGCAAATGCTGAAAATGAAAATAATCCTATATAGGGGGGTAGTAGTACTCTCCTCCTTGCTTCCTAAATGACCATTACTCCCCACGCACATAGGTGATGTTTGCTGCTGCAAATGCTGAAAATGAAAATAATCCTATATAGGGGGGTAGTGGTTCTCTCGATAGGAAGGCGATGTTCCCGGGCATGGGCAGCCCACCCTCCGTGTCCCTTCGAGTCCCTCGGTGTCCCTTTGAGCCCATCGGTGTCCCTTCGGTGTCTCTCCTTCCTCGGTGTCCCTTCGGTGTCCCTTCTTATGCCTAGTTTGGTCGTAGATGTCTTCGGGACACCTTCCCAAATGGCCTGCTATGTCGGTTGAGGGTTGCTTTCGGTTGTTGCCACGCCCAGCGGCGCAGGCTTTGTTCCACTCGATGTTCCCGCATTGTCGTCTAGTCATTTCGCTGGCCGACCCTTGCGGTTCGTTTTGTGGTTCTGGGCTTTAGCTAACGTCATGGCGTGTGAGTGGTGAATAGGGTGATGCGTCGGTAGGCTCCTTGCTTGGGCAACGAACTGCCGGCTCTCTCCTTCCTCGGTGTCCCTTCGGTGTCCCTTCTTATGCCTAGTTTGGTCGTAGATGTCTTCGGGACACCTTCCCAAATGGCCTGCTATGTCGGTTGAGGGTTGCTTTCGGTTGTTGCCACGCCCAGCGGCGCAGGCTTTGTTCCACTCGATGTTCCCGCATTGTCGTCTAGTCATTTCGCTGGCCGACCCTTGCGGTTCGTTTTGTGGTTCTGGGCTTTAGCTAACGTCATGGCGTGTGAGTGGTGAATAGGGTGATGCGTCGGTAGGCTCCTTGCTTGGGCAACGAACTGCCGGCTCTCTCCTTCCTCGGTGTCCCTTCGGTGTCCCTTCTTATGCCTAGTTTGGTCGTAGATGTCTTCGGGACACCTTCCCAAATGGCCTGCTATGTCGGTTGAGGGTTGCTTTCGGTTGTTGCCACGCCCAGCGGCGCAGGCTTTGTTCCACTCGATGTTCCCGCATTGTCGTCTAGTCATTTCGCTGGCCGACCCTTGCGGTTCGTTTTGTGGTTCTGGGCTTTAGCTAAC
>JAZGTL010000095.1:247500-250000 GCA_037349345.1 Oemleria cerasiformis | reverse complement strand
TGTGAGTGGTGAATGGGGTGATGCGTCGGCAGGCTCCTTGCTTGGGCAACGAACTGCCGGCTCTCTCCTTCCTCAGTGATGAATCAAGATTTGATTCTGCGCAAAGCGGGTTCCTGTTTTTGCTGCGTGTAGTAACAGAATGGTGCCACTCGTCGTTCCTTGGAGCCCCTCGGGGGTCCCTTTGGCGTCCCTCGGCGTACCTTTTAGTTCCTTGACATGTCCCTTGGAGTCCCTGCGCCCTAAATGTGCATTACTCCCCTCGCACTTAGGTGATGTTTGCTGCTGCTAATGCTGAAAATGAAAATAATCCTATATAGGGGGTACTGGTCCTCTCCTCCCTTCTTCTTAAATGTGCAATACTCCCCTCGCGCATAGGTGATGTTTGCTGCTGCTAATGCTGAGAATGAAAATAATCCTATATAGGGGGGAAGGGGTTCTCTCCTCCCTGCTTCCAAAATGTGCAGTACTCCCCTCGCACATAGGCCATGTTTGCTGCTGCTAATGCTGAAAATGAAAATAATCCTATATAGGGGGGTACTGCTCCTCTCCTCCCTTCTTCTTAAATGTGCAATACTCCCCTCGCGCATAGGTGATGTTTGCTGCTGCTAATGCTGAGAATGAAAATAATCCTATATAGGGGGGAAGGGGTTCTCTCCTCCCTGCTTCCAAAATGTGCAGTACTCCCCTCGCACATAGGTGATGTTTGCTGCTGCTAATGCTGAAAATGAAATTAATCCTATATAGGGGGTACTGCTCTTCTCCTCCCTTCTTCTTAAATGTGCAATACTCCCCTCGCGCATAGGTGATGTTTGCTGCTGCTAATGCTGAGAATGAAAATAATCCTATATAGGGGGGAAGGGGTTCTCTCCTCCCTGCTTCCAAAATGTGCAGTACTCCCCTCGCACATAGGCCATGTTTGCTGCTGCTAATGCTGAAAATGAAAATAATCCTATATAGGGGGGTAGTGGTCCTCCCGTCAGGAAGTTGGTGATCCGTGGGCTTTAGCCACCGCGCGTCGCGCGTCGCGCGTCCCTAAACGTCCCTAATCGTCCCTTTGAGTCCCTTCGAGTCCCTTTGAGTCCCTTCGAGTCCCTCGGCGTCCCTCGGTGTCCATTCGAGTCCCTCTCAGCCCCTTCGACCAAGCTGAGACATGTTTTGTCATAGTTGGCTACGCGGCATCTTCCAAACTCCCTCTCCTGGTCCATAGTTCGAGTCCCATGGAGTCCCTGCTTGCTAAATGCCCATTACTCCCCTCGCACATAGGTGATGTTTGCTGCTGCTAATGCTGAAAATGAAAATAATCCTATATAGGGGGGTAGTGGTCCTCTCCTCCTTGCTTCCTAAATGTCCATTACTCCCCACGCACATAGGTGATGTTTGCTGCTGCAAATGCTGAAAATGAAAATAATCCTATATAGGGGGGTAGTAGTACTCTCCTCCTTGCTTCCTAAATGACCATTACTCCCCACGCACATAGGTGATGTTTGCTGCTGCAAATGCTGAAAATGAAAATAATCCTATATAGGGGGGTAGTGGTTCTCTCGATAGGAAGGCGATGTTCCCGGGCATGGGCAGCCCACCCTCCGTGTCCCTTCGAGTCCCTCGGTGTCCCTTTGAGCCCATCGGTGTCCCTTCGGTGTCTCTCCTTCCTCGGTGTCCCTTCGGTGTCCCTTCTTATGCCTAGTTTGGTCGTAGATGTCTTCGGGACACCTTCCCAAATGGCCTGCTATGTCGGTTGAGGGTTGCTTTCGGTTGTTGCCACGCCCAGCGGCGCAGGCTTTGTTCCACTCGATGTTCCCGCATTGTCGTCTAGTCATTTCGCTGGCCGACCCTTGCGGTTCGTTTTGTGGTTCTGGGCTTTAGCTAACGTCATGGCGTGTGAGTGGTGAATAGGGTGATGCGTCGGTAGGCTCCTTGCTTGGGCAACGAACTGCCGGCTCTCTCCTTCCTCGGTGTCCCTTCGGTGTCCCTTCTTATGCCTAGTTTGGTCGTAGATGTCTTCGGGACACCTTCCCAAATGGCCTGCTATGTCGGTTGAGGGTTGCTTTCGGTTGTTGCCACGCCCAGCGGCGCAGGCTTTGTTCCACTCGATGTTCCCGCATTGTCGTCTAGTCATTTCGCTGGCCGACCCTTGCGGTTCGTTTTGTGGTTCTGGGCTTTAGCTAACGTCATGGCGTGTGAGTGGTGAATAGGGTGATGCGTCGGCAGGCTCCTTGCTTGGGCAACGAACTGCCGGCTCTCTCCTTCCTCGGTGTCCCTTCGGTGTTCCTTCGTGTCCCTTTTTATGCCTAGTTTGGTCGTAGTTGTCTTCGGGACATCTTCCCAAATGGCCTGCTATGTCGGTTGAGGGTTGCTTTCGGTTGTTGCCACGCCCAGCGGCGCAGGCTTTGTTCCACTCGATGTTCCCGCATTGTCGTCTAGTCATTTCGCTGGCCGACCCTTGCGGTTCGTTTTGTGGTTCTGGGCTTTAGCTAACGTCATGGCGTGTGAGTGGTGAATA
>JAZGTL010000095.1:215000-217500 GCA_037349345.1 Oemleria cerasiformis | reverse complement strand
GGGCAACGAACTGCCGGCTCTCTCCTTCCTCAGTGATGAATCAAGATTTGATTCTGCGCAAAGCGGGTTCCTGTTTTTGCTGCGTGTAGTAACAGAATGGTGCCACTCGTCGTTCCTTGGAGCCCCTCGGGGGTCCCTTTGGCGTCCCTCGGCGTACCTTTTAGTTCCTTGACATGTCCCTTGGAGTCCCTGCGCCCTAAATGTGCATTACTCCCCTCGCACTTAGGTGATGTTTGCTGCTGCTAATGCTGAAAATGAAAATAATCCTATATAGGGGGTACTGGTCCTCTCCTCCCTTCTTCTTAAATGTGCAATACTCCCCTCGCGCATAGGTGATGTTTGCTGCTGCTAATGCTGAGAATGAAAATAATCCTATATAGGGGGGAAGGGGTTCTCTCCTCCCTGCTTCCAAAATGTGCAGTACTCCCCTCGCACATAGGTGATGTTTGCTGCTGCTAATGCTGAAAATGAAAATAATCCTATATAGGGGGTACTGCTCCTCTCCTCCCTTCTTCTTAAATGTGCAATACTCCCCTCGCGCATAGGTGATGTTTGCTGCTGCTAATGCTGAGAATGAAAATAATCCTATATAGGGGGGAAGGGGTTCTCTCCTCCCTGCTTCCAAAATGTGCAGTACTCCCCTCGCACATAGGTGATGTTTGCTGCTGCTAATGCTGAAAATGAAATTAATCCTATATAGGGGGTACTGCTCTTCTCCTCCCTTCTTCTTAAATGTGCAATACTCCCCTCGCGCATAGGTGATGTTTGCTGCTGCTAATGCTGAGAATGAAAATAATCCTATATAGGGGGGAAGGGGTTCTCTCCTCCCTGCTTCCAAAATGTGCAGTACTCCCCTCGCACATAGGCCATGTTTGCTGCTGCTAATGCTGAAAATGAAAATAATCCTATATAGGGGGGTAGTGGTCCTCCCGTCAGGAAGTTGGTGATCCGTGGGCTTTAGCCACCGCGCGTCGCGCGTCGCGCGTCCCTAAACGTCCCTAATCGTCCCTTTGAGTCCCTTCGAGTCCCTTTGAGTCCCTTCGAGTCCCTCGGCGTCCCTCGGTGTCCATTCGAGTCCCTCTCAGCCCCTTCGACCAAGCTGAGACATGTTTTGTCATAGTTGGCTACGCGGCATCTTCCAAACTCCCTCTCCTGGTCCATAGTTCGAGTCCCATGGAGTCCCTGCTTGCTAAATGCCCATTACTCCCCTCGCACATAGGTGATGTTTGCTGCTGCTAATGCTGAAAATGAAAATAATCCTATATAGGGGGGTAGTGGTCCTCTCCTCCTTGCTTCCTAAATGTCCATTACTCCCCACGCACATAGGTGATGTTTGCTGCTGCAAATGCTGAAAATGAAAATAATCCTATATAGGGGGGTAGTAGTACTCTCCTCCTTGCTTCCTAAATGACCATTACTCCCCACGCACATAGGTGATGTTTGCTGCTGCAAATGCTGAAAATGAAAATAATCCTATATAGGGGGGTAGTGGTTCTCTCGATAGGAAGGCGATGTTCCCGGGCATGGGCAGCCCACCCTCCGTGTCCCTTCGAGTCCCTCGGTGTCCCTTTGAGCCCATCGGTGTCCCTTCGGTGTCTCTCCTTCCTCGGTGTCCCTTCGGTGTCCCTTCTTATGCCTAGTTTGGTCGTAGATGTCTTCGGGACACCTTCCCAAATGGCCTGCTATGTCGGTTGAGGGTTGCTTTCGGTTGTTGCCACGCCCAGCGGCGCAGGCTTTGTTCCACTCGATGTTCCCGCATTGTCGTCTAGTCATTTCGCTGGCCGACCCTTGCGGTTCGTTTTGTGGTTCTGGGCTTTAGCTAACGTCATGGCGTGTGAGTGGTGAATAGGGTGATGCGTCGGTAGGCTCCTTGCTTGGGCAACGAACTGCCGGCTCTCTCCTTCCTCGGTGTCCCTTCGGTGTCCCTTCTTATGCCTAGTTTGGTCGTAGATGTCTTCGGGACACCTTCCCAAATGGCCTGCTATGTCGGTTGAGGGTTGCTTTCGGTTGTTGCCACGCCCAGCGGCGCAGGCTTTGTTCCACTCGATGTTCCCGCATTGTCGTCTAGTCATTTCGCTGGCCGACCCTTGCGGTTCGTTTTGTGGTTCTGGGCTTTAGCTAACGTCATGGCGTGTGAGTGGTGAATAGGGTGATGCGTCGGCAGGCTCCTTGCTTGGGCAACGAACTGCCGGCTCTCTCCTTCCTCGGTGTCCCTTCGGTGTTCCTTCGTGTCCCTTTTTATGCCTAGTTTGGTCGTAGTTGTCTTCGGGACATCTTCCCAAATGGCCTGCTATGTCGGTTGAGGGTTGCTTTCGGTTGTTGCCACGCCCAGCGGCGCAGGCTTTGTTCCACTCGATGTTCCCGCATTGTCGTCTAGTCATTTCGCTGGCCGACCCTTGCGGTTCGTTTTGTGGTTCTGGGCTTTAGCTAACGTCATGGCGTGTGAGTGGTGAATAGGGTGATGCGTCGGCAGGCTCCTTGCTTGGGCAACGAACTGCCG
>JAZGTL010000095.1:172500-175000 GCA_037349345.1 Oemleria cerasiformis | reverse complement strand
ATTGTTTTGTTTTAGCCTCCCTGCAAAAAAATCTCGTCAATATACAGGTCCCTTGGAGTCCCTGCGCCCCAAATGTGCATTACTCACCTCGCACATAGCTGATGTTTGCTGCTGCTAATGCTGGAAATGAAAATAATCCTATATAGGGGGGTAGTGGTGCTCTCCTCCCTGCTTCCTAAATGTGCAGTACTCCCCACGTACATAGGTGATGTTTGCTGCTGCAGATGCTGAAAATGAAAATAATCCTATATAGGGGGGTAGTGGTCCTCTCGATAGGAAGGCGATGTCCCCGGGCTTGGGCAGCCCACCCCCCCAGCGTCCCTTAGAGTCCCTCGGTGTCCCTTTGAGCCCATCGGTGTCCCTTCGGTGTTCCTTCCTGTCCCTTCTTATGCCTGGTTTGGTCGTAGATGTCTTCGGGACACCTTCCCAAATGGCCTGCTATGTCGGTTGAGGGTTGCTTTCGATTTTTACCACGCCCAGCGGCGCGGGCTTTGTTCCACTCGATGTTCCCGCATTGTCGTCTAGTCATTTCGCTGGCCGACCCTTGCGTTTCGTTTGGTGGTTCTGGGCTTTAGCTAACGTCATGGCGTGTGAGTGGTGAATGGGGTGATGCGTCGGCAGGCTCCTTGCTTGGGCAACGAACTGCCGGCTCTCTCCTTCCTCAGTGATGAATCAAGATTTGATTCTGCGCAAAGCGGGTTCCTGTTTTTGCTGCGTGTAGTAACAGAATGGTGCCACTCGTCGTTCCTTGGAGCCCCTCGGGGGTCCCTTTGGCGTCCCTCGGCGTACCTTTTAGTTCCTTGACATGTCCCTTGGAGTCCCTGCGCCCTAAATGTGCATTACTCCCCTCGCACTTAGGTGATGTTTGCTGCTGCTAATGCTGAAAATGAAAATAATCCTATATAGGGGGTACTGGTCCTCTCCTCCCTTCTTCTTAAATGTGCAATACTCCCCTCGCGCATAGGTGATGTTTGCTGCTGCTAATGCTGAGAATGAAAATAATCCTATATAGGGGGGAAGGGGTTCTCTCCTCCCTGCTTCCAAAATGTGCAGTACTCCCCTCGCACATAGGTGATGTTTGCTGCTGCTAATGCTGAAAATGAAAATAATCCTATATAGGGGGTACTGCTCCTCTCCTCCCTTCTTCTTAAATGTGCAATACTCCCCTCGCGCATAGGTGATGTTTGCTGCTGCTAATGCTGAGAATGAAAATAATCCTATATAGGGGGGAAGGGGTTCTCTCCTCCCTGCTTCCAAAATGTGCAGTACTCCCCTCGCACATAGGTGATGTTTGCTGCTGCTAATGCTGAAAATGAAATTAATCCTATATAGGGGGTACTGCTCTTCTCCTCCCTTCTTCTTAAATGTGCAATACTCCCCTCGCGCATAGGTGATGTTTGCTGCTGCTAATGCTGAGAATGAAAATAATCCTATATAGGGGGGAAGGGGTTCTCTCCTCCCTGCTTCCAAAATGTGCAGTACTCCCCTCGCACATAGGCCATGTTTGCTGCTGCTAATGCTGAAAATGAAAATAATCCTATATAGGGGGGTAGTGGTCCTCCCGTCAGGAAGTTGGTGATCCGTGGGCTTTAGCCACCGCGCGTCGCGCGTCGCGCGTCCCTAAACGTCCCTAATCGTCCCTTTGAGTCCCTTCGAGTCCCTTTGAGTCCCTTCGAGTCCCTCGGCGTCCCTCGGTGTCCATTCGAGTCCCTCTCAGCCCCTTCGACCAAGCTGAGACATGTTTTGTCATAGTTGGCTACGCGGCATCTTCCAAACTCCCTCTCCTGGTCCATAGTTCGAGTCCCATGGAGTCCCTGCTTGCTAAATGCCCATTACTCCCCTCGCACATAGGTGATGTTTGCTGCTGCTAATGCTGAAAATGAAAATAATCCTATATAGGGGGGTAGTGGTCCTCTCCTCCTTGCTTCCTAAATGTCCATTACTCCCCACGCACATAGGTGATGTTTGCTGCTGCAAATGCTGAAAATGAAAATAATCCTATATAGGGGGGTAGTAGTACTCTCCTCCTTGCTTCCTAAATGACCATTACTCCCCACGCACATAGGTGATGTTTGCTGCTGCAAATGCTGAAAATGAAAATAATCCTATATAGGGGGGTAGTGGTTCTCTCGATAGGAAGGCGATGTTCCCGGGCATGGGCAGCCCACCCTCCGTGTCCCTTCGAGTCCCTCGGTGTCCCTTTGAGCCCATCGGTGTCCCTTCGGTGTCTCTCCTTCCTCGGTGTCCCTTCGGTGTCCCTTCTTATGCCTAGTTTGGTCGTAGATGTCTTCGGGACACCTTCCCAAATGGCCTGCTATGTCGGTTGAGGGTTGCTTTCGGTTGTTGCCACGCCCAGCGGCGCAGGCTTTGTTCCACTCGATGTTCCCGCATTGTCGTCTAGTCATTTCGCTGGCCGACCCTTGCGGTTCGTTTTGTGGTTCTGGGCTTTAGCTAACGTCATGGCGTGTGAGTGGTGAATAGGGTGATGCGTCGGTAGGCT
>JAZGTL010000095.1:140000-142500 GCA_037349345.1 Oemleria cerasiformis | reverse complement strand
GCTAATGCTGGAAATGAAAATAATCCTATATAGGGGGGTAGTGGTGCTCTCCTCCCTGCTTCCTAAATGTGCAGTACTCCCCACGTACATAGGTGATGTTTGCTGCTGCAGATGCTGAAAATGAAAATAATCCTATATAGGGGGGTAGTGGTCCTCTCGATAGGAAGGCGATGTCCCCGGGCTTGGGCAGCCCACCCCCCCAGCGTCCCTTAGAGTCCCTCGGTGTCCCTTTGAGCCCATCGGTGTCCCTTCGGTGTTCCTTCCTGTCCCTTCTTATGCCTGGTTTGGTCGTAGATGTCTTCGGGACACCTTCCCAAATGGCCTGCTATGTCGGTTGAGGGTTGCTTTCGATTTTTACCACGCCCAGCGGCGCGGGCTTTGTTCCACTCGATGTTCCCGCATTGTCGTCTAGTCATTTCGCTGGCCGACCCTTGCGTTTCGTTTGGTGGTTCTGGGCTTTAGCTAACGTCATGGCGTGTGAGTGGTGAATGGGGTGATGCGTCGGCAGGCTCCTTGCTTGGGCAACGAACTGCCGGCTCTCTCCTTCCTCAGTGATGAATCAAGATTTGATTCTGCGCAAAGCGGGTTCCTGTTTTTGCTGCGTGTAGTAACAGAATGGTGCCACTCGTCGTTCCTTGGAGCCCCTCGGGGGTCCCTTTGGCGTCCCTCGGCGTACCTTTTAGTTCCTTGACATGTCCCTTGGAGTCCCTGCGCCCTAAATGTGCATTACTCCCCTCGCACTTAGGTGATGTTTGCTGCTGCTAATGCTGAAAATGAAAATAATCCTATATAGGGGGTACTGGTCCTCTCCTCCCTTCTTCTTAAATGTGCAATACTCCCCTCGCGCATAGGTGATGTTTGCTGCTGCTAATGCTGAGAATGAAAATAATCCTATATAGGGGGGAAGGGGTTCTCTCCTCCCTGCTTCCAAAATGTGCAGTACTCCCCTCGCACATAGGCCATGTTTGCTGCTGCTAATGCTGAAAATGAAAATAATCCTATATAGGGGGGTACTGCTCCTCTCCTCCCTTCTTCTTAAATGTGCAATACTCCCCTCGCGCATAGGTGATGTTTGCTGCTGCTAATGCTGAGAATGAAAATAATCCTATATAGGGGGGAAGGGGTTCTCTCCTCCCTGCTTCCAAAATGTGCAGTACTCCCCTCGCACATAGGTGATGTTTGCTGCTGCTAATGCTGAAAATGAAATTAATCCTATATAGGGGGTACTGCTCTTCTCCTCCCTTCTTCTTAAATGTGCAATACTCCCCTCGCGCATAGGTGATGTTTGCTGCTGCTAATGCTGAGAATGAAAATAATCCTATATAGGGGGGAAGGGGTTCTCTCCTCCCTGCTTCCAAAATGTGCAGTACTCCCCTCGCACATAGGCCATGTTTGCTGCTGCTAATGCTGAAAATGAAAATAATCCTATATAGGGGGGTAGTGGTCCTCCCGTCAGGAAGTTGGTGATCCGTGGGCTTTAGCCACCGCGCGTCGCGCGTCCCTAAACGTCCCTAATCGTCCCTTTGAGTCCCTTCGAGTCCCTTTGAGTCCCTTCGAGTCCCTCGGCGTCCCTCGGTGTCCATTCGAGTCCCTCTCAGCCCCTTCGACCAAGCTGAGACATGTTTTGTCATAGTTGGCTACGCGGCATCTTCCAAACTCCCTCTCCTGGTCCATAGTTCGAGTCCCATGGAGTCCCTGCTTGCTAAATGCCCATTACTCCCCTCGCACATAGGTGATGTTTGCTGCTGCTAATGCTGAAAATGAAAATAATCCTATATAGGGGGGTAGTGGTCCTCTCCTCCTTGCTTCCTAAATGTCCATTACTCCCCACGCACATAGGTGATGTTTGCTGCTGCAAATGCTGAAAATGAAAATAATCCTATATAGGGGGGTAGTAGTACTCTCCTCCTTGCTTCCTAAATGACCATTACTCCCCACGCACATAGGTGATGTTTGCTGCTGCAAATGCTGAAAATGAAAATAATCCTATATAGGGGGGTAGTGGTTCTCTCGATAGGAAGGCGATGTTCCCGGGCATGGGCAGCCCACCCTCCGTGTCCCTTCGAGTCCCTCGGTGTCCCTTTGAGCCCATCGGTGTCCCTTCGGTGTCTCTCCTTCCTCGGTGTCCCTTCGGTGTCCCTTCTTATGCCTAGTTTGGTCGTAGATGTCTTCGGGACACCTTCCCAAATGGCCTGCTATGTCGGTTGAGGGTTGCTTTCGGTTGTTGCCACGCCCAGCGGCGCAGGCTTTGTTCCACTCGATGTTCCCGCATTGTCGTCTAGTCATTTCGCTGGCCGACCCTTGCGGTTCGTTTTGTGGTTCTGGGCTTTAGCTAACGTCATGGCGTGTGAGTGGTGAATAGGGTGATGCGTCGGTAGGCTCCTTGCTTGGGCAACGAACTGCCGGCTCTCTCCTTCCTCGGTGTCCCTTCGGTGTCCCTTCTTATGCCTAGTTTGGTCGTAGATGTCTTCGGGACACCTTCCCAAATGGCCTGCTATGT
>JAZGTL010000095.1:107500-110000 GCA_037349345.1 Oemleria cerasiformis | reverse complement strand
GTTTCGTTTGGTGGTTCTGGGCTTTAGCTAACGTCATGGCGTGTGAGTGGTGAATGGGGTGATGCGTCGGCAGGCTCCTTGCTTGGGCAACGAACTGCCGGCTCTCTCCTTCCTCAGTGATGAATCAAGATTTGATTCTGCGCAAAGCGGGTTCCTGTTTTTGCTGCGTGTAGTAACAGAATGGTGCCACTCGTCGTTCCTTGGAGCCCCTCGGGGGTCCCTTTGGCGTCCCTCGGCGTACCTTTTAGTTCCTTGACATGTCCCTTGGAGTCCCTGCGCCCTAAATGTGCATTACTCCCCTCGCACTTAGGTGATGTTTGCTGCTGCTAATGCTGAAAATGAAAATAATCCTATATAGGGGGTACTGGTCCTCTCCTCCCTTCTTCTTAAATGTGCAATACTCCCCTCGCGCATAGGTGATGTTTGCTGCTGCTAATGCTGAGAATGAAAATAATCCTATATAGGGGGGAAGGGGTTCTCTCCTCCCTGCTTCCAAAATGTGCAGTACTCCCCTCGCACATAGGCCATGTTTGCTGCTGCTAATGCTGAAAATGAAAATAATCCTATATAGGGGGGTACTGCTCCTCTCCTCCCTTCTTCTTAAATGTGCAATACTCCCCTCGCGCATAGGTGATGTTTGCTGCTGCTAATGCTGAGAATGAAAATAATCCTATATAGGGGGGAAGGGGTTCTCTCCTCCCTGCTTCCAAAATGTGCAGTACTCCCCTCGCACATAGGTGATGTTTGCTGCTGCTAATGCTGAAAATGAAATTAATCCTATATAGGGGGTACTGCTCTTCTCCTCCCTTCTTCTTAAATGTGCAATACTCCCCTCGCGCATAGGTGATGTTTGCTGCTGCTAATGCTGAGAATGAAAATAATCCTATATAGGGGGGAAGGGGTTCTCTCCTCCCTGCTTCCAAAATGTGCAGTACTCCCCTCGCACATAGGCCATGTTTGCTGCTGCTAATGCTGAAAATGAAAATAATCCTATATAGGGGGGTAGTGGTCCTCCCGTCAGGAAGTTGGTGATCCGTGGGCTTTAGCCACCGCGCGTCGCGCGTCCCTAAACGTCCCTAATCGTCCCTTTGAGTCCCTTCGAGTCCCTTTGAGTCCCTTCGAGTCCCTCGGCGTCCCTCGGTGTCCATTCGAGTCCCTCTCAGCCCCTTCGACCAAGCTGAGACATGTTTTGTCATAGTTGGCTACGCGGCATCTTCCAAACTCCCTCTCCTGGTCCATAGTTCGAGTCCCATGGAGTCCCTGCTTGCTAAATGCCCATTACTCCCCTCGCACATAGGTGATGTTTGCTGCTGCTAATGCTGAAAATGAAAATAATCCTATATAGGGGGGTAGTGGTCCTCTCCTCCTTGCTTCCTAAATGTCCATTACTCCCCACGCACATAGGTGATGTTTGCTGCTGCAAATGCTGAAAATGAAAATAATCCTATATAGGGGGGTAGTAGTACTCTCCTCCTTGCTTCCTAAATGACCATTACTCCCCACGCACATAGGTGATGTTTGCTGCTGCAAATGCTGAAAATGAAAATAATCCTATATAGGGGGGTAGTGGTTCTCTCGATAGGAAGGCGATGTTCCCGGGCATGGGCAGCCCACCCTCCGTGTCCCTTCGAGTCCCTCGGTGTCCCTTTGAGCCCATCGGTGTCCCTTCGGTGTCTCTCCTTCCTCGGTGTCCCTTCGGTGTCCCTTCTTATGCCTAGTTTGGTCGTAGATGTCTTCGGGACACCTTCCCAAATGGCCTGCTATGTCGGTTGAGGGTTGCTTTCGGTTGTTGCCACGCCCAGCGGCGCAGGCTTTGTTCCACTCGATGTTCCCGCATTGTCGTCTAGTCATTTCGCTGGCCGACCCTTGCGGTTCGTTTTGTGGTTCTGGGCTTTAGCTAACGTCATGGCGTGTGAGTGGTGAATAGGGTGATGCGTCGGTAGGCTCCTTGCTTGGGCAACGAACTGCCGGCTCTCTCCTTCCTCGGTGTCCCTTCGGTGTCCCTTCTTATGCCTAGTTTGGTCGTAGATGTCTTCGGGACACCTTCCCAAATGGCCTGCTATGTCGGTTGAGGGTTGCTTTCGGTTGTTGCCACGCCCAGCGGCGCAGGCTTTGTTCCACTCGATGTTCCCGCATTGTCGTCTAGTCATTTCGCTGGCCGACCCTTGCGGTTCGTTTTGTGGTTCTGGGCTTTAGCTAACGTCATGGCGTGTGAGTGGTGAATAGGGTGATGCGTCGGCAGGCTCCTTGCTTGGGCAACGAACTGCCGGCTCTCTCCTTCCTCGGTGTCCCTTCGGTGTTCCTTCGTGTCCCTTTTTATGCCTAGTTTGGTCGTAGTTGTCTTCGGGACATCTTCCCAAATGGCCTGCTATGTCGGTTGAGGGTTGCTTTCGGTTGTTGCCACGCCCAGCGGCGCAGGCTTTGTTCCACTCGATGTTCCCGCATTGTCGTCTAGTCATTTCGCTGGCCGACCCTTGCGGTTCGTTTTGTGGTTCTGGGC
>JAZGTL010000095.1:65000-67500 GCA_037349345.1 Oemleria cerasiformis | reverse complement strand
AAGGCGATGTCCCCGGGCTTGGGCAGCCCACCCCCCCAGCGTCCCTTAGAGTCCCTCGGTGTCCCTTTGAGCCCATCGGTGTCCCTTCGGTGTTCCTTCCTGTCCCTTCTTATGCCTGGTTTGGTCGTAGATGTCTTCGGGACACCTTCCCAAATGGCCTGCTATGTCGGTTGAGGGTTGCTTTCGATTTTTACCACGCCCAGCGGCGCGGGCTTTGTTCCACTCGATGTTCCCGCATTGTCGTCTAGTCATTTCGCTGGCCGACCCTTGCGTTTCGTTTGGTGGTTCTGGGCTTTAGCTAACGTCATGGCGTGTGAGTGGTGAATGGGGTGATGCGTCGGCAGGCTCCTTGCTTGGGCAACGAACTGCCGGCTCTCTCCTTCCTCAGTGATGAATCAAGATTTGATTCTGCGCAAAGCGGGTTCCTGTTTTTGCTGCGTGTAGTAACAGAATGGTGCCACTCGTCGTTCCTTGGAGCCCCTCGGGGGTCCCTTTGGCGTCCCTCGGCGTACCTTTTAGTTCCTTGACATGTCCCTTGGAGTCCCTGCGCCCTAAATGTGCATTACTCCCCTCGCACTTAGGTGATGTTTGCTGCTGCTAATGCTGAAAATGAAAATAATCCTATATAGGGGGTACTGGTCCTCTCCTCCCTTCTTCTTAAATGTGCAATACTCCCCTCGCGCATAGGTGATGTTTGCTGCTGCTAATGCTGAGAATGAAAATAATCCTATATAGGGGGGAAGGGGTTCTCTCCTCCCTGCTTCCAAAATGTGCAGTACTCCCCTCGCACATAGGCCATGTTTGCTGCTGCTAATGCTGAAAATGAAAATAATCCTATATAGGGGGGTACTGCTCCTCTCCTCCCTTCTTCTTAAATGTGCAATACTCCCCTCGCGCATAGGTGATGTTTGCTGCTGCTAATGCTGAGAATGAAAATAATCCTATATAGGGGGGAAGGGGTTCTCTCCTCCCTGCTTCCAAAATGTGCAGTACTCCCCTCGCACATAGGTGATGTTTGCTGCTGCTAATGCTGAAAATGAAATTAATCCTATATAGGGGGTACTGCTCTTCTCCTCCCTTCTTCTTAAATGTGCAATACTCCCCTCGCGCATAGGTGATGTTTGCTGCTGCTAATGCTGAGAATGAAAATAATCCTATATAGGGGGGAAGGGGTTCTCTCCTCCCTGCTTCCAAAATGTGCAGTACTCCCCTCGCACATAGGCCATGTTTGCTGCTGCTAATGCTGAAAATGAAAATAATCCTATATAGGGGGGTAGTGGTCCTCCCGTCAGGAAGTTGGTGATCCGTGGGCTTTAGCCACCGCGCGTCGCGCGTCGCGCGTCCCTAAACGTCCCTAATCGTCCCTTTGAGTCCCTTCGAGTCCCTTTGAGTCCCTCGGCGTCCCTCGGTGTCCATTCGAGTCCCTCTCAGCCCCTTCGACCAAGCTGAGACATGTTTTGTCATAGTTGGCTACGCGGCATCTTCCAAACTCCCTCTCCTGGTCCATAGTTCGAGTCCCATGGAGTCCCTGCTTGCTAAATGCCCATTACTCCCCTCGCACATAGGTGATGTTTGCTGCTGCTAATGCTGAAAATGAAAATAATCCTATATAGGGGGGTAGTGGTCCTCTCCTCCTTGCTTCCTAAATGTCCATTACTCCCCACGCACATAGGTGATGTTTGCTGCTGCAAATGCTGAAAATGAAAATAATCCTATATAGGGGGGTAGTAGTACTCTCCTCCTTGCTTCCTAAATGACCATTACTCCCCACGCACATAGGTGATGTTTGCTGCTGCAAATGCTGAAAATGAAAATAATCCTATATAGGGGGGTAGTGGTTCTCTCGATAGGAAGGCGATGTTCCCGGGCATGGGCAGCCCACCCTCCGTGTCCCTTCGAGTCCCTCGGTGTCCCTTTGAGCCCATCGGTGTCCCTTCGGTGTCTCTCCTTCCTCGGTGTCCCTTCGGTGTCCCTTCTTATGCCTAGTTTGGTCGTAGATGTCTTCGGGACACCTTCCCAAATGGCCTGCTATGTCGGTTGAGGGTTGCTTTCGGTTGTTGCCACGCCCAGCGGCGCAGGCTTTGTTCCACTCGATGTTCCCGCATTGTCGTCTAGTCATTTCGCTGGCCGACCCTTGCGGTTCGTTTTGTGGTTCTGGGCTTTAGCTAACGTCATGGCGTGTGAGTGGTGAATAGGGTGATGCGTCGGTAGGCTCCTTGCTTGGGCAACGAACTGCCGGCTCTCTCCTTCCTCGGTGTCCCTTCGGTGTCCCTTCTTATGCCTAGTTTGGTCGTAGATGTCTTCGGGACACCTTCCCAAATGGCCTGCTATGTCGGTTGAGGGTTGCTTTCGGTTGTTGCCACGCCCAGCGGCGCAGGCTTTGTTCCACTCGATGTTCCCGCATTGTCGTCTAGTCATTTCGCTGGCCGACCCTTGCGGTTCGTTTTGTGGTTCTGGGCTTTAGCTAACGTCATGGCGTGTGAGTGGTGAATAGGGTGAT
>JAZGTL010000095.1:22500-25000 GCA_037349345.1 Oemleria cerasiformis | reverse complement strand
CCTGCAAAAAAATCTCGTCAATATACAGGTCCCTTGGAGTCCCTGCGCCCCAAATGTGCATTACTCACCTCGCACATAGCTGATGTTTGCTGCTGCTAATGCTGGAAATGAAAATAATCCTATATAGGGGGGTAGTGGTGCTCTCCTCCCTGCTTCCTAAATGTGCAGTACTCCCCACGTACATAGGTGATGTTTGCTGCTGCAGATGCTGAAAATGAAAATAATCCTATATAGGGGGGTAGTGGTCCTCTCGATAGGAAGGCGATGTCCCCGGGCTTGGGCAGCCCACCCCCCCAGCGTCCCTTAGAGTCCCTCGGTGTCCCTTTGAGCCCATCGGTGTCCCTTCGGTGTTCCTTCCTGTCCCTTCTTATGCCTGGTTTGGTCGTAGATGTCTTCGGGACACCTTCCCAAATGGCCTGCTATGTCGGTTGAGGGTTGCTTTCGATTTTTACCACGCCCAGCGGCGCGGGCTTTGTTCCACTCGATGTTCCCGCATTGTCGTCTAGTCATTTCGCTGGCCGACCCTTGCGTTTCGTTTGGTGGTTCTGGGCTTTAGCTAACGTCATGGCGTGTGAGTGGTGAATGGGGTGATGCGTCGGCAGGCTCCTTGCTTGGGCAACGAACTGCCGGCTCTCTCCTTCCTCAGTGATGAATCAAGATTTGATTCTGCGCAAAGCGGGTTCCTGTTTTTGCTGCGTGTAGTAACAGAATGGTGCCACTCGTCGTTCCTTGGAGCCCCTCGGGGGTCCCTTTGGCGTCCCTCGGCGTACCTTTTAGTTCCTTGACATGTCCCTTGGAGTCCCTGCGCCCTAAATGTGCATTACTCCCCTCGCACTTAGGTGATGTTTGCTGCTGCTAATGCTGAAAATGAAAATAATCCTATATAGGGGGTACTGGTCCTCTCCTCCCTTCTTCTTAAATGTGCAATACTCCCCTCGCGCATAGGTGATGTTTGCTGCTGCTAATGCTGAGAATGAAAATAATCCTATATAGGGGGGAAGGGGTTCTCTCCTCCCTGCTTCCAAAATGTGCAGTACTCCCCTCGCACATAGGCCATGTTTGCTGCTGCTAATGCTGAAAATGAAAATAATCCTATATAGGGGGGTACTGCTCCTCTCCTCCCTTCTTCTTAAATGTGCAATACTCCCCTCGCGCATAGGTGATGTTTGCTGCTGCTAATGCTGAGAATGAAAATAATCCTATATAGGGGGGAAGGGGTTCTCTCCTCCCTGCTTCCAAAATGTGCAGTACTCCCCTCGCACATAGGTGATGTTTGCTGCTGCTAATGCTGAAAATGAAATTAATCCTATATAGGGGGTACTGCTCTTCTCCTCCCTTCTTCTTAAATGTGCAATACTCCCCTCGCGCATAGGTGATGTTTGCTGCTGCTAATGCTGAGAATGAAAATAATCCTATATAGGGGGGAAGGGGTTCTCTCCTCCCTGCTTCCAAAATGTGCAGTACTCCCCTCGCACATAGGCCATGTTTGCTGCTGCTAATGCTGAAAATGAAAATAATCCTATATAGGGGGGTAGTGGTCCTCCCGTCAGGAAGTTGGTGATCCGTGGGCTTTAGCCACCGCGCGTCGCGCGTCCCTAAACGTCCCTAATCGTCCCTTTGAGTCCCTTCGAGTCCCTTTGAGTCCCTTCGAGTCCCTCGGCGTCCCTCGGTGTCCATTCGAGTCCCTCTCAGCCCCTTCGACCAAGCTGAGACATGTTTTGTCATAGTTGGCTACGCGGCATCTTCCAAACTCCCTCTCCTGGTCCATAGTTCGAGTCCCATGGAGTCCCTGCTTGCTAAATGCCCATTACTCCCCTCGCACATAGGTGATGTTTGCTGCTGCTAATGCTGAAAATGAAAATAATCCTATATAGGGGGGTAGTGGTCCTCTCCTCCTTGCTTCCTAAATGTCCATTACTCCCCACGCACATAGGTGATGTTTGCTGCTGCAAATGCTGAAAATGAAAATAATCCTATATAGGGGGGTAGTAGTACTCTCCTCCTTGCTTCCTAAATGACCATTACTCCCCACGCACATAGGTGATGTTTGCTGCTGCAAATGCTGAAAATGAAAATAATCCTATATAGGGGGGTAGTGGTTCTCTCGATAGGAAGGCGATGTTCCCGGGCATGGGCAGCCCACCCTCCGTGTCCCTTCGAGTCCCTCGGTGTCCCTTTGAGCCCATCGGTGTCCCTTCGGTGTCTCTCCTTCCTCGGTGTCCCTTCGGTGTCCCTTCTTATGCCTAGTTTGGTCGTAGATGTCTTCGGGACACCTTCCCAAATGGCCTGCTATGTCGGTTGAGGGTTGCTTTCGGTTGTTGCCACGCCCAGCGGCGCAGGCTTTGTTCCACTCGATGTTCCCGCATTGTCGTCTAGTCATTTCGCTGGCCGACCCTTGCGGTTCGTTTTGTGGTTCTGGGCTTTAGCTAACGTCATGGCGTGTGAGTGGTGAATAGGGTGATGCGTCGGTAGGCTCCTTGCTTGGGCAACGAACTGCCGG
>JAZGTL010000095.1:0-2500 GCA_037349345.1 Oemleria cerasiformis | reverse complement strand
AAATGTGCCAATACTCCCCCTCGCGCATAGGTGATGTTTGCTGCTGCTAATGCTGAGAATGAAAATAATCCTATATAGGGGGGAAGGGGTTCTCTCCTCCCTGCTTCCAAAAATGTGCAGTACTCCCCCTCGCACATAGTGATGTTTGCTGCTGCTAATGCTGAAAATGAAAATTAATCTATATAGGGGGTACTGGCTCTTCTCCTCCCTTCTTCTTAAATGTGCAATACTCCCCTCGCGCATAGGTGATGTTTGCTGCTGCTAATGCTGAGAATGAAAATAACCTATATAGGGGGAAGGGGTTCTCTCTCCCTGCTTCCAAAATGTTGCAGTACTCCCCTCGCACATAGGCCATGTTTGCTGCTGCTAATGCTGAAAATGAAAATAATCCTATATAGGGGGGTAGTGGTCCTCCCGTCAGGAAGTTGGTGAATCCGTGGGCTTTAGCCACCGCGCGTCGCGCGTCGCGCGTCCCTAAACGTCCCTAATCGTCCCTTTGAGTCCCTTCGAGTCCCTTTTGAGGTCCCTTCGAGTCCCTCGGCGTCCCTCGGTTGGTCCATTCGAGTCCCTCTCAGCCCCTTCGACCAAGCTGAGACATGTTTTGTCATAGTTGGCAACCGCGGCATCTTCCAAACTCCCTCTCACTGGTCCATAGTTCGAGTCCCATGGAGTCCCTGCTTGCTAAATGCCCATTACTCCCCTCGCACATAGGTGATGTTTGCTGCTGCTAATGCTGAAAATGAAAATAATCCTATATAGGGGGGTAGTGGTCTCTCCTCCTTGCTTCCTAAATGTCCATTACTCCCCACGCACATAGGTGATGGTTTGCTGGCTGCAAATGCTGAAAATGAAAATAATCCTATATAGGGGGGTAGTAGTACTCTCCTCCTTGCTTCCTAAATGACCATTACTCCCCACGCACATAGGTGATGTTTGCTTGCTGCAAATGCTGAAAATGAAAATAATCCTATATAGGGGGGTAGTGGTTCTCTCGATAGGAAGGCGATGTTCCCGGCATGGGCAGCCCACCCTCCGTGTCCCTTCGAGTCCCTCGGTGTCCCTTTGAGCCCATCGGTGTCCCTTCGGTGTCTCTCCTTCCTCGGTGTCCCTTCGGTGTCCCTTCTTATGCCTAGTTTGGTCGTAGATGTCTTCGGGACACCTTCCCAAATGGCCTGCTATGTCGGTTGAGGTTGCTTTCGGTTGTTGCCACGCCCAGCGGCGCAGGCTTTGTTCCACTCGATGTTCCCGCATTGTCGTCTAGTCATTTCGCTGGCCGACCCTTGCGGTTCGTTTGTGGTTCTGGCTTTAGCTAACGTCATGGCGTGTGAGTGGTGAATAGGGTGATGCGTCGGTAGGCTCCTTGCTTGGGCAACGAACTGCCGGCTCTCTCCTTCCTCGGTGTCCCTTCGGTGTCCCTTCTTATGCCTAGTTTGGTCGTAGATGTCTTCGGGACACCTTCCCAAATGGCCTGCTATGTCGGTTGAGGGTTGCTTTCGGTTGTTGCCACGCCAGCGGCGCAGGCTTTGTTCCACTCGATGTTCCCGCATGTCGTCTAGTCATTTCGCTGGCCGACCCTTGCGGTTCGTTTTGTGGTTCTGGGCTTTAGCTAACGTCATGGCGTGTGAGTGGTGAATAGGGTGATGCGTCGGCAGGCTCCTTGCTTGGGCAACGAACTGCCGGCTCTCTCCTTCCTCGGTGTCCCTTCGGTGTTCCTTCGTGTCCCTTTTTATGCCTAGTTTGGTCGTAGTTGTCTTCGGGACATCTTCCCAAATGGCCTGCTATGTCGGTTGAGGGTTGCTTTCGGTTGTTGCCACGCCCAGCGGCGCAGGCTTTGTTCCACTCGATGTTCCCGCATTGTCGTCTAGTCATTTCGCTGGCCGACCCTTGCGGTTCGTTTTGTGGTTCTGGGCTTTAGCTAACGTCATGGCGTGTGAGTGGTGAATAGGGTGATGCGTCGGCAGGCTCCTTGCTTGGGCAACGAACTGCCGGCTCTCTCCTTCCTCGGTGTCCCTTCGGTGTTCCTTCGTGTCCCTTCTTATGCCTAGTTTGGTCGTAGTTGTCTTCGGGACACCTTCCCAAATGGCCTGCTATGTCGGTTGAGGGTTGCTTTTGGTTGTTGCCACGCCCAGCGGCGCAGGCTTTGTTCCACTCGATGTTCCCGCATTGTCGTCTAGTCATTTCGCTGGCCGACCCTTGCGTTTCGTTTTGTGGTTCTGGGCTTTAGCTAACGTCATGGCGTGTGAGTGGTGAATAGGGTGATGCGTCGGCAGGCTCCTTGCTTGGGCAACGAACTGCCGGCTCTCTCCTTCCTCGGTGTCCCTTCGGTGTTCCTTCGTGTCCCTTCTTAAGCCTGGTTTGGTCGTAGATGTCTTCGGGACACCTTCCCAAATGGCCTGCTATGTCGGTTGAGGGTTGCTTTCGATTTTTACCACGCCCAGCGGCGCGGGCTTTGTTCCACTCGATGTTCCCGCATTGTCGTCTAGTCATTTCGCTGGCCGAC
>JAZGTL010000094.1:0-398733 GCA_037349345.1 Oemleria cerasiformis | reverse complement strand
TAAGACTAGATCTAAACCAGTGGGGCACTATTAGACTAGATCTACAACACTTGTGGTTCATCAACCCTAACAAAAATCAAACATAGGATTGAGGGAGATGAGAGGAAGATGAGAGAAGATGAGAAACTTCAAAACAAACAATTATTGTTCCTTTTCCAAAACCCAAAAACAAAAAACAAAAAACCAAGCATCACAACGTACGCAGTTAAAATTCGGAGCAAATCTAACTAGAAACGCCAGAACCCACAAGATCCTTCAAGTATACGAGGTTGAGTTAAGCCAGATCTAAAACTTACCTAACAAATGTGGACCTTCTATACGCCCAAATCTACCATTCCTGGAAGAAGAACAAAACATGAACCTGAACCCATGATACAAAGATAGCAAATACCCAGACGAAAAAATGGAAGCTTTGTGAAAAAAGTTGCAGAGAGATTAAAGATTTAAACATAAATGGATAGTGGGAGAGGAAGAGAGAAGATGAGAGGAAGATGAGAGAGAATATGAGAGGAAGATAGAAGATGGGAGGAGTTTTTCTCAACTGGTTACTAAAAGGTTACCATAAACTATATATATATGTTCTATTTTTGTAAACAGATTTTTTAGTGTTATATTTTTGAATAAATTTTTGCAAAGTGTTGTATTTCCATCAATTTCCAAAAAATTATCCCACAACCCAAAAGTAACATCAAGTACCCCAAATAGCAACCTAACATACAATGGAGGTTGTTGTGGCTTTTCTTTATAATTTTTAATTTTCTTATAAAAATTATAATTTTGGTGTGAACTGTGAGATGACTATGGATATCACAGCAGGATTCACCCTCATCAAAAGATGAGAGTGCATTGATGTTGCGAGATGCATAACAAACTGTATCACTCTTCTCTTTTACAACATGTTTACTTACTAGTAATGGGAATTAAATCAAAAGTAATGATTCTTGTTACTTACTTGTCATACGTTTACTTGCAACTAGATAATCATTACTCATTCAAAAGTGGTAACATCATTACCTATATGGGCCAATCCTAGTAACTAGGGGAGAGGGGTTAATAATTCACATTACCTCTTTATTATTTTAATTTACTAAAGTAACCTACAATTCTACAATAATTCCAAATCCCTAACCCAATATTAAAAAAAAAACTAAGAACATAGTTTACAAGTATTAATTACAATAATTCTAACTAGTAATGATGTTGTTATGTGAATAAATCCTCATTTTCCGAGTCAACTCCTTCAACAACTAAAAACATGATTTACAATATTTATGAACGAGTTATATACCACTAAAAAAAACCAATCGATCATATTTTCTTATATTTTATTAGTGAATAATCAGAATAAGATATTTGACATTTTGGATTTGTTATTAATTGGCTATGTAAGGCTCAACCTTAATCTTAAAAAACCCAAAATAAAGAAAATATACTATATATTTATATATGTGAAATATCAAAGAATTTCGTCGAAATCGGCCGATATCCAACTACATATCTGTAATTTCAGAGGTAGGTTTCAAAAATTAATTTCAAAGTTTAGAATATGAAGAAATTCATTACTATCTAATAAAAATATTGAGATGAAATTTGCAATTTGAATAAATTGATTACTGCTTCATCCATTACTTTTCAATCTAAGAATAATCATGAGAAGAAATTGACAATTTGTTTCCTTATTCTGTTTCTTCATATCCCTTATCTTCTTCTGAGAGGAAATCTGATAAGACAAACTATCTTACTGATGATAGAGCCTTGAATTTACTTCACATCCTTCCAATTCCATCTCTGCAAGTGCTTCACAAAGATCACAACCTGGCCCTTGCCCATTTCCTTCTTTGTCTACTTCACCCTTTCATCCTGAGAAAAAAATCATCGCTCCCTCTTTTCTTCCCTCACCCCTCCTTTCCCTTCTCTATTTTGCTCCACTTCTTTCCTCGATTTCATCGAGGATTATTGTTTTTCTTTCTTTTTTTCCCATATTACTTTTTTTATTATTAGCCCTTTTTTTTATCTTACGTCTTCTTTCTATTTTCCTTTCATTAGAATATACCAGATTCATGCACCGCGTACGCGTGTGTACATTAATTATTTTTATTTGAATATATTGTTTATAAGTTTTAAGAAATAAAAAAAAAGAAAATAAATTCAAAAAATAACTACCCACCACTCTACTAAAATGTTTATTTTTAATTTTTTAAATTTTAAATATTGAATTTTACTATTATACCCTTATGTATTAAATGTAAAGGTTATTAGTCGATAGGCATTTTTGTTAGAAAAACTTGGTAAAGCCTTTTGACCCTTTTAACTTTATAATAATAGAGATATATAATAAAAATATAAAAATGTTCCTTTAATAACTCAAAATTTAAACAAATAATAATAATTGTGTCAGTTACTATCTTGCCAATTTTTTCCACGAATTTTTATTTTAATTAAATCCCTCATGGACCATTATTAAAGCCAACTTCCCCCATCAACATATTTACTCACAATTCAATGAAGTTTTTGTCCAAAAGAATTACATGAGTATCATTAAATATGATTTTTTTTATGAGTGATTTTGGTTTATTAACGCTATTTGATACTTTTTCTTTCTAGGAATGTTAATAATAGTTCTAGAGGAAAATTGGCGTAAACAAAAGTTGTAAAGGGGAAATTGGAAAGTGGGTACAAATTTAGGGGTGAATTGGGTAAACAACCTAATAATAATAAAAGGTATGTTTGGATTGGATATGTAATTTCAAAGTACGGAGGAATTTAAGATATATTAATAGGAAAAGAACTAAAAACAATTTAATAGAGTGCTTATAAGTAACTAGAAAGGTAACACATACACTATATAACCATAACATCAAATAAGGAATTTCCAAAATAACACCTATCACTTACAACTCCATCTAAATGCATTGTACCTAATCATTTGAAACTTTTGAAAATCCTATCTCTTTGTCTTCTCAATGGTTGATTCCACTCAGAAAACTCCTTTGCTTCCATTGAATCCAATGATAATCTCAAAGGTTGATTCTCCTAAATGGGTTTAATTACATCCCTTGATTAAGAGCCATCACTCCATAGGTCTTGGAGGAAGATTAAAACTTGGCTTTGCGAAGATGAGCTCATTAATTATGCACCAGAAATTATGGGAGCTGTAGTGGGCCTGTGACGACCAAGTCAAGATAATCACAAAGAAAGGTGAAAAGTTGGAAATGGTACACGTGGTTTATTATTATTGTCAATATGGAAACTACTAGGACCTTTTGTAACTTTTGGAAAAAATAAAATAAAAAAATAATAATAAACAAAGGGGAAAACTGAAACACAAAATTACAGACTTTGCTCAAAGATAATTGAAGCAATACAGATTTCAAGATGGAAACTTTTGGAGCCAATTTCGGTTGAAATCTTCTTTGACCACCTTTATCTGTGTACTTTGACCACCTTTATCTGTGTGCTTCTGAGAAAGGGTAAGAAGGGTTCCCATAAAATTATTGTCTCTTCATCACATATCACATCCTTCAACTGCTCAAGATCCAAAACTGATGCAGGCAGCTCTTGCAATCTTCAGCACTGGCTCAAGTTAAGCTTCACTAAACTGCACAATTCACCAATGTTTTCCGGCAACTCCTTAATGCTCAAGCAATCGGATATGTCAAGAAAGCTTAACTTTGCAAGGTTCCTGCTCGAACCTGGCAACTCTAACACCTCCGAACAAGACCTAAGCCTCAACACTTCCAAATTGACCAGATTTCCTATGTCTTCAGGCAAGGCAAACAATTTAGGATAAACTATATAAAAATATTCAAATTATAGAGATCATTTCAATTTCGTACCCCAATTATGAAAATTTGCAAAAGACTACCCAAACTATATTGCCACTAACATAAGGGTACCTCCGTTATCTTTTCCGTCCAAAAGAGCGTTAAAAGTACACGTTACACTAATTTTGTCCACTCAGCTCGTGATGTGGCACAATTTGAAGGGGCATTTTCGGATTATCACAAAATCACTCCCTCTTTCTGCTACTCCGTCGCGCGAAACCCACCCTTCAAACCCTAAAATCGATTTTTGAAACAACCCCCTACCCCAGGCATCGTGAAGAGGAGGCCGTGACCGGACATCGTGAAGAACCCCACACCCCCACCACCACCACCCCCCCCCCCCCCCCCCCCCCCCCCCCTTCCCCCCAAGTCGTGAAGTTTCTCTGTCGCATTCGAAGTCGTGAAGTTTCTCTGTCGCGTTTGAGGGTTCAAAATTTGAAGGGAAATGAAGGAGTGGCGGTTGAGGTCGCGAGGAGGAAGACAGCCTAAATACGGTAAGTGCTCCTTACTTTAATAATTGGATTTGGTAATTTTTCTTTGTCTTTTTGAATTTAAATTATAGTTTTTATAGGAAGATGAATGTATTGCTCGTTTTGGGGTCCTTGTGTTTTGTGTGTTGCGTGCTGTTAATGTTGGGAAAAGGATGGGCGGCTTGTGTGTATACGGAATAGGGAATATATTGAAGGGTGAAAAGCTTGCAGGCATGTGCTAAGAAACTTCACTGGAATCTTTATTGAAGGGGACCATGTCCATGTGCTTTGTTGTTGGGTGGAATCTTTAGGGAAGGGGACCGGCCACATTGTTGTTGTCTGATTGTTGTAGAAAAGTAGGTTTGATAATAAGGTTTGGGTAGTATACTGAAGTTGAAAGTTGGGTAGGTCTGTAATTAAACAACAGTATGGGGTTGTTTGTGGAGTCAATGTTGTTTGTGGTGACTTAAGAATTTAAATTTTGCTTAATTGTAGGTCCATCGGGTTACTTTACATGAAAGGTATTCCATGGTGGGAAGTGGGTTGATGATAGGTATCAAGATGGGACAAGTTGACTACTTTGATTTTTGTGAGAATGACATGATGTCCCTGTTTGAAATTGACAAAATGGTTAAGGAATTGGGCTACAAAGATGGTATCATCTTTTACCAATATGAGATTGAAGAAGGAGTCGGTGGTAAGCTGCTAAAAGACTCTGATGTGCTTAAAATGTGTGAGGCGGTTCCAAGTGTCACAGAGATAGAATTGTTCTTAACACACATTAATGTGAAGAACCCGAGGGCGTTTTTAAAAGATGTTAAAAAAGAGGAAAAGGAGAAGATAAGTAAAGAATTGGTTGTGACCAAGAAAAACACAGTTGTGATTGAGGAGTTAGATGAGGAGACTGAAGTGGTGGGGACCACGGCAGAAAAACTTGAAGTGAGTATAGGACCCTATAAGAGTAAGGCAGGAGTGGTTGTAAGAGAATTGTCAGGTCAGAGACCAGAGCCATAAGCTGCCAATCTTGGTGAAGAAGCAGTGCAAAAAACAAGAAAAATGCAAGGGTAAATTGTCTACTGAAGAGGATGAGTTTGAAGATGGGTTAATGGAGGAGTATGAGGACTCCAAAGCATCAACATGTTCTAGATTTCCTAACAGTGGTGATGAGGCTATTCCTGCTAAGGAGAGAAGGTTGGATAGGTATATTCTAGAGGGTTGGTTGCAAGAAGCTTCAAACTTGGATGAGTTCTTCACTGATGTTAGGGGAACTTCAGAACCTACTGCAGATGAAGCCCTTGGATCCTCAAAAGCTGATACACCTAAACAGGTTGAAACTTCAGCTGCTGCTCCACTAGAACCTGATGCTCAACCAGAACCAGCTCCAACATCAGATGCTGCACCTGAAGAGGCAAATTCAGTTGCTGCTCCAACAGAAGCAGCTGCAAATTCAGCTGCTGCTCCAGCAGAAGCAGCTGTAACTTCAACTGCTGCTCCACCTGCAGCCACCTGCAGCAACTGCAACTTCAGCTGCTGGACATTTTTGGAGGGCCAAATTCACTCTTGGTGATGAATTAAGAGTTGAAGATATAGATGATGACCAACTTGAAGAGGGGGATCAAACACATCAAGAAGACTTGAGACCAGTTGTGGATGGTGATGATGAAAATGTTGTGAAAGGGGGAAGTAGCAAGAATTTTACAGAGTACAATCCAAAAACTGATAGAGTGAGGCCAAGCTTTGAAACTGGTTTGATGTTCAGTGACTATGGTGTCTTTAGGCAAGCTATTAGGGACTATTGCGTATACACTGGTAAAGATGTGAAGTACAAGAGGAATGCAAGGTACAAGTTGAAGTGTGAATGCAGAGCTGAGGGTTGTCAATGGGAAATATATGTGTCTAGGGTGAGCACAACTGACAATACATTGGTTGTCAAGCACTATAACCATATGCACACATGTACAAGGGTGTATAAAAATCAACAAGCCATAGCTTCTTGGCTTTCTCAACACTTCCTGCAAAGAATCCAGGCAAACCCCAAGATGCCCATATCTGCAATTATGGAAGCTGCATCTGCTGAATTTTCCATTGGGATCAGCCCTATGAAGGCATATAGAGCCAGCACAAGGCTATGAAGTTAATAGATGGATCCCTAGCAAAGCAATATGGTATGTTGTGGGATTACTGCCATGAGTTGAAGCGATCTAATCTAGGTACTACCACATCATTGGCTTGTGATTTTGTGGGTGGAGACCAACTTTTCAAGAGGCTCTACATTTGCTTGGAGGCATGCAAGAAGGGTTTTAAGGAGTGTTGTAGGCCTTTCATTGGCTTGGATGGTTGTCATCTTAAAGGAGTCTATGGTGGACAGTTGTTGACTGCTATTGGATTAGATGCCAATAATGAGACAAGGGTGATTGCTATGGCTGTGGTTGAAATTGAAACAAAGGACTCATGGACATGATTCTTAGAGTTGTTGATGGTGGATTTGGGGATGCAAGACTACTATGGTTGGAGTTTCCTTACTGACAAGCAAAAGGGACTTGAAGCAGCCATTGGAGCCTTAATGCCTAGTGCTGAGCACGGATTTTGTTGTAGGCATTTGTGGAGTAACTACAACCATAGTTTCAAAGGTAAAGTCTTGAAGGATGCTCTGTGGGATTGTGCAAGAGCAACAATAGTTCAGTCTTTCCAAGATGAGTTGGAAAAGCTAAAAGGATTAGATGAAGTAGCTTGGAAATGGTTGGTAGACAAGCCAGCTCATCAGTGGCTCAGGTCCCATTTTAAAACATGGTCGAAGATAGACATGCTACAAAACAACTACTGTGAAACCTTCAACAACACCATAATGCCTACTAGAGATAAACCAATCATCACGATGTTTGAGATGATTAGGTATTTGTTGTTGAAGAGGATACAATGGAGAAGAGATAAGATGGCCACTTGGCCTCAGAATATATGTCAGAATGTATTCAACCATGTGCAAAAGTTGAAAGTGGATTCGGGGCATTGCAGTGTTAGATGGCATGGTGGACCAAACTACGAGGTTTACGGCCACAGAGGAGAGCAGTTTGTGGTCAATTTGGAGGCCCAGAGGTGTTCTTGCAGAAAGTGGGACCTCGCGGGAATCCCATGTGTGCATGGGATAGCAGCCATACATTACAAAGGTGGCCCCTCGGTGGAGGAATATATTGATCCAATATATTCTAAAGAGACCTACATGAAGTGCTACAACAACCTAATTGAAGCTATAAATGGCCCAAAATGTGGGAGAGACCTGGCCATCAAACTATTAAGCCACCATCAAATAAGAGGCAACCCGGAAGGCCTAGAAAAGTTAGAACCAAGGCCACGAGGCAGAGCAAAGAAGAATGTTGTAGATACTTCTGCTCCAAATGTCAGTACCATTTTAAGTTTGTTTTTTTATTAAAGTCGTCGACTATATAGTCCTAATTAGATTTTGTTTCATGTAGACTCAAGGATCAACCACATCTTCTACAAAGACATCCAAGACAAACAACCACCCTAAGAGACATGGTTCAAATCAGGTTTATAGGCCATTCTTACCCTTTCTCATGTTTGTTATTGTTGTGTTAATCTGAATCAATTCTCACAATTCAATTCCATAAGTCATCTTATAATGCAAAATTCTTCATATGTAGGATCCAAGTCAACAATCCACAAGTGCTGGTGCCAATGATAGTGATTTGAGAATAAGTAAAAGGAGCAAACAAACTTGATTTCAAGTCATTGACAGTGGTGAAATAGCTAGGGAGTAGAGTTGATTCTAAGTCATGTAGTTTTGCTATTTTGAAATTGAGGTTCTAATGTATGTAATTCTGATACTTGAATGGTTGAACCTCATATATTTTTGGTAAATTACCTAGGGTATTGACAGGTTCAATTGAAGATGTTATGCCTAATTGACAATGGTGAAATAGCTAAGGAGTAGAGTTGATTCCAAGTCATGTAGTTGCTATTTTGAAACTGAGGTTCTAATGTATGTAATTCTTATACTTGAATGGTTGAACCTCATATATTTTAGGTAAATTACGTAGGGTACTGACAGGTTCAATTGAAGATGTTATGCTTGAATGGCTTTGTATGACAGCTTGAATGACTTTGTATTGATAGGTAAATTACATAGGGTATTTCCTTGTTGCTAAACCTCCAAAACACTCATAATTAAACAAAGCAGAACATTACATTGCAAATTCACCATTCATATTACAATGATCATGAAGACCCAATTGCATAATACAATTAAAACTCAAGAGCTATATTCACATTCTTACTGGACAGAGCCCTATCATTTTCCCTTGCTTCACCGATAATCATTCCCAGAAACAAAACCACCAACATCTAGGAAACAGCAACCAAAACCAGCAAACACCTCTGCCTCTTCACACCAGCTTTAATCTGCTTCTTCAAACCCACGATTTCTTCATCTTTCAATTTCAATTTCTTCAATAGACCTGGAATTGGACCGAGTGAATTCTCGTTGAGCTTTGGGCCGCACCATTGAAAAAAATTGCACCCACCACCTCCTACTCCTCTCCGATTTCTCTGATTCCCAAATTGAATTTGAAATTATAATCACTATTTGAAATCTATACTACAAATGTAAAACTAAATACCAATTAAGATCAAACATAAACTTACCCCATAACCATCACAACCCCAGAATCTTCTCCCTGGATTTTCATCTGTCAGACTTGTCATAAACTTCGCTTGTTTACCACACTAACAAATGGGGGCTTCAAATTCCATCATGCTTTTTTCCATCTCCGACATCCTCGGTTTGCGACAGGGAATTTCATATGAGAAGAAGAACAGGCGAAAACTCGTTCAAATCTTTGACAAAAATCCTTCTCGCCTTCGACGGAGAAGGATAAGCTTACTCTGCAGTGCGGCGTTGGAGGAAGAAGACGAAGCCGCTTACGTCGTCGCCATTGGACCAAGAGGGTTGTCGCGCCTATTCTACAAGATTAGGGTTGGACCCGTTGGGTGGTTTTCTTCGAGATTTGGGGTTGGGTTTCTTCACTCTCTTTGGGTTTGTCGTGATACAGATATGGGTTTATTCAAGATGGTGGTGTTGGTCGTGCTAGAGATTTGGGTCTCAACCTCCCGTCGAAGCAGTTGGGTTTGAAGGGTGGGTTTCGCGCAACGGGTAGAGGAAATAGGGAGTGATTTTCTGATAATCTGAAAATGCCCCTTCAAATTGCGCCACATCACGAGCTGAGTGGACAAAATTAGTATCACGTGTACTTTTAACGCTCTTTTGGACGGAAAAAGTAACGGAGGTACTCTTCTGTTAGTGGCAATATAATTTGGGTACTCTTTTGCAAATTTTCATAGTTGGGGTACGAAATTAAAATTTTCAAGGTTACAAAGCTCAACAGGCAATTCCACCAAATCATGGCAATAATGTATGTTCATTTGGACTAGATTTGGAAATGCATCTAAAATTTGGTGGAACCTTGCCTAAAAGCTTGACCTATGTTACACATGAATAAGGATATCTTCTCTAAACTTTTCAACTTCATGAGGTTCTTTCTTATGGAAGGAATTGAAATGTGTTCTAATCTGATTCTCTTAAGATTTGGTAATGAACCAAGGAGTTGAAAATTTTGCAAACCAGCAGGTAAGGGACCATGATTTCTGACTATTAGAACTTTTAGTTTATCCATTTTCTTCACAAATTTTGGTAATGAGTAGTTCTCGGTTTGAAAATTTAGAACTAGAACCTCTGCTTCTGGTAGTTGCAAGTTCGGCCATTTTGCTGAGAAGTCTCCATCTGCAAATAATATTCTATAAGATGTGAGTATGGGTGGAAATTTAATGTGTGTGAGTGCATGTATGTAGGTATTTACGAAAGAGATAGATGGGACAACTAGTTGAGATAGATAAAAGTTGAGCCTTGATGGGTTGATGCTTCTGTTTTTCCAACCACTGAGGAAAATTGCCTCCACATATGTCTATATAAATAGTCTTTTTCTCTGTTCTATTGGGTCCTGACTCGTCTGATGGATAGCCAACTCTCTAAGCATATCGTGCCTCCTTTTTCTCATTCCTGGTTATGAAACGAATAATAGTTGGCTTATAAGAGATCTTCAACATACATATTGGAATAGGAACTTGTGAACAACAGCTAGTGGCGAAAATAAAGGACATACCTTGTGACGACCAGATTGACTAAACTTCGGTTGGTGAGTTCGTAAAGGTTTGCAATGGACAGACTGTCTTCATCTAGGTCATATAATTCTGCCCACATATCGATGAGGACGGCAACAGATATTCTTTGGTCTTTCGGATATGAACAAAGGTCTAGGAAACATTCCTTGATGGTAGGCTTTTCTTTATCCAAGTCATCAAAGCTTCTTTGAAGGCAATGAACCAAATCTTGGTTAGATGCAAGTATAGAAGAAGAACCTTTAGACCATTCCATTACTCTTTCTTTCCAGATCTCTATGAGCTGGCCGCAAAGTGATCTTCCGACCTCTTTAATGGCAAGTGGGAATCCCTTACATAGCTCTAGTATCTGCAGTTCAATTTTCCCAAATGAAGTCGATTACTACCTAAGTTGCAGGCCCAAAATTATAATGTCTAAATGTCATATCAACGGTTTCATGAATTTATTTAAATATTTGTAATAATCTTTATTCTTATAGTAGAATTAGTTAATAAGTAAGAATGAATATCTATATTAAAAAGCAAGTATAATATCTTGGCATCTTTTGTCAGGCATAATGCATATATATTGTTCATTGCAGATAAAGAAATCACCTTTCTCGAAAGATCTTCCAGAGCATAAGAGCTGTTATCCACCAACGATGCTGAATGTTGAAAAAGAGCCATCGAGTCTTCCTCATTCAATGATTCCAAATTATACGAGGAACCATATCTTGGAAATGAAAATCTTGATGTGACCAACATCTTGTGATTTGACATTTTGAATTGATCAAACTTCTCAAGAATGCATTCTGATCCAGACCAAACATCATCCAAGACAAAAAGTAAAGGTTTTTGTCCTCTTTCGTTGATAAATTGTTGCAACCGGTTAGCTGCAATTACTTGGTTTTGGAAAGCAGGCATCTGGGAACCCTTCAGTTCATATAACTCATATACAATAAGATCTAAGTTGGGGTTTTCCGAAAGAGTGAAAAAGAAGATATTACTCTTGAATTTATCTGCAGTAGTACAAAAGAAAAACAACATACACAAATGGTGAACATACAAACTAATTTCCGAGTCTCAATTGGAGGCCAAACGCATGCAAATAGTAAGAGTTGAGGGAGGCAATATATCTATTCAAATACAATGTAAGAAAGGTCAATCGGATATGCTTTCACTTGTACAAAGAATACACTAACTGTAAAGTCAAACAAATTGGAAGACTAGCATATGGTAATAGTAAGAACTGACCAAGGGATGCAATTTTATTAAGTATATCAATCATGAAACGATTGAGTTAGTTATCAGAAATAGGCATTTCACAGTAATATTGCAAAGAGTGATACTGAAATAAGAAAGAAATTGATATACCTTTAACTTCCTGATCATGGCAAAACAATTTTGCCAATGTGGTTTTCCCAAACCCTCCAGCACCAGCCACCCCAAGCATTGACACCTCATCATTAAAAAGCTTCATCTTCAACTCCTCAAAGGCGCATCCAACCCGAATGTAACCTTTGGAGGTTCAGGCACTGCAGAATTAGACCAACCTATATTCTTATTTTCACATTGATTTTGCATCCCCAAATTCCCTTCAATTCGACCAAGGGACATCTCTATATTCCTTACAGAAACCAATGTCTCCTTCAAATCCCTAAAGCCCTAAACTTTCAGCACATTCAATAGTCTATGAAGGGATTTATCCAGCTCATGAAGCTTACTGGTGTATCTGTATTTTCTGCAGCAACTCCATTGCTGCATTTATAAACAAGTTTCACCCCTTCCTCCATTTGAACTGTGAAATCTTCAATTGCCTCTTTAGGGTTGCCTTTTTCTCTGTCTTTGATCAGTGGCTGCAAACAGTCTAATTTCAATTTGATATCTCCAAGAACAGGTTTGAACATCGTGCTCTCCTCCCTCACTGATATAATAGCATCAAGCAGCATTTGAAATGCTGCTCTAAGAGCACCCAATCCAACTAAACCCACTTCCATAGCTACACAAAAACATCAAAATCAGAGAAAGAAGGTTTAATCTTTAATCTAATCGGAACCCAACACAAGAAATCAATAAGTTAACAGACTAAACAAGAACCCAACACAAGAAATAAATAAATTAACAGATTGAACAAGAACCCAACAATAAAAAACTCAAAATTTGCTTACTCTGTTGGTGATGACTGATGAGTGATGATGATGCTTGTTAAGTGAGGAAAAAAAAATTCCGGCCTTTGAGAAAAATAAATTGGGTAAATAATTTACGTTGTTTGAAGTTTGAACTTCTGTGGGTTTCAGGCTTTGAGCATATAAATATTAGTGAAGTAAATGATTCCGAGTTGAAAGGCCATGGACGCGGTTTTTTACCGAGGTAAACGAAACCCAAATGAATCAACCGAGCAAATGCCAGGAGATATGAGTCGTCAACGAAGCGGAAAGGGAAAGGGAAAGGAAACCAGCAAAACGATTATTATTATTATTTCTTTATATAAAACCAAAGCAAAATACGTGGAATGCACAAAACTGTCAGTTTGGTACTTTATTTGTCATAGAATTTCTCTTTAAAAAAATAAAATTCTATTCTTGAAGAAGCTTATGTTTTTTTGGGTGAAGCTTATGCATCCGAATAAATTGTATAAAAATCTTTGATGAAGCTATTTTTGCTTTTTTTTTTCTTGATTGTACCCTTATTTTTAGCTTATCATTTTTAAGACACATCGGGACTCAAGGAGGATACTAAAATGTCTTTTTTTTAAAGGGACCGTTCAGTGACGAATTATTCCAGTCCATTCTTTCTTCAAAAATCGAAAAGACTTGTCCACACATTTCAATGACCGCAATCAAAAAATTCACTAGCAAGGATCCAAAAATACTAAATGTCTTCTAATATTTCTCTTTATTTTGTATAAGTTCAAAAGTTGAGTTAGAGGCCTAATTTATATGAGGCAAAGAGATCTATAAAGGGACAAATGGGGTAGTCAACAAATTGAATCTCCATTATTTTTTGTGAAATTACTGAGTTATGGCAAGGGAAGTGGGTCTTCCTATTTTATAAAGTTATTTTGGGGCTTAATCTTTACCCATGAAGAAAATTCGTAAGTCCGCTATTACATGGACATAATGTTCTTAATTATGTTTTCATAAAAAAAATTCTTAAGTTCGCTATTATATGGACGCAATTTTCTTATCATGATTTTATATAGAAAATTCATGAGTTCGCCACTACGAGGAGTGAGGACATAACATTCTTAATACCAATAGTTATATGTAAGGCGGCCAAATATAATTCATCAAGTGTCCATAATAAAGCTAAAAATAATGGTTAGTTTGAGATTATTCTATCCCAAAAATAATTAAACCATATTTGTCGTATTAGAAATTAATTGTGAAAATAATCACTTTTATTTTTTGGTTATTTAGAAAACTCGTTAAACAATCACCGCCTCCCTCAGATTATTCGTGCATAATAAGAGAGAAATTGATCAAATATTAATCAAACTTTACTTATTAATGTTTGATACAACTATATTCAAAAAGAGGATTTATACACATTACATTGAAGGAATACGACTGAAACATAGAATGTATAACTGATTAATCACATTTTATTTGTTGAACAACGAAGTTTGAGAACAAAACTGTATTGGGCCTGAAAAGGAGGACAACGCAAAACAGAGTCCACTGGAGGCTTAAAAAACCCAACAATTCTGTTATGTTGATATCATCTGATTTTATATATTAAATGGATTTACTTTCCAATTCAGACAAGGAAAAGGGCAAGGCCATTAAAAGACGGAAAGGCCCCCTTCAACGCTCACATCAAGAAGCCTATAAAACAAGCCCTCATTCGAAAACATTCCCTCCCCACATTCTCTCTGTGTTTCTTCGTTACTTTTCGAACCCTAGATTACCAATTCGAAATTTCCCATCTCCAAATCCACTCTTCTTCCTCCGAATCTCTCTTCCCAATCCTTTTGATTTCTTAGATACTATTAAAACCCTAGAATTTCGATTCGAAATTGCAAAAGACGGCTCTTAATCCAATTATCGATTTGAAATTCGGAAAAGGGGTTCGATTGTATCCAATTGAGGACTGAGGTTATAAGGACTAGTTTCTGGGATTATGGAAGTACACGGTGGAATTGAAGATAAATCTATGGCCATCGATCTTTCTCGTCACCCGCCTGGTCTCGTTCCGACTCTTCAGAACATCGTGGCCACAGTCGACATGGGCTGCGACTTGGATCTGAAGCAAATTGTGTTGAAGGCTCGAAACTCCGAATACAACCCGAAGTGTTTTGCCGCCGTGATCATGAGAATAAGGGAGCCAAAGACGACGACTTTGATCTTTTCCAGAGGGAAAATGGTGTGCACCGGCGCGAAAAGCGAAGAGCAGTCGAAATTGGCAGCAAGAAAGTTCGCCAGAATCATCTAGAAGCTGGGATTCAATGTACAGTTTCTGGATTTCAAGATCCAAAACATCGTGGCCTCCTGCGACGTGAAATTCCCAATTTGACTTGAGTCTATTGTTTGCAGCCATGATGTGTTTTCAACTTATGAGCCGGAGCTTTTTCCTGGGCTGATTTATCGGATGAAGAAGCCGAAGGTTGTTCTTCTGGTGTTTGTTTCCGGCAAGATTGTGATCACCGGTGCAAGGCTGAGAGATGACACGTATAAGGCGTATGAGAATATTTACCCTGTTCTTAAACAGTTCCAGAAGATCCGTCAATGACAATGATCATCATCAGTTCCTCATCATGAGTTTAAGGCGGTGTTGGAGATTGGGGTTGGGTCTGGGGACTCATACCTGTATGGTATCTGTGAAATTACTTTGGACATTAATTCAATCAATTTGTTATTGGCTTAAGTGGGGGTTAACCCTGCGAAATTCTTGATTGAAATCTGCAAATATAAGGGTACATTATTTGTTTCTTTGATCTGCATTTATGTTCTAAAACTCTCATCTTTCTTGGTTTAGTTTCGGTATATAATTGGTTTCTTTGATCTGCATTTATGCTCTGAAATTCTCACGTTTCTTGGTTTAGTTTCAATACTTAGTGACACTTGAAGCGTGTGGAAATTGGAATGCATACTCTAACAAGATAAAATTAAGCATAAGAATGTCCATAAGATACCGCATTTCTGTGACTAAAAACCTTATCCCGTTTGGATCCGGAACCACTTGCTCAATATCTTGCGTCCGAGGGAAGCCGCATGCTCTCCCGATCAACCACAGATCTTGATCCATGACCCCACAGGCAATTGCATACTTGATTGAGTGATCTCCCCATCCGTCATGAGATGTGGTTGAACTGTCAACATTCTCATGAGAGCTGAAAACAAGACATAAAACAGAATTAAAAAAAGTGAGGAATAAACCAATGCTCACTGTCGCTGTCGGTACTAAAAAGAGTTAATAGGAGCAGGGTTCTTGACAAGAAATTACTATTAGAGAATCCAAGTTTATCTCTTCCCATGATCATATCTAAATTTGTCACAAAATTTGTCCAAGTTGAACCATGACCAACCATTTGTATCTTCTAAGTTTGCATTAACAATTACAACAACTGTCTTCTTCAAACATTGATGTATAGTATCGTGAGGAGAGAGAGTGTTTTCTATTTATACTTTGGACTTTTCAAAAATTATTGTTACGTTCTCAACGTTTTAGGCCCGTAACTTCTTCGTACGAACTCCGATTCTAAAGTGCCGCATGTCTACGCGCTCGTGAGTTCCGATCGTGCATAATAGTATGAGAAAAGTATCCAAAAGTGGCTCCAATAAAAAAATGACTACTGGGCCCATCGATAAAAAAAGGTAAAATTGTCACCTTTGAAATTCACCCTTTTGAATTTCGACCCATAATACATTGGGCCCTCACGAATGGTCCAAAAATATTGGAGTCGAACCCAACGCCTTATTGGATTCTAAAGTAATTTCTTAAATTCTAATTCATAATCCGGAACGGGTTGTAATAGACAAGTCTGGCCCAAGCCCAAGGCAAACAAGGCTTGTGTCTTGGGGCCACACTTTGAAAAAAATACCTTATTTTATATAGACCTTACCTACATATATAAAACATATAAAAAAATTAAAAAACTATCCAAAAGGGAACTTTATTATTGAGCTATGCGCATGCAAATGTTGGAGGCCTAAAAAACAATTTCCAACTTTTATATTGGGTTGTGTGCCCATGTTGGAGGCCTCAAAATAATTTCCTCTTTATTTCATTTCCTTTCATTTTGATCCATATATTCTAGGCCTAGATTTTACTCCCCTTGTCAATTTATATATTAGAAATTTTTAATAGTTTGTTTTAAATCTCCTTCCCAAATTTCAATCTCTAATTTCTATAATTTATTCTATATAAAAGAAAGTTTCAATTTAAACTTGAGATCCCTTCATTTTGTTAGAATTATTTTTATAGCTATATTTTTTGAGAAAAAATATAAGGACGCATTTGATTTTTATGGGTTAATTTTACTCTATTTTCTTTTTCTTCTCAAAGTTGTTGTTAGTAAAAATCAATTGACATTCTTCTAAAACTATCAAGTATGCAAGTGAAGTACAAACATTAACAGGCAATTTTGCATTCTAAAAGTAAAATTTAGGAATAATATTTCATACTAAATTAATTTAAAAAATATATTATTTATTTATATTTAAATATTAAACTAAAAAGCCTCATTTGTTTTTTTGCCTTAGGCCTCCATTTGGCTTGGGCCACCCCTAGGGGGAGGTCACCATGATCAGCGCACAGAGGGGGCCGGACCACTGCAGGCCCAGCAGGTGCGGCCCCATGGCCGCATGAACCACGGTCCCAGCTCTGCCACACGATATCGGACACCATGTTGCTGTCGCTGCCGGACGCTATGCCGCAGCCACCGCCGCGCCTCCTAACGTTGCTCAACCGCAGGCCAGTAACAGACCCGGCCCACTTGCCAGTCAACCTCACGTCTCAGTTGGAGGCCCCACGACCCACGTGCCGCCACTTGTTGACCAGGTCTAGGCCCAACAGTCGTCGACCCAGGTCATTCACCCAATACAGCCAAGTGCACCCGGTGGCAATGTCCGGCTATGGCACACTAACTCTGGAACCAGAGTACAATTCTGTGCAATTTCAGCGTACATATAGGAGGTTCGTAGGGGAAACATCCCAGAGCGCCACAAGTTGGCAACTGGCGAATGCAGACTTACGAGTTGTCCTAGAGAATCTTTGTCTCGCTATGGAGCGAAATACTCGTGAAGTTGGGCACCTACGCGTCGTTCGACCCGCGAATCCCGACATCATGCACGTCGTGCACATACTTCACGAGGATCAGTCTCGCGAGCCAGCTTATCACTGCATGTTGCACGCCTCAGCAACCAAGTTCAATTCCAAGCAGAACTTCTGCAAGAATACTTGGAAGAGAGAAGTGCCTCCCAGTCCACCAGCAGACGCGCTAACTCGCAAAATCCTATGAAAACACTCCCCATAGACACAGCAAAGACCCTGTTCAATGCCAAACTGTATCCTCGAGAAAACACTCCCCATAGACACGGCAAAGACCCTGTTCAATGCCAAACTGTGTTGCGGGACATTTCCTTAGACAATTCTGCAAACGAAAGCTATACTCCTAACAAAAACAATCGCCAATACTAGAGTCATTCGACTCACATCCAATTAGGAGGATGAGTGGGGGACCTTTCTCAAGTTGGAATCCCCCACTGAAATTCCTCCCGACTAGCAACCTCTCGGAATATGCAAACCCATTCAAACAGACGGGTCAATACTAACTCTGGGGGATCGACATACCTCAGCAACGAGGACGAGACGTAAACGCCGTCACACTAAGGATTGGACTCCGTGCCCTTCCCCCTCACCGAGATCACCTTCACGCCGATGACATGAAAAGAATGTTGGATCAACGACTTTAGGGGGACCAACGCGACAGAAATTTAGAGGAAGATCTACGTCGCTAGCTCAGAACTTATTCAATTTCTCTATTCGTTCAGAACATTGAGAACAAACCGTTTCCTCAGCGATTTGCCACTCCTAACTTTATAAAGTTCATGGGAACGTCGGACCCTGTGAAACACATTGACTACTACCGCGGTGTCATGGTGCCACACCGACACAACGAGGCACTTATGTGCAAAGTGTTCTTCCCTTCAAGGACAAGAAATGACTTGGCTTAACCATCTCCCACGGATATCCATTTCCTCCTACGAGGAACTGGCACTTGCATTTGTGAAAGAATATTTACAACTTCGCACTATTGAAGTAAAAGATGACCATCTCTTCTCCGTGAGAAATCAAGCCAAAGAATCCCTTCATCAGTACGTCAGAAGGTTCTGTGAGGAAAAACCCCACATCGTAGGCTACAACGAACTCGTCGTTGCAATGGCCTTCAAGCAAGGGCTACCCTTGGATAACCAACTTTATGGCGACATTGTGATGAACATTGCTCGCACCCTCACAAAGATGCTCTCCCTAGCTCAGCGACATGCTTCCTAAGAAGACAAAAAAATTGCGGCATGCACCCCGGAACACACTAAGACTGGTGAAAAGCCTACCGAGAGCGTTGCGCCACCCAAGGGTGTTGACACTCACAAATCTCCGTCCGAAAATTCCAACCGGCGAAAGGCTAATCGATCTTCTGATGCCCCTTCCATCGGAGGCCAAATCCGCACTTCAGAGTGCCCATTAGCCAGATCTACAATGAGATCAAAGATAAATCTTGGTTTAAAAAGTCAGCCCCTGTTAAAGGGGACCAAGAAAAAGCGGAAAAGTCAATATGTTGTTTCTACCATGATTGTTATGGTCACACCATCAACACTTGCAAAACATTTGAGAAATACCTCCAAAATCTCATAAAGGAGGGGCACTGCACTGAAAACATCATTGAAAAAATCGCAGAGCGAATTGGGGACAAGAGCCCTAAAGAACCACCCTCTACGACAATTCGCATCAACATGATCATCGCCGATTCGGAAATGCTAGGAACCACATGCAAGCAGAAGAAGAGGAAAATACAGGATGCCTTAACCATCGCCTAGGTCTCCCAAGCCGCCACCACCTTCGGGGTAGCCGACGACATCTCCATTGGTTTCTCCCTCAAAGACAAATACGGCCTCGACTGGGCCCATGACGACGCCCTCGTCATTTCGACCAGCATGACCACCGGAACTCTTTAGCTCGATGTCCATTCGCCACCCATCGTCTCATCCCGAATGTTCTATGTAGTGGACGAATACTCTCCCTACAATGGTATCTTGGGATGGTCATTGATGCACAAAAATTTGGCTAACTCCTCCAGCCTTTATAAAAAAAATTCGATTCCCGATCCCCGGAGAAGGAATTGGAGAGATAAAGGGAGATCAAGTCATGGCTCGACGGTGCCTCACCGAAGGGCTAAAAGAGGCCAAACGACCAGAATTTGTCCCCCAGGCTGGCGCTAATGCTGGGGATAAAACTTCCGTTTCGCCTATCAAATAGAAACCAATATGGGTCCCAAAAACTAAAATTCCCATGGGAAGGTCCTTACCGCGTCTACCAAGTAGGCAGTAAAGGAAGTAATATTTTGGAGGCTAAGGATTGAAAGTTGGTGAGTAATACCACGAACGCTTACCACTCGAGAAAGTACTACTTGTGAGTTGAGGCCATGCCTTACCACCAAAATTGGCGCCATGCCTTGAAGACATTGGCCCCGAGCCAACTTTTTTTTTTTTTATCTCAAGCTTTATGCATTTTTCATTTAAATCTTCAATAAAGTTATTCATTTGCAATTTTATTTAGATAGGTTTGCAAAAACTTGAGACAGCAATAAAGCCTTCTTCAACAGAAGAAATTAAGCCTTCTTCCGTAGAAGCAATTAAGCCTTCTTCCGTAGAAGCAATTAAGCCTTATTCTATAGAAGCAATAAATCCTTCCTCCATGGAAGCAATTAACCCTTCCTCCATGGAAGCAATTAAGCCTTCTTCCATGGAAGCAATTAAGCCTTCCTCCATGGAAGCAATTAAGCCTTCCTCCATGAAAGCAATTAAGCCTTCTTCCGTAGAAGCAATTAAGCTTTCTTCAACAGAAGCAATCAAGCCCTCTTCCCTAGAAGCAATTAAGCCTTCCTCCATGGAAGCAATTAAGCCTTTTTCCATAGAAGAAATTAAGCCTTCTTCCATAGAAGCAATTAAGCTTCCTCCATGGAAGCAATTAAGCCTTCTTCCATAGAAGCAATTAAGCATTCTTTCATAGAAGCATTTAAGCCTTCCTCCATGGAAGCAATGGAAACAATTAAGCCTTCTTCCATAGAAGCAATTAAGCCTTCTTCGAAAGAATCAATTAAGCCTTCTTCCATAGAAGCAATTAAGCTTTCTTCCATAGAAGACTTTAAGTCTTCCTCCATGGAAGCAATCAAAGCCTTCTTCTATAGAAGCAATTAAGCCTTCCTCCATTGAAGCAATTAAGCATTCTTCCATGGAAGCAATTAAACCTTCCTTCATGTAAGCAATTAAGCTTTCTTCTATAGAAGCATCAAAACCTTCTTTCTAAAGAAGTATCAAAATCTGTGCACTTGCAAAGTACCCAAGCCTTCTTCAAAGAAGCAAAATAAAAGTCCAAACATTTAGAAAAAATCCCAAGGATATCTAAGTTGAGACGAACATCCCAGCCAGAAAATTTTCTGGCACCCCACGGAATGAGCCAGGGAGCATCGGAAAGCTATAGAACTTAGCTTTCCAACATCATCCACGACACTCCAATCCGAGTTGTAACGAATCCAGAATGTCCATTTGAATGACACAAGGTCAGAAACGCAATTCTGCGTAGAGGCATGTCTTGCAGGATGATTTGAGAATTCAATTCTCAACCTATTCAAACAATCCCAATGGCATTGGATATATGAGTATGTTACCTTTCCAGCGCTATCAAGAACAGCTAATTCGGAAAAAGAATGAATTATATATGGGAAAAATGGTGAAGAAGGGCAAAAATCGCTCGCCTGCGTACACTACCTTCTTCCAAAATTCACCATAAATTCAATTCTTAACCTTTTCCAGAAAGCTTAATGGCGTTGGAAAGATGTGGATTTTGGCTTTCTAACCACACAAAAAATCAACTAATTCCAACAACCGGAGAATTATTAATTGACAAATTACCAAGTAAAGGTCAAATCTGCAAATATGCGCGCATGAGCTACCTTAAAAAAATTGTAAACAATTCAATTCTCAACCTTTTTGAGAAAGGCCAATGAAATTAGAAAGGTATGGAAGTCAGCTTTCCAACTTGATGGAATGACTCAATTCCGACTTGAATTTAGCCCGTTAGAGCCAAATTACTGCACAAATGTCAAATCTGCCAGAAGCTGCGAAAACTGTGAATTACCTTAAAACTGAAGATTTCTTTTATTTAAAGAATCAACAAACAAGTTGTCAATTCAGAAGTCGAAGGCTTAACCATTTTCTGAAAAAGAAACTATTTATAAGCAAAAAAGGAAAAGTTTACAAAAACTTAAATAAATGTTAAATCCAAACATTCCTATGCACTAGGCTGCAAATTAACAATGTTTTCAAATTCAAGCTGCTCTCTGTCAATTGGGGCTGAAGATTGAGACTTGGGATACAAAGGATCAACAAAAGAGTACATCTCTAAACAACTTTGATTCCTTAGTTTCTCCTCCTTCACAATTCTTGATGCCTTCAATTCCTCTTCAAGATCTTCATAATGAAACAAATGTTTTGAAGCAAGGCCACTTTGGCAATGAAGACAACCTTCAAGATGATTTGACAGGGATGGTCGTACCCCCTTCTTCTGAATTTCCTTCACTCCACCCTAAGACGGAGTTTGCAACCATCTTTTAATGGTGTTCACATGAAGGACCACCCCCCCCCCCCCCCCCCCCCCCCCCCCCCCCCCCCCCGAGAAAACTTCTAAAAGGGCTAAGCAGCCAACTCATATCATGATACTCTGCCGGAATTCTCATCACTTTCTCAATCTCCTCATTGATATTGCAACGCAATGCGCAATCCATCAGAGGAGCGAGGATCCCAATTTCCTCCAACTTCAAGAAAGGTGACCTTGTATGAGCCAACATCAAAGTTTTCACATTGCAAAGCATTCGAGCCTTCCTCTGTGGAAGCATCAAAACCTTCGCCCCGCGAAGCACTCAAGACTTCGCCCCGCAAATCAATCAAGTCTTCGCCCCGCAAAGCACTCAAGCCTTCACACCGCGAAGCACTCAAGCCTTCCTCTACAGAAGCATCAAAGCCTTCGTATTGCGAAGCATCCAAGCATTCCTCCTCAAGCTGGTCGCCACCTACAAAAATCAGCAAAAGGTTAAAAGAAAGAAGAAAAAAAAGGGTTTTTAGCTCTTTGCATCTCGTAGGTTGCCTAACAACAATTTGGTTGTTTTTTCTTCTCTTCGAGCTCAAGATTCACTCACTAAAATTTTTCTAAGTGTTTTTGGAAACTCCAAAGCTTGGAAATTTTTGTGTGAGTTACCAGAAGATGGCCATCTCATTTATAGAATAAAACTATAAGCTTCCCCAATCAATTTTCCATGCGGAGAATGTTTGGAAGTTGAAAGTTTCTCTCTAATAAAAAGGAGTCCTACTCCTATAAAGAAAAGGCGATTGACTATTGGAACTGTAAAAATTACATCCATTAGGATCCCATGAATCCCTAAGCGATGTGAGGGGAATTTGTGGAACCATAATTCGTCCAAAAATTGTGGAGCTGACACGTGTCCCATAATTTACATAATGACTACTCTGCCCTTGGTAGAGTTATTATTGGGATATAATTACCGCGCATTAATTAAATATATTTACCAGCTAAATATATTAATTAATAGGAGTTATATTACCATAATAAAAGACAGTTCCTTGAGATCCTTAATGAGCTAGAAATCTATTAATAAATAAACTCCTTTTTCATAAGGATTTATTTATTAATTAAAACTATTTTCCTACAAGAAAAGTCAATCCTAAGTATCTTCTAACTAGGAATACTTATTGATTGCAATCTCTTTCAACCAATAAGAAGCTCCGAAGACCCCCCAGGTCTCCACTATAAATAGAGGACATCTCCTAACCTCTCAGGTATCTCACATTTATTCTCATAATTAGCTTTTTAGATTTCTCTCTAGATTGAGTTGACTTAAGCATCAGAGCGTTCTTGGTTGAACTCCCCCTCATCGCGGGATTCAACCTTTCACCTTAGGTGTTTCTTTTATGTTTGTAGGGATTGAACGATCTAATTTCAATCCGGACGATTTCTGCATCTACAATAGATATCAGTAGGAGATATGAATATTATTAAGTCTATTGAAAAATATAAAAACTACAAATAATACTTTTTAAGCCGAGGGGGAGGCTATAGAAATCAAAAACTTGCTAAAGCATAATTTACACTAATGGGGGTGTATTGAATTCAGATTTATACAGATAATTGCAGAGTTTTTTGAAGTGATCGAGTTTTATAGTTTTAATTTATTTTATAAACTTTTACAGAATTATATAGAGTTACATGACAGAGTTTTGCAGAGTCATACTGAATTCTATATAATGTGTTTGAGTTTTGTAGAAAATGATATTGAGTTATATAATTTGATAGTTTTTTTTTGAAGAATTTATAATCAAATCATAATTATTTTTACTAAAAATTAAAATAATATATATAATATTACAAAAATAATTACAAAAATATAAAAACTTTTAACGATCAATGAGATTGAGAGGCTAGGTTTGCCAGACATTATGCATGCCTTTGAAATATATATTTTTTTCATTTTATTAATTTTTTTATTTTTTTCTTCAAACAATAAATAAATTCATGTAAAATCTATATTATTTGATTACTTATAATTCATATAGAAAGTAATATATGATAATAGATATCGGCAGGAGACATGAATTTTATTGGGTCTATTAAAAAATATAAAAACCCAAAATAATATTTTTTAAGTCTTGTATAAAATCTGTAGAAATCTGAGGAGGGGAGGCTAGAGAAATCAAAAACTTGCTAAAACATAATTTATACTAAAATGTATGTCAAACTTCATAAAACTCTACCATTTAATGAAGTCTACAATACTCATTGTTGTTTTCAATACACCAAAATTTTATGGAGTTATGAAATATCATTATTTAATACAGCTCAATTTTTAATGACTTTATAAATCTCTATAAAAGTATAGATTGAATACCCCAAACTTTTACTAACTCTTTAAAAGTCCTAATTGAATGCATCTGAACTTTTAGAGATATTTAAACTCTATGAAAGGCTCAATTGAATACACTTCTCTAAAATGTTTGTTAAACTCCAACCATTTAATGAAGTCTACAATACTCATTGATGTTTTCAATACACCAAACTTTATGGAGTTATGAAATGTCATGATTGAACACACCTCAACTTTTAATGACTATATAAATCTCTATAAAAATATAGATTGAATATCCCAAACTTTTACTGACTCTTTAAAAATCCTAATTGAATACATTTGAACTTTTAGAGACATTTAAACTCTATGAAAGTCTCAATTAAATACACCCCTCTTAGATTACAAGTTATCCAGATGTTGGATTGGCCAATCGGAAGTGATCCTTGCATTCGACCATTGCTTAAGGAAAGAAGAATGGGTTTTTGATTACTTGAGGTCCTGTTGTTATTTGGTTTATTTGTGTTTGGTTTGGAGGATTTGAACTTTGAACTTCTTTCAATTCTAAGAATAAAATGCAAAAAATTATCCCACAATCCAAAAGTAACATCAAGTACCTCATATAGCAACCTAACATACAATGGAGGTTGTTGTGGCTTTTCTTTATAATTTTTAATTTTCTTATAAAAATTATATTTTTGGTGTGAACTGTGAGATGACTATGGATCTCACAGCAAGATTCACCCTCATCAAAAAATGAGAGTGCATTGATGTTGTGAGATGCATAACTAACTGTATTACTCTTCTCTTTTACAACATGTTTACTTACTAGTAATGTGAATTAAATCAAAAGTAATGATTCTTATTACTTACTTGTCCTATGTTTACTTGCAACTAGGTAATAATTACTTATCCAAAATAGGTAATCCTATTACCTATTTTGGGGCAATCCCATTAACTATGGGAGGGGTGTTAATGATTCTCATTACCTCTTTATTATTTTAATTTACTAAAGTAATCTACAATTCTACAATAATTCCAAATCTGCAACCGAATATTAAAAAAAAAAAAAAACTAAGGACATAGTTAACAAGTATTAATTACAATAATTCTAACTAGTAATGATGTTCTTATGTGAAAAAATCCTCATTTTCTGAGTCAACTCCTTCAACAACTAAAAACATGATTTACAATATTTATGAATGAGTTATATACTTCTAAAAAAAACCAATCGAATTTGGAATTACTTCATCCTTTACAATATATATATACTTCTTCTCATGGTTTTTAAGATTAAGATGAATGAGTTATATACTTCATCCTTTACTTTTCAATCTAATAATAACCATGAGAAGAAATTGACAATTTGTTTCCTTATTCTGTTTCTTTATATCCCTTATCTTCTTCTAAGAGGAAATTTGAGAAGACAAACTATCTTACTGATGATAGATCCTTGAATTTACTTCCCATCCTTTCAATTTTGTCTCTGCAAGTGCTTAACAAATCACAACTTGGCCTTTGACCCATTTCCTTCTTTGTCTGCTTCACCCTTTCAACCTGAGAAAAAAATCATCGCTCCCTATTTTCTTCCCTCACCCCTCCTTTCCCTTCTCAGTTTAGCTCCACTTTTTTCCTCGGTTTCATCGAGGATTATTGTTTTTCTTTCTTTTTTTTTCCGTTTTACTTTCTTTTATTATTAGCCCTTTTTATTTTATTTTTTTATCTTACGTCTTCTTTCTATTTTATTTTCATTAGAATATACTAGATTCATGCACCGCGTACACGTTTGTACGTTAATTATTTTTATTTGAATTTATTGTCTATAAGTTTTAAGAAATAAAAAAAATGAAAAAAAATGAAAAACAAAAACTACCAACTGCTCTACTAAAATGTTTATTTTTAGTTTTTAAAAATTTAAATATTGAATTTTACTATTATACCCTTATGTATTAAATGTAAAGATTATTAGTCGAGGAGCATTTTTGTTAGAATATTGGGTGAAGTCTTTTGACCCTCTTAACTTTATAATAATAGAGATGAATCCTTAATAATCTTCTATATTATGCTAATATTTTTTCCTTTCATTTAGAATATATGAATCCTTAATAATCTTCTGTATTATGCTAATATATATATTTTTAATAATGTTAATGTGTTTTTTATTAGTATTTGTACTCATAATTAGACCCTTAATTTCGATCAAAAAATATAAAAAATAGACCCTTAATAATCTTAATTACTAATGTGATTTTACGATTGAAACTAGTAGATTTATTGTTAGCCTTATTGTTATTGAAATTGGACAAGTAATTTCACTTGATTGTGAATATTATTGGTCTCATATGTTCATTTTCCACAGGCCCGCCCTTTGGCTAACTAGGCTCCCTTTGGCTAACTAGGCTAACTAGTAACCGACCATGGTTTCGATAGGAATACCGCCGAGTGCGGAGAACGGCTCTGCCCATACTCCGCCCCCCGCTACATGCGACGCTCCTTCGCCCAATGAGACGACGCCGGAGTCGGACGTTTATAAAAAGCGAAAGTCGTCGATACTTCCGTTGGAAGTTGGCACTCGCGTCATGTGTCGTTGGAGGGACTCCAAGTACCACCCCGTCAAGGTCATTGAACGTCGGAGAGTGCACTGTGGTGGGCCCAATGACTACGAGTATTACGTCCACTACACTGAGTGTAAGATTCATTTCCTCGTTCGTTTACCTTTGCCTAATTTTGCAAATTAGGGTTAGGGTTTTTTGGATTAATTGGTCTATTTTCTCAATTATTTGCGTCGTTTTGAGGGTATAATGTCTGGTCTGCTAGTATGCGTTAACTGGTTAGTTTTTATAGATACCATAAATTTGGCAATTTGGTGAGGTGAATTTCAGCTGGGGCAACAGTTGAATTTGGGTTAAGGCTTCTTGGAGTTGAGATGTAGCTAATATTGATAACTTCCGTTCGGGGCCATGATCTCTAGGGCTGTAATTGAGTAGAGAACTTTAAAAAGTGACTGATTTAGAGTTGAACAATAAGAAGCCTAATATATTTGGTAAGAAGATTTGGGTTTGAGGAGTAATATGAAAAATGAATGTAGATTCCCTATGGCGAGGAAGATTTATGTTAGGCCCGTTGTTGCGATTGAATGAAATTATGTTAATTTGTGCAAGAGATTGTATGAGGTATGATGAATAATGAATCACCTAGCTAGTCTTGATAAGCTCATCACAACAAAATTTTTTGATACATATAGGTGATAGAAAGGCTGAAATCTCAATGATCACTGAAATATTACAAATTTTTTTTTTTTTATGTGGCCCTGATCAACACATCTTATACCGGGGGTGGTGTTATGAAATTAATATGTTGTAATTTCAGTGGATTCTTTCTCATTCAAATATTGTTACGTTTTTTTATTTTTGTCAGTTAATAGGAGGCTTGATGAGTGGGTGAAACTAGACCAACTTGATCTTGAGTCAGTGGAGGCTGTAGTTGATGAGAAAGTGGAAGACAAGGTAATAGTTCCCTCTTCATTATTTATCCTTTATGTTTGTATGGCTTATTTAGTGTGTGAAGATAAGCATAGAGTTTTCTCAAAGAGTTTTTGTTGTTTTAAGGTTTGAGTATGTGCAAAGAAAATCCCATTGTGCATGAAGACGACCTTTATTTTCCCCTGTCAGTTGCTTTCCATATAACTTTTGGTAACGTTTCACATATCTGTGTGCTTAGGTTACAAGCTTGAAAATGACTCGCCATCAGAAGCGGAAGATTGATGAGACACATGTAGAGGTATGCACAAATATTGGACAGTTATTCGTTCATAATGTTTTTGTATGTTCCTCATGTTTTGGTGATATCAAGCATCTGTATATGTTACCTTTGATTGACAACTGAGTTTAATAGTGTATGCCATTCATGTTTCTCACTCACTCCCTCTCTCTCTCCCTTTTCCCTGCCCTCCCCTCTATATATCTCCTCCTCCTCTCCTCTCTCTCATACACATATATCTGATTACATGATATAACAACCTAAGCTTTGAATTTTGTCTAATTTACATTACTATGTGGTGACAACAGAATTTTATGTGAGGAATGGCAATAGTTAGGTTCTTCAAATGGTCGTGCCTCTACCTAAACCTGTTTCAGATTTTGTAAATTTGATGATCTGAAGGCTTTTGCAATTTTATAGGGCCATGAGGAACTTGATGCTGCCAGTTTGCGTGAACATGAAGAATTCACAAAAGTAAAAAATATAGCGACTATTGAGCTTGGAAGATATGAAATTGAGACATGGTATTTCTCCCCCTTTCCGTCAGAATATAATGACACTTTGAAGTTGTACTTTTGTGAGTTTTGCCTCAATTTCATGAAGCGAAAAGAACAGCTTCAAAGGCATATGGTGAGCTGTGCCTCAAAGTCTATTATTTTTCCTTGTTTACATTACCTTGTTTTTGACTAGTTTGTTCTGTAGTGAACCAGCAGTTTATTTCATTCTTGATTAGTTGTCACATACTGTAGATGACTGTTTGGTTATTTACATATTTATTTGTACATTTCCTGTCTGCATATGTAGAGGAAATGTGATCTCAAGCATCCCCCTGGTGATGAGATATACCGAAGTGGTACACTATCTATGTTTGAGGTTAGTTGCATTGTTTCTCCACAACACAGCAGTGATTTTTTTTGAAAGAAACACTATTATTTATTCCCAGAAGTAATCTGTAATTGACTCTGATTTGATATTCAAAAACTCGCATTGTGTATATTTTTAGTATATTTGACTTTATTGCTGATATGACTTTTCTTTGCTTAAATGTGTTGAACCAGGTTGATGGCAAAAAGAACAAGGTTTATGGGCAGAATCTTTGTTATTTGGCCAAATTGTTTCTTGATCACAAGACCCTGTATTACGATGTTGACCTCTTTCTATTTTACATTTTATGTGAATGTGATGATCGAGGATGCCATATGGTTGGATATTTTTCCAAGGTAATTTGTTTGCTATTATTGTTATCTTTAATACAGTGAGAAGCAAAAGGTCTGTATTACAGTATTAGCATTCATGAATTATCATCTTCCTGTGTTTATCTTTTATTTATTTATTGAGGATTAGTAATATTTCCATGGATATGTTGGATTATTATTCCTCTATCTGATCGTCGTATTGGGTTGCAAATTTCAAGTGTTGTGATGATTACTATTTGTATTTGTAGCCTGCTTGCTTCCTCTTTGCTTCTTTCCTGGTATTGTAACATCATTTATATGATTTCTTTCTGCTTTGGAATTAGGTGGGAGTTATAATATTTGCATTGCGTGCATATATAACTTAGTGTATGTCTCACAAGGATATAATTGCAAAAGTGTCTTTATTCCATCAGGGTGCTAAAAGAACCTTTAGAGAGCTTCATGTTGGCAGAAATTAGAATTTGGTCTGTTTGTATATTGGAAATTCTTATCTTTCTTTTATGGTTCAGTTAGGGATTCTTTCTCATGTTGCAATTTGAAAATTACGAAATATGAGAGGGCCGATACAGTTTTGAATTGAGTGAAGAATTTTCTGTATTTCCAGTTTTTGTTTAATTATTGTCTCCTGCGTCACCGCTTTGTTAATTTGTAACTTCAATGTAGTTCATTATGTGATTTTTCGTGATGCAGGAAAAGCATTCGGAGGAATCCTACAACTTAGCATGTATCCTCACCCTTCCTCCATATCAAAGAAAAGGCTATGGAAAATTTTTAATTGCCTTCTGTAAGTCTAGAACTCAGTTTCTTATTCATTCTGTCAACTGTTTCTTTAGTAAGAAAGTGATTGATCAGAAGAATTGCTACTCCCAGAGTTTCTTCATATCTGGTATATTTGCAACATATGAATCTTGTTCTGCAAAGAAATCCAATAGGATCTAGTAATATTGATGGTATCTATGAATACCTACTATCCAACTTTCCCCATATTTAGACCTCAAATTCTTGACCTATATAAAACACTTTGGTCCTGGCACTTAGTCTCACATGAAGTGATCAGCTTTGTCATTTCGCATCCCTAAGAATTTTATAGTTTCATATTGAATTGAGCCATGGGGGACAAATGCTTATGCAGTGGTGTACTGCTGTAAGTATGATATTATACTCCTATGAATGAACTCTGGTGCTGGCTCTTAAGTGTATTAGTCCTCTGTATTCGGAGTTTTGCCTCCTGTCATTCATCAAAGTCGATGATGGAGCTGATTACAGCTTTTATTCTTTGGTTGCATTACTTTACCTAATTGTATATTTGTTTCCCAAATCAATTACTAATTAATCAAATATGGAGCAGCATATGAACTCTCAAAGAAAGAAGGTAAAGTTGGCACGCCTGAAAGACCCCTCTCTGACCTAGGACTGCTGAGCTACAGAGGGTACTGGACCCGGGTGCTTCTGGACATCTTGAAAAAGCACAAGGGAAATATTTCAATCAAGGTGAGTACTTCTACCTGTGGATTAATTGCTGCTTCATTCTATGGGAATTTGATACTAATTATCCACATTCTATAATTGAACATCACATGATATGAAGTAAACCCAAATACTTGGGACAATTTCACTCCTTTGGTGTGGGCATCTATTTGGATTTACTCCTCTCCATGTTAAGCCCGTTTCCAACCATTAGCAATACATTATAGTGCTTTTTCTGTGTGCACCTCCATGCATGTGCATCGATGCTTCGATATTGTTTTGTTTATACATCACATTTTTGGAAAATAAATGAGAAAGTGTTTACCATGCCCGAGTTTCTTAGAACATATTCAGGTGGTGTATAATCAATGGTATTGACTGATGTTCCTTGGGCCTTGCAGGAGCTTAGTGACATGACAGCCATCAAGGCAGAGGATATATTGACAACCCTTCAGAGTCTAGAATTGATCCAGTACAGGAAAGGGCAGCATGTAATTTGTGCAGATCCCAAGGTCCTTGATCGTCATCTGAAAGCAGCCGGTCGCGGAGGTCTGGATGTGGATGTCAGCAAATTGATCTGGACGCCGTATAAAGAACAAGGGTGAGGAATAACTAGTTCACTTCAACCTATCCTGTAACTTGTAACTTGCTGCTGCTTGTATAAAATAGACTTAGGCATCAAAACAGGAGCTAAACTCGAACACTAGGCTCGCGTTCTTGACGTTATTTCTCGTTCACTTGTAACAATTTGTATCAACAAAATTTGCTAGTATACTAATGGATAATTTCGTAGTCATGAACTAATTGTCTGTTTTTTATTTTTATTTTTCACGAAGGTTTCATTTAGTTCAACTTTTTCCATAACAAGAGCAATTGTAGTTTTTGATTTTTGTTGGTGGGTTACCAACTACCAAGTATTTTGTCAACCGAAGGCACCTATTTTACTATCCATACATTTTCTCACTCAACAGTTCAACATGGGGGGTGGAGCCTTAGATTACGAGTTATCCAGATGTTAGATTGACCAATCGGCAGTGATCCTTCCATTCGACACTATTGCTTGTCGGTGTGTGACTAACTGTAACCCAAGGGAACTGCCTACTTTGAAATCCTCCATCACTTATGGACACTGCAATCCAATTTTAGGAAGTGCACTTGCATGTAACGCATAAATTCTTTGTGCAAATAGATCCCTTTTTTTAGGCGGACTAATATGCCCTTGATTGAAGTATGTTAATGAGTGCTATTGATGGAAGATGTTCGGTTTGGATTTTACACACTCATCACTCCACAAAACGTTATCTCAATTCCGAGAAAAAAAACTTACTATTACAGTTTCAAAAATAAGAGAAAAAATATACATTAAAAAAAACACTAATAGCACTAAATCTGTTAAAGCATCTGCAATGAAGTTTACCCCTTTATAAACATGGTTGAATAGTGTTCGATCTGACCTTGAACCTACGTGTCTATGACTTCGTTTCTCAGGATATTTACTCAAAATACTCCTTGAGGGCATGAATGTTCCTTCACAATTTGCATAATCTTCCAAGAAAGGTGTATTTCATATGGGAATCAACATCATTTCTATCCTAATGATTTCATTTTTTATTTTTTATTTTTTTAATCTCATTGTTGACATAGTTCAAATTTTAGCCCAACATTCATTTTTTTTTTCATTGAAATCCAAGTCATACTAACCACGTGCTAATTAAACCAAAACGTTGCAGCATTTTGCAGTTGCAATCATTCACACTTAGAACCGGATACTCATTTGCAATTACTTGCACTTGTTTCTTGGTTGCTGAAGGAGTAGTTGAAACTTGAAACCTACTCCTTTCTCATTTTAAGAAATGTTTAGAGCTTTGGGGAGTTACAATTTTATGTTTGAACGATGAATTATATTTTATAATCGTTTGATTAATAGATTGAAGTATTAAAAAATGTAAAGATTAAGATATCTACAATACACTTGATATACTACAAAAAAATCTCAATTAACTCATGTTATAATACTAGTAGGATAAAGCATTATAGCTCCTCCATACTTGACATAACTCTAAATGACATATTCAAGTATGGGTGTCAATTTGCGAATAAAAATTGACCGAACCGGACCTAATATGCCGGTTTGCTTCGGTGTTTAGTAAAAGTAACTGATTTTACTTTGGTTCGGTTCGATTAATGCCTCCACTTTTTACCAAAATTGACCCAATACGACCCATCAATGTGCACTATGCCAAAAATGATATTAGACGTCACTAAACAGCCGACATATTCTCTTAATGCTGTTGTCTTATTTTGGTAGACGACAGATAATGGTGAAACTGTCGTCTAATTTGTTAATAATCCACGGCTTCAATTGGGTACCGTCGTCTAGAAGGAATGCAGCACCGGCAAAAGGATCAAAGACACGCGTGCTACTGTTCGCGCTCGTCAGACTTCGTATTTCCCAAACTTGAACCCGTCGTCTAGAAGGAATGCGGCAAAGGCAAAATGATCAAAAACACGCGTGCTACTGTTCACGATAGTGCGGCTCCGAATTTCCCAAACTTGAACTGAAATTTCAAGCTCTCTAAACCCTACCCATTTCAACCAAAGTATTTGAATCTCAAATCTATGGAGTCTCGAATCTTCGACAGAGCCGTCGCGATCGACCATCACCCAGCTCTTCTTCCGCCGATCTCCTCTCATTCATCTCCCTTACCCCAATCCTTTCTCCGTTGAGCCACCATGCCTGAATAACCCGTTCTAAATATCCAAGGGTTTCTGAACCAAAGGATTTCTGAACCAAAGGATTTCAACCTCAATTCTTTCACCCAGCTGTCGCAACCACCACACATTTCTTATTTCCCCAGCCTCATCTCTGCTATCTCTGCCGTCCCAACCTAGAGAGGGAGAGATTCGTCGGAGACGACGATGGCGAGAAGCTCCTCAGAAGATCCGCCATGACCAGATGTGGAGCATATGCTACAATCTCTTACATGGTTCTGATTATTGTCTGCTTGGGGTATTATTTGTTTGAGTTGGCTGCGCGAAGCCAGTCGCGGATAAGATTATGGACATCGCCTCACTGAAAGTGTTTCTCCAGGAGACCCTCGAGGTCGGTGGCAAGGCCGGAGCTCTCGGTGACTCCGTCACCGTCTGTCGCGTGAAGAACAAGGACACCGTCACCTCTGACTCCAAGTTCTTCAAAAGGTATTCTGGTTGGGTAATTTCTGATGCCCTTTTAATCTCTCAGTCCATTCTAGGTTGTTCTTTACAAGTGGTTGTTGATTAATTTATGATTGGGACTGATATATGCATTGATGAGTCGTTTTTGTAGTTAAATGATCGTGCTCTATAAAACTCTAAGGTGAATGCACCTTCTGTAGATATTCAAAAGGAAAATCTATATTTTCATTATCTGTTGACAGGGATGTTAAAGATGCATTCAGGTGAATACGCACACTCATCTTCTTCCTATCTTGGCAACATCAGTCAAGGTAATCGTGGAATGTTTCTCATTTTATACACTTTGGTATACTCATGATTATTAGATATCTAATAGGCATGGTTTTTCCCTCATCCTCTATCTTAAAATACAGTCAATGTTGCCTTGCTTTATACAGTCAATGGATCTGATTCAGCCCAGGGTGCTGGATCTCCAGGCATGTTAGATACTCTTGCACAAATTACACTCCTTTACCGCAGATTCTAAGGTAGTGACTCTTTGATACCCTTTTAATTGTATAGTATTCTCCCTGTTGGGTTTGTCTTGATAGAAAAAAAAATAAGCATCTTTAGTAGATGCATTTTTTGGGTCATCTAGATGCACAACTCATATACCTGACATCTCACAGTAAAGGGTTCAGTACCTTATGACATCCTACAATAAATGTTTATCAGTAACTACTTTTGCATCTGGTTAGCTTGTTCCTTACACTGCTCTGATTTCTTTCCAGTTGCTTGAGAAAGCAAACCAGAGGAGCTTCCTTGTATCTCCTGATATTGAATATGCCTTGCATCCTAATTACGTTGTACATTGTTTCATACGCTACTTTAACTAACTACTTCCATTTCAATGTCTGCGGTTTTTATGGTGATTTTGCAGCTTCTCAAACTTGATATCAAGGTACTTTGTTTTTCTTAGTCCATTTCAAGTTTTTTTGTCCAATTTAAGCTTTTCATTTTGGGAATTTCTGATTTTCTGCTTACCATAATGACCAATTATGAAGGAATTTTTTTTGCAAAGAACAGAAAGAGTCAAGTCTTTGGATCTGCATTAGAATACTTCAATTTTCCTAGAGATATAGCTCTTTAACCAACGTATCAATAGAGCTTTTGTATATGTACATAACCAAGAACTCCCTTGTCCCAAAATCTTGTAGAGTCTATTTTTTGGGTGGTCGAAAGGATATGCATCAAGTAGAAGTGTATTTTCTATTTTTCGGTTATAGTAATATACACATTTTTCCAATTGGTCATGTTCTCCTCTTCCTGTCAAAAGATCTCTTCAGTTGTAATTCATTGATTTGATGATGTGGCTCATTCCATATACATACAGAGGAGTTAGGCCTCTGCTAGAGTACTAGATAGTGGACCTAGGCCTCAATGAGTTCTTGGGAGGTTTAGCAATTACCATCTTTCGTGTTAAATCGAAGTAGTGGACAAGGCAAGCTTCAGTGGGCTGTTTATATCTGAAACAGTGTTGATTTGGTTTGCTTTTAAGTCATTTGATTTGATTTGTTTTCTTAGTCCATTTAAGTTCTTTTGTCCATTTAGATGAAGCAGCACCATGGAGAGAAGCTTTTATATTGGGTTTGGCATTTTTACAAGTTCCTTACTCTTCAAAGTTCTTAATAACTTATTTATCTCAGCATGGTCTAAATTTATATCTTTGATGCTTTGTTTCTGTTTTAGTTTTACATTAAGCAAAACTAACAATGTTGAATGTTTCTTTGACAATTAATCTTTGTTTTTGGGTATGCTTTCAATTTTCTAGTGATGAGCATTCTCTTTACTTATTTTGTTTCCTTGTTATTATTTTTTGGTGAAGATATGAGGTTCTGAATGTTGTTATTCGCGCATCCAATGAACTCAAGATTACCTTTTTATAGGTTTGTAGTGACAACCAAGGATTTTTGGATATGATATATGATTTTTTATTTTCAGATTGATATGATTTATGATGAGTTCATTTAGTACATAGCATTGTCATTACATTAGCTTCTGATTCCTTTAACACTCTTATATCACAATGAAAATTCATTCCTTCTTAGGCTATGTCTGGATAGATCATGCTGCATGTACCAGCTATGCAGAAATGCATAAAATCTGAACCCAAAATATCGTCCAATTTTTTGTCAATGGCCATTACTCATCTTTCTTGCAGGTGCTCACCATTGGTGGAGGGATGGTGATGTAAGTATATGGACACTATGCCAAAGAGTAAGGCGTTCTCTTCATAGCATCCTGTTTTTATTGTAGTGATTCTGATTTGTTGCCCATCCTTTTCTTGGGAATTACAGTGGGGGGTGGTTGTTATACTGAAGTCAATATTTTGTCTTGTTCACAGTTTCTCTGATTTTGTCTTTTGTTAATTAAGGTTTAATTTCATGATTTTAACTTGTAAAGGTATTTGAGGGACTTTGAGGTTTAGACTATTGGACTGAAGGAGACTTCAAGACGGTGCTCAGATAAAACATGTGGAGCAAGGCATAGAGATTCAATTCTTGACTGGGAGGTATTGCTAACTACTAAGTGAGGTGCAATTGGGATTTCCTTGGGGATGAAATAAATTCCCTTTTTTTTTTTTTGAAGTTGGAAGCTTAATTTGATCGATACGATGAAAGATGATTCAATGTGCAAGCTTAATGTGCCACATTGAATCATCTATTTTTTCTCTTTTCTTTTGAAGCTGGAAGCTTAATTTGATCTAAACTTGGTTGAACTTGCGTATGAGAATTTCATAAGAAGGTTTATATGAATATGATTATGATTGAATGGATTGTGTTTTCAAATGTAATATCTTGTGTATATGTGTTTGGACGACCTAAAATTGTCCACTTAATTGCCAATGAAAATAAATAACGGATCAATATAAGGTAAAATACCACCACCTTGAAAACCTTCGTCTGAATTAGCATGAGACGACGGTTTCCGTTTCAATAAATTCTAATATTTGCAATTGATATAGCCTCTGATTATCTTCTAGACAATGGACAAAAATTGTCGTCTTAAAACCATCTTATAATGGTTCATAAATAAACAATTAGACGACGAATTTGCAATAAGTTTTGCAATTACAACTAACATAGATGATCGTTTGATTATGTTCTAGACGACAGTTAAAAAGTGTCGTATGATATTATTCAAATAAACGTCAGTTATATAAAGAACGTTTTTATATACATTCAAACGACAATTAAATATGAACTTTTTTGGCATAGTGGTGGCTTTGGTTTTGTTGCTAGGTAAGTGTTAGAAGTGGACCGAACCGAAAACTGTTCACTCCTAAATCCAAGGCTGATCAATTGCATCTTTAAGAAGAACACATAGTGGGATTGTCATGAATTCAAGTAAACATTTTATCTATACTAAGGCTGAGTTTTTGGTTGTATCAAAAAAAAAAAACTCAGTTTTTGATACTGTGTTTATGAATAGTGCAGTGCCTTTTTTACCCCTCTTTTTTTCTTTTTCTTGGTTGTGTACAGTGAAGTGACGCTTTTGCCCATAATTAACACCTGTTTTCTCCTTTGTCGACACGCCGCAAATTTTCAGTGCCATTTCGCGGCCTCTGTCTCTGTATCAAATTATCAATTGAGATCTCTGGAGATCAAGGGTTCGCCAAGAGAAAACGAAGACGAAAAAAGAAGGGTTCCTGGAGCAATAGATTTCCGGTTTCTTACGCTACCCTGATTTCAATAACTACCTCGCTTTCATTCTCGCCGAGCGGAGGTACTCCCCTCAGTCCACTTCCCTCAATTACCAATTATGTCTTCATTTGAATTTGAATCAGTAGGGTTTTCTTATTTTATTTTATTTATATGGTTTGATGGATAATGGGTTTAATTGAATTGCATACTTAATCAGAAATTGATATGCGTTCGTCGAGTGAATGGAGGTTTACGTGTTTGGGTCCAGTGGAAATTATGGGGAGTTTCGTCGGCTTTGTTATGCTTTTGCTGAAACTTTCTGGTTTTGGAGTTTGTGGATTGTGAAAATGTGTGCTCATGAAGCAGACAACTTTGTTTTTAATCGATCATCCGAACTTCATTTTTTGAATTTGGGTTCATTTATTGCAACATAAAATGCTCAGATAAACTGTTTTGTTCAGGCTTTGGGATATGTTGTTTGATCTTTAGGACAGTTCCATTGATTGAATTCCTTAGTTCAGTGCAATTTGGTGGAAATTTGGTTTCCTCTGATTAATGTCAGAAAAGAGTAGTGTTTGATTGAGTTTGGTATTTAAATTTTCGCTGAGATGTTAGCAGAGAAAAGTAGAAGAGAGAAAGAAGCTAATATTAAGCTGGATGCAGACCTAGATATCTACATGAGGGTGAGAAAAAAAACCAGCAGTGTTCTTGAATGAGTAACTAAATTTTACTAGATGGTATTAATAAACTGTCTTCATTTTTGTAGGCAGTGGCATTAGAAGGGCAGAGAGAAAAAGTGGTGGCTGATTATGTACTGAAGAAAGTAGGGGAAGTCGTGGAGAAGGCAGAGGAGCTGAGTAGGCAAATGGATGCTTTGATTGCTTTAAGGCTCAAGGTTCAGAAGCCAATGGTGGAGTTGGAAGAGCTGATTTTGTGGATAAGGCAAGCAATGGAGCCTCTTCATACTCATCTGTTCATCCCACAAATGGGAGAAGATCAGTTAAGATGCAAAATTGCAATTTTTTTTTTTAAGAGTTTCTTTTTGAGGGGATTTCATGGTTGAAAGTTTGAAACTTTATGATTTTTTTAGGCTAATAGAGACAGAAACTATGTATTTTTAGGTAGTTTAATATGGGTTTTTCTTATAAACATTTTTTCTTTGGATTTCATGACTGAAAGTTTGAATCTTTACGATTATTTGAGGCCAATAGAGATGGAAACTATGTTTTTTTAGATGGTAAAATATGGGAACTGCATTTTTAAGACAGTAAAATATGAGTTTTAAATGTGTTTTTTATTTGAATATTGGTTCTGAATGTGAAGGAGAGGTGCATATGCATATAATTAAAGAATTTGAGATGAGCAGTCAAGGAGAAAATGGAAGATGAAAGGAGAGAAAGCAAAGAATCAAAAACCGCTGACCAGAAAAGCCAAAGGGGGAGGCATAATGGTGGATATTAAGTGGTTTAAACCACCTCCAATAGAACGTTTGGATCATGACCCCAAAACTCCAGTATCGACACTAAAAGGTAGATTAAAAAGGAGTATGAACATATGATTAATTGCATTGCTAATGGATGTCACAATTTGCTGTATCAATTGGCTTTCAAAAAAAATCATGAAGAAATATGACAAGGGTCCAATTTACTTTGTTTATAATTTATCAATTGTGTTAATGCAGATTTTCTTCAAAGATTGTATAAAAGGCTTACTTAAATCCCATTGTGAATTCAATTGATTATTCGTTTCGCTGTTGCCTTACGATTCATCAATCTTTTTCCTTCACATGTCACTAGGATCATGGAATGGCTGACTTTTCCAGTTTTCTGTGTTAAAATCTTGGTATAAATAATTGGTTTTTTTACTTGCTGGGTTGGGATTGTTCCAATTTTTCTTTCTTCTGCTTCCTCTGTTTGTTATTTTTAGAAGGGCTATGTGTTTAGGATTTATTTTACTATATATAATATAGAAAATAAAGGATTGTGGCGTTGAGGAATCTATACCCAACCTCCAGTAAAAATAAAAAGAATTTCACTCATTTATAATCCTCTGTTAAATTTGAAGATTAGAGTTGTGATAAGAACAACTTAATGTCTAAAGTTTTCTAATAGCTTAGGTTTATGTTATTAGTGCATTCATTTTTAAATCTTAACCCCAATCTTGCTGCAATTTTTCGTTGCTCAAACTTTGGGGCGCGCATGGTGTTATAGTGGAGTAAGATTCTCCGGAGGCAACCGCTCAACTGGGCAATGCTGCTAATTGTTGGAGTCCTTACACTGCGGAATTCTACTAATTGTTGGAGTCCTTTGAGCACCAGAATTGGTGGTACTATAGACGTTTGATTGTAATTTGCGAGGTCCCTGTGGTATTCTTTTCTTTTTCTATGGAATGTATTCATTCTTTTATTGATAAAAAAAATTATCACCATAATCTTTATATATTTTAATTATTTACATTTTTCTGTTCTTTCTACGCGAAATCTTTTTTATGATGAAAAAAATGTGTCTTGGCATCAGCAAAACCACGGTAGAAAGACAAAAAGAGAAGTGCTTATTATTGTTGCCAAAATGTCCTAGATTTCTGTTCTCCCATCTGCGATTGGAACATAATCAATCACTCAAAGCGTGCCATTCGTGTAATTATAAAAGCTTATTATATGCGCAAGAGTGGTGCACGGAAATTAAAACCGATACAAAATTTTTTGCACTCCGTCTTAAATCTTCAAATTCCTGTATATATATGATAATGTGAGTCCTAAAATACAAATGTCTAATTTATAACAGTAAGTGGCCAATATTTAATGTGGTGTATTAAATAAAAAATGACATTTTCTACGTATTTATTAGTTTTGTTGATTTTATACTTAATAATTGTAAATAATAAATCAAAATGCCTCTCGCGCAAGTGCCTGGGGTGAGGCTAGTAATTTTTTTATACAACATGTAAGTTCTTTATTTTATTAGCTTTGTTTTAATATGTAATTAGTGATGCTTTTAACTTAGAATATTATTTAATATAATTCTTCTTTAATGTTAAATAAAGAACATCAAAACTTTATCCAGAAAAAAACATAAAAACTTCAGTGGGCTTTGGTAGGATTATTTAACCCATATCAAACAAAGTTTGACGGAAGAAAAAAAAAAAAGAGAATTCCTTCGCGTCGTTGGTGTTTCTGATGCAACATTTAACTATCATCTTCATCAACTAGTCTGTCTTGAATGAAGGAGAGAAACGGTAAAAAGTAAAGAAAAGGAATGCTGTGTGAGACTCAGCGTCTCAGAAATGCTGATGATGATGAGGTTGAGGGCTATTTCTTCTTCTTCTTCTTCTTCTTGGAGCAGCAGCGGCAGAAGTATGTCTCATCTTTACTCTTCTGGTTCTGCTTTCGTCAATAAATACTCTCAACCTTCAATACAAATCAAACCTAGGACAACCCAAAGAGGGCAGCTCGTGAGAGTGAGATTGAGAGATACACCCAAAATCAATAATCTTGAAGATGCCTTCAATGTGTTCGATGAAATGCTTCATATCCGTCCTCTGCCTTCCGTGAGGCGTTTCAATCAACTCTTGGGTCTAGTATCCAAATTGAAACATCATAACCAAGTAATCTCTTTGTATAACCAAATGGCTATCTCCGGAATTGGTCATGATGTTTATACTCTAACCATTGTCCTTAATTGCTTTTGTCAAAACTGTAACCATATGGAGTTTAGTTTATCTGTGTTAGGAAAATTTTTCAAATTGGGTATTCAGCCAACTGTCATAACCTTCACCACTCTAATCAAGGGCTTTATTCTGAAGAATAGTGTGGATGAGGCAGCAGGCCTTTTCAATAAAATTTTCAAATTGGGTATTCAACCAAATGTCACCACCTTCAACATTCTAATCAAGGGCTTTCTTCTTCAAAATAGAGTAGCTGAAGCGGCAGGGCTTTTCAATAAAATGATTGAGTAGAAATTGTAAGCCTGATGCGGTTACTTTCGGGACACTCATAAAGACCTTGTGCATGAAGGGAAACTATAATGCATATTTTCAACTACTTAGGAAGATGGAACAAGTAGCTTGCATGCCTACTGTAGTTATCTATAACACGATCATTTACAGTCTCTGTAAGCATACACTAATTGCTGATGCATTGAAGCTCTTCTAAGAAATGATAAGTAAAGATATTGCCCCAGATGTAATTACCTACGCTTCATTGATTCATGGAGTTTGCGGATTAGGGGTGTGGAAAGTAGCTACAAGATTTTTCAATGAAATGGTCATTAAAAATATGTTTCCAAATGTTCACACCTTCACTGTCTTGGTTGATACACTTTGCAAGGAGGGGAAGGTTGAGGAAGCGGAAAGTGTGGTTGAAATGATAATTCAAAGGGATATTGAACCTAGTTTGATCACATACAATTCGCTTATGGATGGTTACTGTTTGAAAGGAGAAATGGGTAAGGCAAAAGAGGTTTTTGAACTAATGCTTAGCAAGGGCTTTATGGCTGATGCTCATAGTTATAACATATTGAGACATGGACACTGTTAGCACAAAAACATCAATGAGGCCATGACTTTTTCAAAGAAATGTCTCATAGGGGAGTGGCTCCGAGTACCGTTACTTATACTACTCTTATAGGTGGGTTTTGAAAATTTGGGAGAATACAAGATGCACAGAAGTTGTTCTCTGAGATGAAAGCTTGTGGCCAACTTCCAAATGTTCGAACTTATGTTGTTTTAATGGATGGCCTGTGTAAAAACGGACAACTCTCTGCGGCAATGGAATTGTTTAGGGATATGGAGAGTAAGAAGTTGGGTATAGATATTGTGATTTTCAATATTCTTATTAAAGGCTTGATCATTGGTGGGAAATTAGAATGTGCAAAAGATATCTTCTTTGGTTTATCTTTAAGAGTACTTCAACCTAATGTGAGGACATATAATATTTTGATTTATGGACTCTGTTCCACCAGCCTAACAAGTGAAGCAGAAAAGTTGTTCAGAGAAATGGAAGTGAAAGGCTGTCCTCCAAATGATTTGAGCTACAATATAATTATCCGAGGGTTTCTCAGAAGCAACGAGACATGAAGGGCAATGGAACTTATTCAAGAAATGGTGGAGAGGTGGTTTTTTTTTTTTTTTTTCTGCAAATGCATCAACGACGGAAGGATAGTTGATTTGCTATCTAGAGATAAAGTAGATCATGAGTTGTTGCCATTGATAGAAAGATTGTAATGATGTGAATTGATATGTTTAAGAGTTGGAATAGATGCTTCTCATAAAAAGAAAAAAATCATCTTCATCAACTTCATCATCTTGATCATTTCCCATGACACTCTCAATTATCTGCTCGTCAGTCAACATCTCTTTGATTTGTACTTGGATTATCTTTGTTGTACTCGCACAATGCTTTCAAAAATTTCATCCGTCATTGCTGATTTCTTTACACCTTTTCCAGGAGAAGCCATTATTGATATGAAGGTAAAAGGTTTACAAGTTTACAATAGCAAGCATAAGAAAATTAGCTACGTCTTATTTTTGGGTTCGACATTTGCTCGTTGTAGACTTATAATAATGTTATTTTTGTATTATATTCCCCATTTATATGTGTGATAATTCCTTTCCTGTTGAATTAGCGTGGCAGTCTGTGGTCATTCTAAATCTTCTTTCCTGGCTTGTTTGATTTTTTATGACCTTGTAGCTAATTTTTGCTTTTGTATAGTTAGAATAAATTATGATATATTTCTGAATATCACTGTTTGTATAAATTCTATTTAACTAGAAGTTTTTTGGGAATCGAATGGTGCTCAAATTAACTAAGCTATCCACCAATAAACTGAAGGAAGTTGAGGTTCCACCCCATTGCCCATTTGGCAATGGGGGGCGAGGCCCAACTCCTTATAAGCTCTTGCAAAATTGTGCAATTTTCCAATGTGAGACTTTTGTACCTGCACATTCTCACACGCCCCCTCACGTGTGGGGAATTTTCAAGCCTAACACGTGGACAACTCATATTGGGTGACGTGGAGCACGTGTGGCGGTTAAGCCTTACACGTGGAATAACCCGCTCTGATACCATGAAGGAAGTTGAGGTTCCACCCCAAAACCAATTGGCAATGGGGGGAGAAGCCCAATTCCTTATAAGCCCTTGCAAGGTTGTGCAACTTTCCAATGTGGTACTTTTGTACCTACACATTCTCACATAAACTCTGTTTGTGTGTGTTTTATTTTTAAAGCCCTAGTAGTTGAAGGTATCTTCTTAATGTTCTTGCTTTCATCATTGGATTTTTCTTGTTGATTTGTATTCTTGTAGATTCTTTTCCCATTTTGATGACTTTAGGATCATTATAAAAGTTACTTTAGTTTTTGGTTGGCAACTTCATATGATAATTTTAGTAGTTACATGTCTAATAGTTGTTTTATTATTCTTTGCAGCAAATGCAGGGACACAAAAAGTGTTGTATTTTTGGCTCGTCAAAATACCAAGAATTTAATCCTTATTGGATTAGGAGAAGTTGGTGTGCACAGGTTTTCTAGAAGAACTAGGAAATCTGAGTTTTTCTAGTGTTTCCATATAGGATTAGGAAATGTAATCCATAACCCTCTAGGATTAGGAAATAAGTTATCTTTCCATATCCAAAGAGGAATAGGAATTCTAATATACTATGGAATGTAACCTAAGGCCTATACAGGCCTCTTAGGAGTTCTTATTTAACAGAACAGAACAACACAGCAAGAAAAACAGCAGAGACACACAAGGGTAGAGAGCCAAGAGTGATATAGAGATCTAGAGCAAGGTTTCGGGGATTAACATAGGGTTTTCAATAAGTTCTTGTAATCTTTGTTATCTCCACAGTGCTAGTGATTCTCTCAAGAGATCACACGAGGACGTAGGCAAAGTTAGCCGAACCTCACTAAATTCTTTGTGTTTGTGTGTGGTGTGTTTACTTTATCATACATCTATTATTCCACTTATTCGCATATCATCATCCTAATTGTTTGCATAACACCGGAATCTATCGAAAAATAAGTTCAGCTAGGGGTTAAAATTTCAACACAAAGCTGCTTCCAACAACACTAATTTGAACACTAGGAAGCTTGATGAGGAAACAAAGAACCTTGCTCGTAAGTTTATCTTTGCATATTAATATGTATATGTGAAATTCTTGTGTTTCATATGAAATTATGTCTTTCTTGAATAAGTCAATTATTCGTTCATTGAGATATTTTTAATTGTCACATACTCTCTTGTTTTTCGTTGGTGCGGAAAATGTTTGGTTTGACATGAGGAAACAAATGGATTTGTTTGCACATTATCCTATTGTTTCCATCTATGAGGGCGAAGCTTTGTATCATGGTAAGGCTATTGCAAATTACTGGTTGGAAATGGGAAACAACATCTCAAATAACGATGAGGTTGTGCACGTAGGTCCTCCCAAGACTCTGCTATGGAGGAACTCTGTGTTGTAATTTGGCTTAAATTTGAAGTCAATTAGTTAGCCGTTTTGGGTCAATTATTTCTTACTCTTGTTAGCTTTTTGGGTTCCTTGTTCTATAAGAATTAGGGATGCTAATCCTTGGAGGAGTTTGGTTTGTTATCTTATAAGGTTTCTGAATTTGTAATCCTTATAGGATTTGGTAAAGTTAGAGTAGTATATAATTGGCACATTGGTTTCTCTTTGTAAGGTGTGTGTGCAGCCACATATTTGTTAAAGGTTAAAACCTTTCTTATTTTGTGGTGCCGCATCGTTTGTAAGAGAGAGTGCTTTGGGTGTATTTGGGATTTGGGTTAGTGAGAGTTAATCTCTTTTGTAATCTCCTTTGTTATTTGTGGAATTTCCTCGCTGTTTTTGCCCATGGACGTAGGCTTTATTGATGAACCACGTAAATCCTTTGTGTTCTTCGTGAATTGTTAGTTTTCATATTTTGCCTTCATATTTGTTATATTGTTTTGAGACGCTTCCGCACAACAATTGGTATTAGAGCTCGACTTTCGACTTGGGTTGTTTTCGTATGATGGCATAATATGGAATTGGAAAATTCGATGGGAGGAATGACTTGGAGATTTTGGATAATCCCTCACCAGTTTGGCTATAGTTCAAGTAGCGTTCGTACTCTCTATTTGTTTGTATGTTGACCTATCCAAAACCAATTTCATGATTTAGTTTGTTTTGAATTTGAGAAAATTGGATGTGGGTTTCTACATCAATTAGTTCTTCTTCAGATTCGGATATTGATGGAGGTTTTGGTAGGTGTATACTTTGTGGGGGCCCAATTTGTTATGTTCTGCGAAATTGTAGAACATTTGTGTGGTTCCTCTTAGAGAAAGCTTCAATCATGCTTTCAATTTGGTTAGTCTACAGACTTTTGGCTGAATTGGTTATCCTCTGCTATTTGGTTTGTCTCCATCTACTGCAATTGTTTTGAAGACTCTGTTGAGGTATGAATTTAAACTCGTGCTGGTTATTTGGATTTGTTGTCTTATTGGTGCTCAAGTAATGATGGTAGGCTTGAGTTAAAGGCAAAATTTGGTATTCCTAGGATTTGAAGTTCAGGTGAATGGTTTTGTTCGTAGTACTTCGAACCTTTGTCACCATAATGTGTAATCTGCTTTGTTTTTGAGAATATGCCATACATTTGTGGAGTGAGTCCATTTGTGCAGTTTCAAACCATGGTGTATGTGAGCAGGTGGAGTTTGAAGTTCAAGTACATAGTGTTTCATTAAGCTTTGTTTGGTTCTCGTTTGAATCACTTTATTTTGATCAAGACACTTTTGGTATGCATGCTTGGGCATGTTTTGGGTTGGAGAAGACGTTGGTGGAAACTTCCGTTTGAGTACTTAAGTCAAATTGAAGTCAAGGTGGAGATTGTTGTAATTTGGCTTAAATTTTAAGTCAATTAGTTAGCCATTTTGGGTCAATTATTACTTACTCATGTTAGCTTTTTGGGTTCCTTGTTCTATAAGGATTAGGGATGCTAATCCATGGAGGAGTTTGGTTTCTTATCTTATAAGGTTTATGAATTTGTAATCCTTATAGGATTTGGTAAAGTTTGAGTAGTATATAATTGGCACATTGGTTTCTCTTTGTAAGTTGTGTGTGTGTAGCCACATATTTGTGAAAGTTCAAAACCTTTCTTATGTTGTGGTGCCGCATCGTTTGTATGAGAGAGTGCTTTGGGTGTATTTGGGAGTGGGTTTGCGAGAGGTAATCTCTTTTGTAATCTCCTTCGTTATTAGTGGAATTTCCTAGCTATTTTCGCCCGTGGACGTAGGCTTTATTGCCGAATCACGTAAATCCTTTTGTTCTTCGTGAATTTTTAGTTTTCATATTTTGCCTTTATATTTTTATATTGTTTTGAGACGCTTCCGCACAACACTCTGGGCCGCCCTTATTGGCCTGTATTTTAGTCTGCCAAGTTGGTTGCTTGGTTCATGTCTATTACATATAACGTGTTCCAATATAAAATTCTTGAACCTGTAGAACAGATAACAGAATAAGAATTTTGAAAGGAAATGGTTGAATATTTTCAAGAGAGAACAAGAAGACAATAGATTCAGAAGTACAGAGGGAGTGTTAAATGAAGTAGAAGAGCCGACCACGTTTGGCCAACAATTTTCTTTCTTTTTCTTCACTGTATGTTTTAACTCATTACCCATTACAATCAGTACACAAGTGAAGTGGCATGCTTTAATTAAAACCCAAGAAGTGGATCCTGATTCCAACTTTCATTTGTGAAACGCAAATATTTTGTACTCGTAATAGTCTTTTCTGGCCACTTTCTCTCGGTAACATGAGTGGTTTAGCCATACTATGACGTGTTTTGACTTGCTTTTAGTGCTTCTGTAAGTGAGAATGGTGAACGACAATTTTGAGTTTGGCATCTCTTTGTATTCAAATTTTCAATTGTTGTAGGTGTTCTTGCCCAAGCATATAGTATAAATCGGTACTCTGCTCCTTGTCCAAGCATACAGTATAAATCTGTACTCTACTCCTTTTCCATGCATGTTGTATGGATCTTTTAACCATTTTTACAGTTCTTTTGTCGAAGCACCCTGCAAGTCTTATTTTTTTTTTCTGTTTTCTTGGATGCATTTACTCATGGTTAATTGTCATCTGGTTTTGAGTGTAGATGATCGTGTGCCAAGTGAATTGAAGAAAGCTATCATGGAAGCTCTGATGGATAAGAAGCTTACCCAGGCTCAACTTGCTCAGGTATCTTTCTCTCTATCTCAGCTCTACTAATTGCTCAGCTTCGTAATTAAATTTTTGGGTTCAACATTTGCTCGTAGTAGACATATAAAGATGTTGTTTTTGTATGTATATTCCCCATTTATGTGTGTGATAATTCCTTTCCTTTAGCTTGCCAGTCTGTGGTTATTCTAAATCTTCTTTGGGGCTTGGTTGATTTTTAATCACCTTGTAGCTACTGTTTGCTTTTGTATAGTCAAGAATAAATTCTGATATATTTCTGAATATCACTGTTTGTTTAAATTCAATGTAACCAGAAGTGTTTTGGGATTCTAATGGTGCTCAAATTAACTAAGCTAGCCACAAACAAAACTGTGTTTGTGTGTGCTTTATTTTTAAAGCCCTTGCAGTTGTAGGTATCTTCTTGATGTTCTTGCTTTCATGATTGGAATTTTCTTGTTGATGTGTGTTCTCGTTGATGATTCTTTTCCCATTTTGATGACTTAGGATCATTATAGAAGTTACTTTAGTTTGTGGTTGGCTACTTCATATGATAATTTCGTTAGATACATGTCTAATAGTTGTTTTATTATTCTTTGCAGCAACTGCTGGGACAAACAAAGCTTGCTTCCAGCAGCACTACTTTGATTACTAGGGAAGAATGTATGGTACATATGAGATAGATAGGCACAAGATTAGGGAAGCAAGCTGCCTTAAGTGTTTTAGATCGAATTTATTGACACAATGTATTGATTTTGAATTAGATTGAATTCTCTTTTACTGCTGTCTTGATAATGTCTATTCCCAGATATTTTGGATTAGGTAGAACTCCTTGATCCTTCATTTCTATTATGCTCTAAACATGTATCCTATGTTAAAAGTTAAAACTTTCCATCTTGTATGTTTTTCTTTTTGTCCTTTATTTTGTATAATTAATAACCAACTAGCCTTATCGCAACCTTCCAATAGTCCAACTTTTCAAATCCAAGGAACTTGGTTTTAGTTTCCCTTGCTAATGGACTTTGGAAATGATATTTGAAGATGCAACGAAACACTTTTGAACCCTACATTCATACCATTGCTGAAGGTTAATCCGTTAGGTTTCCCAGGATGGATTTCTTTAACTTTAAGATTCTAGGTTTATTCTATTTTATTCTGATAGAAATCGTAAGAAATTTAGGTTGAATTTTTCAAACGGGTTTCATCTTTGCAGAACTTTAAGTTGGAAACTTTGTTGATTGAGAAGAAATTTCTGCTCTCTGCTTTCTATTATAGACTTCAAACATGATAAACTAACGCATTTTGGGGCATATTTTTGGTGGATATGAATGTCTACTGCAAGTGCTTTTCGTTTTAGGTTGCCCCCGTTTCATATTTTCCCGTAGGATTTTGTAAATGAGTCTAAGTCTATGATTCTGCAGCTGCACTGAAAGTATTGTCTTACTTGCCTCTCCCTTACTCCGCCCAAAGCGCCCTCATTGTAGCTCCGACTTTACTGAGGGAGGTTGTCTATGATTATTTTTCCAAGCGGCATTATGACTTCTTCGGAAAATCTGAAGATTTCTTAGTTTTGCAAGAGAAAGAGTTGTTAGAGCGTTTCATTGATAGGGAAGAGTTGATGGATCGATCTGGAAAGATTTTTACTTAGCTCCCCAAAGAAACTATGCAATATCACCTACATTTAGCTTCACAGTTTTTGTAAAGAAATTCAATATAACATTTTGTGTACCACAATGTCAATTCTTCATATTTGATTCCATCCCTAAATCTATTTTCTTCCATATGAGTTATAGCCTCAATAAGAATGCTAGTTCTTATTTTTCATATGTTATGGTATGAATTTACCACACCAATTCGTTGTGTATGGATGATGAGATTCCATTGATACAAAGCCAAATCTATTAGACTTATTGGAGGGTCCCATTGGATATTATTGGTGTGCAATATGAGTTGTGCAGTTTAAATATTCAGCCATGGATGCTTTAGGAAAGCACTATCCTGTGACCTAAGATCAAAGACCATGTATGTGCCTAGTTATATTCTATGCATTTTGTTCCAATAGTAGACTAGATGTTCTCATACACCAAACATTTAATTCCTTAAGGACTCTAATTCATAACTTACAACATTTTCACTAGGTTTGTAGGGCTCAACAGAAGAGAGCCCTTAAAAAAATAGGCGTATGCCCCAAACTGCGGCGCACACACGGTATTCTTTAGTAAAAGGCGAAAGAATAGTTCGCTTTGTGCCCACCGCAGGGCTCCGTGATGGAAAACTGTAGCTCAATCCGCATTATATATTAGCTCTTGGATGCTTGATTTGTCTTCTTAGGCGATGTGGGACTCTGTTACCTTTGGTTTTTTAGCTGGACTTCCAAAAGAAAGTTGTCAGTTGTTGCGCCTTGATGATTCAATAATAGACGGAGATGTATACAAGGAAACAAAACTAAGACCATTTGTTAGTGTATACCCAACACATTCACTTACTACATTGGTGAGTCGCTGCTTCGAAGTCGATCAAACCAAGTAGGTCCTTTCACACCTCGGTAGATACTACGTAGAGAACCTTGCTCGTATGCTTGCATATCACTATGTATTTGTGGAACTCCTGTGATTCTGCAGCAGCACTGAAAGTAGTGTGGTACTTGCCTCTCCCTTATTCTACCCTTAGCGCCCTCATTGTAGTTCCGGCTCCTCTGAGAGAGGTTGTCTATGAATATATTGCCAAGCAGCACTATGACTTCTTCGGAAAATCTGAAGATTGCTTAGGTTTGCAAGAGAAAGAGTTGCTAGAGCGTTTCATTGATAGGGAAGAGTTGATGGATCGATATGGAAAGATTTTTAATTAGCTCCCCACATAAACTATGCTATATCACCAACATTTAGCTTTTGAGTTTTTGTAAAGAAATTCAATATAACATTTTGTGTACAGTAATGTCAATTCTGCATATTTGATTCCATCCCTAAATCTATTTTCTTCCATATGAGTTATAGCCTCAATAAGAAACCTAGTTCTTATTTTTCATATGCTATGGTATGAATTTACCACACCAATTCGTTGCGTATGGATGATGAGATTCCATTGATACAAAGAAAAATCTATTAGACTTATTGGAGGGTCCCATTGGATTTTATTGGCGTGCAATATAAGTTGTGCAGTTTAACTTTCGCGTGCAATAGGAGTTGTGCAGTTTAACTATTCAGCCATGGATGCATTAGGAAAGCACTATCCTGTGACCTAAGATAAAATACCATGTATGTGCCTAGTTATATTTTCTGCATTTTGTTCCAATAGTAGACTAGTAGTTCTCATACACCACTCATTTGATTCCATAAGGACTCTGATTCATAACTTACAACATTTTCACTAGGTTTGTAGGGTTCAACAGAAGAGAGCCCTTAAAAAAATAAGCGTATGCCCCAAAATGCGTCGCACACACGGAATTCTTTAGTAAAAGGCGAAAGAATAGTTTGCTTTGTGCTCACCGCAGGGCTTCGTGATGGAAAACTGTCGCCCAATCCACATTATAGATTAGATCTTGGATCCTTGATTTGTCTTCTCAGGCGATGTGGGATTCTGTTACCTTTGGTTTTTTAGCTGGACTTCCAAAAGAAATTGTCAATTGTTGCGCCTTTATGATTCAATAATAGACGTAGATGTATACAGTGACTCAAAACTAAGACCATTTGTTAGTGTATGCCCAACACATTCACTTACTACATTGGTGAGTCGCTGCTTCGAAGTCAATCAAAACAGTTAGGTCCTTTCACACCTCGGTAGATACTACGTAGAGAACCTTGCTCGTATGCTTGCATATCACTATGTATTTAGGGAACTCTTGTGATTCTGCAGCTACACTGAAAGTAGTGTCATACTTGCCTCTCCCTTACTCCGCCCTTAGCGCCCTCATTGTAGTTCCGGCTCCTCTGAGAGAGGTTGTCTATGATTATGTTGCCAAGCGGCACTATGACTTCTTCGTAAAATTTGAAGATTGCTTAGTCTCACAAGAGAAAGAGTTTCTTATGCATTTCATTGAAAGGGAAGAGTTGATGGATCGATCTGGAAAGATTTTTTATTTGCTCCCTACAGAAACTATGCTATATCACCTACATTTAGCTGTTCAGTTTTTGTAAAGAAATTCAATATACCATTTTGTGTACAGCAATATCAATTCTGCATATTTAATTCCATCCCTAAATCTATTTTCTTCCATATGAGTTATATCCTCAATAAGAATGCTAGTTCTTATTTTTCATATGATATGGTATGAATTTACCTCACCAATTCGTTGTGTATGGATGATGAGATTCCATTGATACAAAGCAAAATCTATTAGACTTATTGGAGGGTCCCATTGGATATAATTGGCGGGCAATATGAGTTGTGCAATTTAACTTTCACGTGCAATATGAGTTGTGCAGTTTAGCTATTCAGCCATGGATGCTTTAGGAAAGCACTATCCTGTGACCTAAGATCAAAGACCATGTATGTGCGTAGTTATATTTTCTGCATTTTGTTCCAATAGTTGACTAGTAGTTCTCATACACCACTCATTTGATTCCATAAGGACTCTGATTCATAACTTACAACATTTTCACTAGATTTGTAGGGCTCAACAGAAGAAATCCCTTAAAAAAATAGGCGTATACCCCAAAATACGGCGCACACACGGTATTCTTTAGTAAAAGGCGAAAGAATAGTTCGCTTTGTGCTCACCGCAGGGCTCCGTGATTGAAAACTGTTGCTCAATCCGCATTAAATATTAGCTCTTGGATGCTTGATTTGTCTTCTCAGGCGATGTGGGACTTTGTTACCTTTGGTTGATTAGCTAGACTTCCAAAAGAAGGTTGTCAATTGTTGCGCATTGATGATTCAATAATAGAAGGAGATGTATACAAGGAATCAAAGCTAAGACCATTTGTTAGTGTATGCCCAACACATTCACTTACTACAATAGTGAGTTGCTTCTTCGAACTTGATCAAACAAATGCTTTCACACCTCGGTAGATACTACCTAGAGAACCTTGCTCGTATGTTTGAATATCACTATTTATATATGGAACTCTGTTGTTTCATTTGAAATTACGTCTTTCATGAATGAGTGAATTATTCGTTTATTGAGATATTTTTAATTGTCACGTACTTTCTTGTTTACAATATCTATTGTTATAATATTCCATACGAAATTCTTGTACCCGTGGAACATATAAGAGAATAGGTTTTTTGAAATCAAATGATTGAATATTTTAACAAGAAGACAATAGAAAAAGTACCGAGGGAGTGCTATAAGAAGTAGAAGAGCCTGACCATGTTTGACCAACCATTTTCTTACATTTTCTATCATTTTTTTCACTGTGTGTTAATTCATTCCCCATTAGACGAGTATACAAGTGAAGTAGCAGAGGATCCTGATTCAACTTTCATTTGTGAAACGCACATAAGTTTTGTACTTATAAGACTCTTTTCTGGCCACTTGTTCTCTGTAACATGAGTCCTTTTTGTGGTTCTGTAAGTGAGAATGGTGAAGGAAAATTGAGAGTTTGCTATGTCTTTGTATTCAAATTTCCAACTTAGTAGGCGTTCTTGTCCAAGCATATAGTATAAATAGATACTCTGCTCCTTGTCCATGCATATAATATAAACCTGTACTCTTCTCCTTGTCCATGCATGTATTATGAATCATTAAACCATTGTTGCAGTTCTTTTGTAGAAGCACCCCGCAAGACTATTTGTTTGCCATTTTCTTGGATGTATTTACTCTTCTCTACCATGTGGCTTAGTGGTTAAATGTCATCTGATTTTGAGTGTAGATGATTGTGTGCCAAGTGAGTCGAAGAAAGCTATCATGCAAGCTCTGATGGATAAGAAGCTTACCCAGGCTCAAGCTGCTCAGGTATCTTTCTATCTATCTTAGCTCCACTAATTGCTCAGCTTCGTAATTAAATTTTATCTTGATCTTTGTCAACTACATTCGTGTTTGCAGATAATCAATGAGAAGCCCCAAGTGATCCAATAGTATGAATTTGGGAAGGCTATCCAAACCAGAGGGTAATTACCAAGTTGGAGCCAGCTCTTGGAGCGATATTAGGTTTGGAAAGAAACAAAGAAGCCTGGACCGGAAAGGAGGAAGCTCAGCCATGTGTTATGGTTTGAAGTTTGAACTAATGTGTTTTTGCCCTTGAGTCTCTGTAGTTAAAGTTTGAACTAATATGTTGCACCTCCTTCTGTAGTTATCTTCCAAAGATCGTGTGTTTGTGCAAGAAGTGCTTGTATTTTCTAAGAATATTTCCTCAAATGAAAAGTATGTTAATAAATTTAAGCTTGAAAATAAGTATCTGCATGTCCCATATATGATATATCCCTTAGGCCTTAGAGGATAAGTTGTGTTTTTTTTTTTTATAAAAAAGATCAATAAATTAGTAATATGTGTATTAAGAAATAATTCAAATTGGGTATTCAACCAGATGTCACCACCTTCACCATTTTAATCAAGGGCTTTCTGCTTCAAAATTGAGGGCTGAGGCAGTAGGGCTTTTCAATAAAATGATTGAGAGTAGAAATTGTAAGCCCAATGCGGTTACTTTCGGGACACTCATGAAGGCCTTGGGCATGAATGGAAACTATAATGCATCTATTCAACAAATTAGGAAGATGGAACAAGTAGCTTGCAAGCCTGCTATAGTAGTTATCTATAACACGATCATTGACGGTCTCTGTAAGCATACACTAATTGCTAATGCCTTGAAGCTCTTATCAGAAATTATAAGTAAAGATATTTCCCCAGACGTAATTACCTACACCTCTTTCATTCATGGAGTTTGGGGATTAGGGGAGTGGAAAGAAGCTACAAGATTTTTCAATAAAATGGTCATTAAAAATATCTTTCCAAATGTTCACACCTTTAGTGTCTTGGTTGATACACTTTGCAAGGAAGGGAAGGTTGAGGAAGCGGAAAGTGTGGTTGAAATGATGATTCAACAGGATATTACTGTTTGAGAGGAGAAATGGGTAAGGCAAAAGAGGGTTTTTAACAAATTCTTAGCAAGGGCTTTATGGCTGATGCTCATAGTAATAATATATTGATACATGGACACTATCAGCACAAAAACATCAATTAGGCCAGGAGTCTTTTCAAAGAAATGTAGGGAAGTGGCTCCGAGTACCGTTACTTATACTACTCTTATAGGCGGGTTTTCCAAATTTGGGAGAATACAAGATGCACTGATGTTGCTCTCTGAGATGAAAGCTTGTGGCCAACTTCCAAATGTTCGAACTTATGATGTTTTAATGGATGGCCTGTGTAAATACGGATAACTTTTTGCGGCAATGGAATTGTTTAGGGATATGGAGAGTACGAAGTTGGATATAGATATTGTGATTTTCACTATTCTTATTGAAGGCTTGATCATTGGTGGGGAATTAAAATGTGCAAAGGAAGTCTTCTTTGGTTTATCATTAAAAGGACTTCAACCTGATGTGAGGACATATAATATTTTGATTAATGGAATCTATTCCGCGAGCCTAACAAGTGAAGCAGAAAAGTTGTTTAGCGAAATGGAAGAGAAGACAGGCTGTCGTGCAGATGATTGCAACTACAATACAATTATCCGTGGGTTTCTCAGTAAGAACGAGACAGGAAGGGCAATGGAACTTATTCCAGAAATGGAGGAGATGGTTTTTTCTACAGATACATCAACGACATAAAGGATAGTTGATTTGTTGTCTAGAGATAAAGTTGATCCTGCGTTGTTGTCATTGATAGAAAGATTGTAATGATGTTAATTGATACGTTTAAGAGTTGGAATAGATGTTTCTCATAAAAAAAAAATTATCTTCATCAACTTCATCATCTTGATCATTGCCCATGACACTCTCAATTTTTTGCTTGTCAGTAACATCTCTTTGATTGGTACTTGGATTATCTTTGTTGAACTTGCACAATGCTTTACATATTTTATCCGTCATTGTTGATCCATTATTGATATCTAGGTAAGTTATAATTTATCGATTCATTAATAACTTATTAATTTATAAGGTATTCTTTGCTAGTTTTGTTTGGTATCCTAGTTTGATTTGTTTATCTTTAGTAGGAGTAAGATGTATTAGGTTTTCTATCCCTATTGAAAGATTTCTGTTATCCCTAGTCGACATTTGTTCATAGTAGACTTAAATTATGTTGTTTTTGTATGTATATTCCCCATTTATATGTGTGATAATTCCTTTCCTGTTGAGTTAGCATGGCGGTATGTGGTTATTCTAAATCTTCTTTTCCGGCTTGTTTGATTTTTAATGACCTTGTAGCTATTTTTTTGCTTTTTTATAGTCAAGAATAAATTATGATATATTACTGAATATCACTGTTTGTAAAATTTTATGTAACCAGAAGTTTTTTGGGAATCTAGTGGTGGTCAAATTAACTAAGCTAGCCATACATTAACCAATAAACTGTGTATGTGTATGTTTTATTTTTAGGACAATACTTGCATCCCACCCTAGTGGTACCTCCTCGTACCACCCTTTTAATTTATCGAATTGTCTTTGTATATATATCATAATCGGAACCATTCATTCTCTAAATCATCATGTCAAGATCATCTCCATAAAAAATCAACAAGACTGGAGGTCGTTTAATTAGTCATTTATATATATCAACTAAATGGACGGTTTGCCATGAGAATTTTAATTCTTACCAAAACCGTTGATTTACATCATACATATGAATGCCTAAACGACATCCAATCTTATTGATTTTTAACGGACATGATCTTGACAAGATTCTTTAGAAAATGAGCAGTTCCGATTATGATATATGTACAAGATAATTTGATAAATCGAAAGGTTGGTACAATCGAAAGGGTGGTTGTTCAATAATTATTTATGCATCATTTTGATGTCTTTATATGCCTCTCTTATATGTCTTCTGAATGATTTCGTGCCATCAATAGTAGAAAATGATCAATCTTGTGAGACTTGTGTAGATTTCAAAAGATAGGTAAATTCTAAGAAGAATTCAAAAAGAATGACTCAAATCGGAGTTTAGATGAAGGAGATGTCCTCATTTCAATATCAGGTCTGAACTAGGTCATGAGTGCGCCAGTGCGCCCTATTTTGGGTCATTGGCCAAGTACCTCAGATCATGACATCCGGGTCCCAGACCTGTGTCTCATGACATCAAGTTTATGTCCTAGAAGTGCCAAGGTCAGACCAGGTTGTGTCCCACGACATGCCCCTAGGACACCCTCTCGAGTCCCAAGAGTATTCCTGCCAAGTCCATGCCGAGCCCAGCCCATGCGCCTAAACCCTGATTCCCGTTCCGCCAGCGGTGGTACAAAGTTCCTCCTCTGCGCTAAGCCTGACAACCTATGCGCCTAGCTTGACCCATGTCGCGCTTCTACTACTACCATGGTGCGCCTCAAAAGCTTAGTCCTAGGTTGTGCTGAAAATGCTTCCCTGGTCCCTTGTCCCAAAGAGATCCTTTGCGCCTTATTTTAGGGCCGGAAGATTTAGAAGAGGCCCTGACCTGCAATTCAATGGAACAAAGCGAGGTAAAGCCCAGAACTATTCAAATACATCATTTGGAAGTGCTTGGAATGGTTTGTCTCGAGTGGATTGATCAATGTCATGTTAAGTTCTCAAAAGTCCAAGTTTGAAGGTTTTGAGCCTAGAATCTGGCCCAGCTATGTTCGAAGTGCTTAGGCTTGGCTCAGCCATGTTCTTGACGTCCAAGTAACATCCAGTAGATTCCACAAGCTGCCTTGACGTGCAAGAAAGCTCAGAAGACTTATTTTACAATATTGCCGCAAATCCTAGTCCAAGTCCAAGAAGGATTTATCTTTGAAGTCCTTTTCAATATATAATTAGAATAGGATTTTTTAGTCAGTTCTGATTAAGATTTTATCCAAAACTATCTCCTACATTGTAAAGGTTTAGAGGCCTATTTAAAGGACCTTAGGGTTTGCGGGTGAGGATATCGAGAAACCCTAGCTGCAATTTACATTGTAATTCAGCTTTGAAATTTAAATAGTTTTTAGTTTCTGCGTGTGAGAGAGTTGGATATGAGCATTGGAGGACAAGCTCTGGCGTGGTCTTCTGATGTGTCTCATCTTCAATAATCTCCTATGTATCTTTACTTTAATTAATCCAATTATGTTTGTTTCAATTTCAATTATGTGTGAGTAGTCTTTTTAGGATAAGGGCTACTTGAAGCCCTAACCATGTTTGTTCGTTAATTAGATTTTGACTCTTGATTTTGATTTCTATGCATGTTGAATAATTCTGATTACTGCTTAAACTACCATTCTTTTATGCCTATGAGATTAGCTACCTTCTTTGCATAAATTATTGATGGAGTTGCTTGACGGCCCACTATATCATCTTGTAATTCATTAGCATCAAGAGGTTGAGGTTAAGAAGCAATCTTGTAGTCAGAATTCATGACAGCATAGGAATGCACATCTCTTTTCTAGGCTAGTATAGTGTCATTAAATTCTCTTTGTACTTCATGCATCATCTTAAACGGTAGGTGATAGACGTTCTATACTACACATCATGCTTAGAACATGCCAAGTAAGAGAGGATAATATATGTTAGGATTATATTGCATATTTCTTATTCTTTAATTTTGTCAACAGTGGTACAAGGAGGTATCACCAGAGTGGGATGCAAGTATTTTACTTACTTTAAAGCCCTTGTAGTTGTAGGTATCTTCTTAATGTTCTTGCGTTCATGATTGGAATTTTGTTTTTGATGATTCTTTTCCCATTTCGATGACTTAGGATCATTATAGAAGCTACTTTAGTTTGTGGTTGGCTACTTCATATGATAATTTCAGAAGTTACATGTATAACAGTTGTTTTATTATTCTTTGCTGCAACTGCTGGGACAAACAAAGCTGCTTCCAGCAGCACTACTTTGAACACTAGGAAACTTGATGAGGAAACAGAGAAACTTGCTCGTAAGTTTATCTTTGAATACCAATATGTATATGTGAAATTCATGTGTTTCATGTGAAATTATGTCATTTTTGAATGAGTCAATTATTCGTTGAGATATTGTCACATACCTTCTTGTTTATCGTTGGTGTGGAAAATGTTTGGTTTGACATGAGGAAGCACATGGATTTGTTTGGACATTATTCAATTGTTTCCGTCTAAGAGGCGAAGCTTTGTGTCATGGTAAGGCTATTGCAAACTACTGGTTCTAAATGGGAAACAGCCTCTCAAATAACGATGAGGTTGTGCATGTAGGTCTTCCCAAGTCTCTGCTATGGCCGAATTCTGGGCCGCCCTTATTGGCCTGTATTTTATTCTGCCAAGTTGGATGCTTGGTTCATGTCTGTTACATATAACATGGTTATGTGTTGTTCCAGTTTTATTTATTTCGAAGTAGTGTGTCGGTGTCATCTACTTGGGTTATAGTTATAGCTTGCCACTTCTCTTTAATACTGATTTAATGGCTAATAAGTAACTCATGTTGTCACTCATTTTTTTTTCTATGGAACCAAACACCTGCCAAAGTTTAAAATGAAAAAAAAAATCTTATCACCAATATGTGCCTCCTTCCACCTCTCTTTTGATTGCATATGGCGCCAAAGATGAAGATAATAGCACATTTCCATTATAAAATGCTTGAACTTGTAGAACAGATACAGAAGAATTTTGAAAGGAAATGGTTGAATATTTTCAAGAGATAACATGAAGACAATAGATTCAGAAGTACAGAGGGAGTGTTATATGAAGTAGAAGAGCCGACCACGTTTGTCCAACAATTTTCTTTCTTTTTCTTCACTGTATGTTTTAATTCATTACCCATTACAATCAGTACACAAGTGAAGTGGCATGCTTTAATTAAAACCCAAGCAGAGGATCCTAATTCCAACTTTCATTTGTGAAACGAAAATATTTTGTACTCGTAATAGTCTTTTCTGGCCACTTGCTCTCCGTAACATCAGTGGTTTAGCCATGCTATGACTTGTTTTGACTTGCTTTTAGTGCTTCTGTAAGTGAGAATGGTGAACGACAATTTTGAGTTTGGCATCTCTTTGTAGTCAAATTTTCAATTGTTGTAGGTGTTCTTGCCCAAGCATATAGTATAAATCGGCACTCTGCTCCTTGTCCAAGCATACAGTATAAATCTGTACTCTACTCCTTTTCCATGCATGTTGTATGGATCTTTTAACCATTTTTACAGTTCTTTTGTCGAAGCACCCTGCAAGTCTTATTTTTTTTTTCTGTTTTCTTGGATGCATTTACTCATGGTTAATTGTCATCTGGTTTTGAGTGTAGATGATCGTGTGCCAAGTGAGTTGAAGAAAGCTATCATGCAAGCTCTGATGGATAAGAAGCTTACCCAGGCTCAACTTGCTCAGGTATCTTTCTCTCTATCTCAGCTCTACTAATTGCTCAGCTTCGTAATTAAATTTTTGGGTTCGACATTTGCTCGTAGTAGACTTATAAAGATGTTGTTTTTGTATGTATATTCCCCATTTATGTGTGTGATAATTCCTTTCCTTTAGCTTGCCAGTCTGTGGTTATTCTAAATCTTCTTTGGGGCTTGGTTGATTTTTAATCACCTTGTAGCTACTGTTTGCTTTTGTATAGTCAAGAATAAATTCTGATATATTTCTGAATATCACTGTTTGTTTAAATTCAATGTAACCAGAAGTGTTTTGGGATTCTAATGGTGCTCAAATTAACTAAGCTAGCCACAAACAAAACTGTGTTTGTGTGTGCTTTATTTTTAAAGCCCTTGCAGTTGTAGGTATCTTCTTGATGTTCTTGCTTTCATGATTGGAATTTTCTTGTTGATGTGTGTTCTCGTTGATGATTCTTTTCCCATTTTGATGACTTAGGATCATTATAGAAGTTACTTTAGTTTGTGGTTGGCTACTTCATATGATAATTTCGTTAGATACATGTCTAATAGTTGTTTTATTATTCTTTGCAGCAACTGCTGGGACAAACAAAGCTTGCTTCCAGCAGCACTACTTTGATTACTAGGGAAGAATGTATGGTACATATGAGATAGATAGGCACAAGATTAGGGAAGCAAGCTGCCTTAAGTGTTTTAGATCGAATTTATTGACACAATGTATTGATTTTGAATTAGATTGAATTCTCTTTTACTGCTGTCTTGATAATGTCTCTTCCCAGATATTTTGGATTAGGTAGAACTCCTTGATCCTTCATTTCTATTATGCTCTAAACATGTATCCTATGTTAAAAGTTAAAACTTTCCATCTTGTATGTTTTTCTTTTTGTCCTTTATTTTGTATAATTAATAACCAACTAGCCTTATCGCAACCTTCCAATAGTCCAACTTTTCAAATCCAAGGAACTTGGTTTTAGTTTCCCTTGCTAATGGACTTTGGAAATGATATTTGAAGATGCAACGAAACACTTTTGAACCCTACATTCATACCATTGCTGAAGGTTAATCCGTTAGGTTTCCCAGGATGGATTTCTTTAACTTTAAGATTCTAGGTTTATTCTATTTTATTCTGATAGAAATCGTAAGAAATTTAGGTTGAATTTTTCAAACGGGTTTCATCTTTGCAGAACTTTAAGTTGGAAACTTTGTTGATTGAGAAGAAATTTCTGCTCTCTGCTTTCTATTATAGACTTCAAACATGATAAACTAACGCATTTTGGGGCATATTTTTGGTGGATATGAATGTCTACTGCAAGTGCTTTTCGTTTTAGGTTGCCCCCGTTTCATATTTTCCCGTAGGATTTTGTAAATGAGTCTAAGTCTATGATTCTGCAGCTGCACTGAAAGTATTGTCTTACTTGCCTCTCCCTTACTCCGCCCAAAGCGCCCTCATTGTAGCTCCGACTTTACTGAGGGAGGTTGTCTATGATTATTTTTCCAAGCGGCATTATGACTTCTTCGGAAAATCTGAAGATTTCTTAGTTTTGCAAGAGAAAGAGTTGTTAGAGCGTTTCATTGATAGGGAAGAGTTGATGGATCGATCTGGAAAGATTTTTACTTAGCTCCCCAAAGAAACTATGCAATATCACCTACATTTAGCTTCACAGTTTTTGTAAAGAAATTCAATATAACATTTTGTGTACCACAATGTCAATTCTGCATATTTGATTCCATCCGTAAATCTATTTTCTTCCATATGAGTTATAGCCTCAATAAGAATGCTAGTTCTTATTTTTCTTATGTTATGGTATGAATTTACCACACCAATTCGTTGTGTATGGATGATGAGATTCCATTGATACAAAGCCAAATCTATTAGACTTATTGGAGGGTCCCATTGGATATTATTGGTGTGCAATATGAGTTGTGCAGTTTAAATATTCAGCCATGGATGCTTTAGGAAAGCACTATCCTGTGACCTAAGATCAAAGACCATGTATGTGCCTAGTTATATTCTCTGCATTTTGTTCCAATAGTAGACTAGATGTTCTCATACACCAAACATTTGATTCCTTAAGGACTCTAATTCATAACTTACAACATTTTCACTAGGTTTGTAGGGCTCAACAGAAGAGAGCCCTTAAAAAAATAGGCGTATGCCCCAAACTGCGGCGCACACACAGTAGTCTTTAGTAAAAGGCGAAAGAATAGTTTGCTTTGTGCCCACCGCAGGGCTCTGTGATGGAAAATTGTAGCTCAATCCGCATTATATATTAGCTCTTGGATGCTTGATTTGTCTTCTTAGGCGATGTGGGACTCTGTTACCTTTGGTTTTTTAGCTGGACTTCCAAAAAAAAGTTGTCAGTTGTTGCGCCTTGATGATTCAATAATAGACAGAGATGTATACAAGGAAACAAAACTAAGACCATTTGTTAGTGTATGCCCAACACATTCACTTACTACGTTGGTGAGTCGCTGCTTCGAAGTCGATCAAACCAAGTAGGTCCTTTCACACCTCGGTAGATACTACGAAGAGAACCTTGCTCATATGCTTGCATATCACTATGTATTTGTGGAACTCCTGTGATTCTGCAGCAGCACTGAAAGTAGTGTCGTACTTGCCTCTCCCTTACTCTACCCTTAGCGCCCTCATTGCTGTTCCGGCTCCTCTGAGAGAGGTTGTCTGAATATATTGCCAAGCGGCACTATGACTTCTTCGGAAAATCTTCAAATTGCTTACTTTTGGAAGAGAAAGAGATGCTAGAGCGATTCATTGATAGGGAAGAGTTGATGGATCGATCTGGAAGGATTTTTAATTAGCTCCCCCCAGAGACCATGGTATATCACCTATATTTAGCCTTTGAGTTTTTGTAAAGAAATTCTATATAAGATTTTGTGTATAGCAATGTCAATTCTCCATATTTGATTCCATCCCTAAATCTATTTTCTTCCATATGTGTTATAGTCTCAATAAGAATGCTAGTTCTTAATTTTCATATGTTATGGTATGAATTTACCGCACCAATTCGTTGTGTACGGATGATGAGATTCCATTGATACAAAGCCAAATTTATTAGACTTATTGGAGGGTCCCATTGGATATTATTGGCGTGCAATATGAGTTGTGCAGTTTAACTATTCAGCCACGGATGCTTTAGGAAAGCACTATCCTGTGACCTAAGATCAAAGACCATGTATATGCCTAGTTATATTTTCTGCATTTTGTTCCAATTGTAGACTAGTAGTTGTCATACACCACTCATTTGATTCCATAAGGACTCTGATTCATAACTTACAACATTTTCACTAAGTTTGTAGGGCTCAACAGAAGAGAGCCCTTAAAAAAATAGGGGTATGCCCCAAAATGCAGCGCACACACGGTATTCTTTAGTAAAAGGCGAAGGAATAGTTCGCTTTGTGCTCACCGCAGGGCCTTGTGATGGAAAACTGTAGCTCAATCCGCATGATATATTAGCTCTTGGATGCTTGATTTGTCTTCTCAAGCGATGTCGGACTCTGTTACCTTTGGTTGTTTAGCTGGACTTCCAAAAGAAAGTTGTCAATTGTTGCGCCTTGATGATTCAATAATAGAAGGAGATGTATACAAGGAATCAAAACTAAGACCATTTGTTAGTGTATGCCCAACACATTCACTTACTACATTGGTGAGTCGCTGCTTCGAACTCGATCAAACCAAGTAGATCCTTTCACACCTCGGTAGATACTACCTAGAGAACCTTGCTCGTTTGTTTGCATATCAATATGTATATATGGAACTCTTGTGTTTCATATTAATTTATGTCTTTCTTGAATGAGTGAATTATTCGTTTGTTGAGATATTTTTAATTGTCACGTACTTTCTAGGTTACAATATCTATCGTTAAAATATTCCACATGAAATTCTTGTACCCGTGGAACAGATAAGAAAATAAGTTTTTTTGAAATTAAACGGTTGAATATTTTAACAAGGAGACAATAGATTGAAAAGTACAGAGGGAGTGTTATAAGAAGTAGAAGAGCCTGACCATGTTTGGCCAAGCATTTTATTTCATTTTCTTCACTGTGTGTATTAATTCATTTCCCATTCGATGAGTATACAAGTGAAGTAGAAGAGAATCCTGATTCAACTTCCATTTGTGAAACACACATATGTTTTGTACTTGTAAGACTCTTTTCTGGCCACTTGTTCTCTGTAACATGAGTCCTATTTGTGGTTATGTAAGTGAGAATGGTGAAGGAAAATTGAGAGTTTGGTATGTCTTTGTATTCAAATTTCCAACTTAGTAGGCGTTCTTGCCCAAGCATATAGTATAAATAGAAGCATATAGTATAAATAGATACTCTGCTCCTTTTCCATGCATCATTAAACCATTGTTGCAGTTCGTTTGTATTTGCTCTTCTCTACCGTGTGGCTTAGTGGTTAAATGCCATCTGATTTTGAGTGTAGATGATTGTGTGCCAAGTGAGTTGAAGAAAGCTATCATGCAAGCTCTGATGGATAAGAAGCTTACCCAGGCTCAAGCTGCTCAGGTATCTTTCTCTCTATCTTAGCTCCACTAATTGCTCAGCTTTGTAATTAAATTTTATCTTGATCTTAGTGAACTGCATTCGTATTAGCAGATAATCAATGAGAAGCCCCAAGTGATCTAAGAGTATGAATTTGGGAAGGCTATCCAAACCAGCGGGTAATTACCAAGTTGGAGAGAGCTCTTGGAGCAATATTAGGTGTTATGATTTGAAGTTTGAACTGATGTGTTGTTGCCCTTGAGTCTCTGTAGTTAAAGTTTGAACTAATATTTTGCACCTCATTCTGTAGTTATCTTCCAAAGATCGTGTGTTTGTGCAAGATGTGCTTGTGTTTTCTAAGAATATTTCCTCAAATGAAAAGTTTGTTAATAAATTTAAGCTTGAAAATAAGTATATGCATGTCCCATATATGATTTATCCCTTAGGCCTTAGAGCCTAAGTTGTTTTTTTTTTATTTATGAAAAAGATCAATAAATTAGTAATATAGGTATTAAGAAATAATTCAAATTGGGTATTCAACCAGATGTCACCACCTTCACCATTTTAATCAAGGGCTTTCTGCTTCAAAATAGAGTGCTGAGGCAGCAGGGCTTTTCAATAAAATGATTGAGAGTAGAAATTGTAAGCCCAATGCGGTTACTTTCGGGCACCCATGCATCTATTCAATTACTTAGGAAGATGGAACAAGTAGCTTGCAAGCCTACTATAGTTATCTATAACACGATCATTGACGGTCTCTATAAGCATACACTAATTGCTGATGCCTTGAAGCTCTTCTCAGAAATGATAAGTAAAGATATTTCCCCTTACGTAGTTACCTACACCTCTTTGATTCATGGAGTTTGGGGATTAGGGGAGTAGAAAGAAGCTACAAGATTTTTCAATGAAATGGTCATTAAAAATAACTTTCCAAATGTTCACACCTTCAGTGTCTTGGTTGATACACTTTGCAAGGAGGGGCAGGTTGAGGAAGCGGAAAGTGTGTTTCAACTGATGATTCAACAGGATATTGAACCTAGTTTGATCACATACAATTCGCTTATGGATGGTTACTGTTGAGAGGAGAAATGGGTAAGGCAAAAGAGGTTTTTGAACTAATGCTTAGCAAGGGCTTTATGGCTGATTCTCATAGCTATAATATATTGATACATGGACACTGTCAGTACAAAAACATCAATGAGGCCAGGACTCTTTTCAAAGAAATGTCTCATAGGGGAGTGGCTCCGAGTACCGTTACTTATACTACTCTTATAGATAGGTTTTGCAAATTTGGGAGAATACAAGATGCACAGAAGTTGCTCTCTGAGATGAAAGCTTGTGGCCAACTTCCAAATGTTTGAACTCATGATGTTTTAATGGATGGCCTGTGTAAAAATGGACAACTTTATGCGGCAACAGAATTGTATAGGGATATGGAGAGTATGAAGTTGGATATAGATATTGTGATTTTCACTATTCTTACTGAAGGCTTGATCATTGGTGGGAAATTAAAATTTGCAATGGAAGTCTTCTTTGGTTTCTGATTAAAAGGACTTCAACCTGATGTGAGGACATATAATATTTTGATTAATGGAATCTGTTCCGCGAGCCTAACAAGTGAAGCAAAAAAGTTGTTTAGCAAAATGGAAGAGAAGTCAGGTTGTCGTCCCGATGATTGCAACTACAAGGAGACAGGAAGGGCATCCGGGTACCAGACTTGTGTCTCATGACATCAAGTTCATGTCGTAGAAGTGCCAAGGTCATACCAGGTTGTGTCCCACGACATGCCCCAATGACACCCTATCGAGTCCCAAGAATGTTCTTGCAAAGTCCATGTCGAGCCCAGCGAATGCGCCTAAACCCTGGTTCCTGTTCCACCAGTAGTGGTACAAAGTTCCTCCTCTGCGCTAAGCCTGACAACCTATACGCCTAGCTTGAGCCATGGCCCGCTTCTACTACACCCATGGTGCGCCTCAAAAGCTTAGCCCCAGGTTGTGCTGAAAAATGCTTCCCTAGTCCCTTGTCCCAAAGAGATCCTTTGCGCCTTATTTTAGGGCCGGAAGGTTCAGAAGAGGCCCTGCCGTGCAATTCAATGGAACAAAGCGAGACAAAGCCCATAACTATACTAGATACATCATTTGGAAGTGCTTGGAATGGTTTGTCTCGAGTAGATTGATCAATGTCATTTTAAGTTCTCAAAAGTCAAAGTTTGAAGGTTTTGAGCCCAGAATCTGGCCCAACTATGTTCCAAGTGCTTAGGCTTGGCTCAGCCATGTTCTTGACGTCCAAGTAACATCCAGTAGATTCCACAAGCTGCCTTGACGTGCAAGAAAGCTCAGAAGACTTATTTTACAATATTGCCGCAAATCCTAGTCCAAGTCCAAAAAGGATTTATCTTTGAAGTCCTTTTTGTTATAAAATTAGAATAGGAGTTTTGAGTTAGTTCTGATTAAGATTTTGTCCAAAACTATCTCCTACATTGTAAAGATTTAGAGGCCTATTTAAAGGTCCTTAGGGTTTGTGGGTGAGGATATCGAGAAACCCTAGCCGCAATTTCCATTGTAATTCAGCTTTGAAATTTAAACAGTTTTTAGTTTCTGCGTGTGAGAGATTTGGACATGAGCATTGGAGGACAAGCTCTGGCGTGGTCTTCTGATGTGTCTCATCTTCAATAATCTGATCCGTATTTTTTCTTTTATTGCTTTTACTTTAATGAATCCAATTATGTTTGTTTCAATTTCAATTATGTTTGAGTAGTCTTTTTAGGATTAGGGCTGCTTGAAGCCCAAGCCATGTTAGTTCGTTAGCTTGACGGACAGCTATATCATCTTTTAATCTTGTATAAATTATTGATTTAATTGCTTGACGAATAACTATATCATCTTGTAATTCATTAGCATCAAGAGGTTGAGGATAAGAAGCAATCTTGTAGTCAGAATTCATGACAACCTAGGAATGCACATCACTTTTCTAGGCTAGTGTAGTGTCATTAAATTCTCTTTGTACTTCATGCATCATTTTAAAAGGTAGGTGATAGACGTTCTATAGTACACATCATGCTTAAAACATCCCAAGTAATAGAGGATAATATATGTGGAGTGGGGCAACCATCGGGACCTTTGCATGGGCACTTAATTAAGAAGTTGCATAGTAATTAGGTCAAAAAAATTTGGTTAAGGACTATAACTAGTTAGGATGGATAGTAAGCCTTAATTCGCCTTAGTTAACAAACAATCAATCTATCATTGTTTAATTGTTATTTCCTGCACTTTAATTTACTTGTCTTTAATTTTCAATTCTTAAAGCATACCGCCCCCTACCACCGCCCCCCGCCCCCCGGTCTTCCATTTTCCGTTTTAAGTTAAGTTTAAATACTGAAGTGGACATAACATTGATACAAGTCCTCGAGGGATCGACTCTTGCTGGTCTACTATATTATTCTTATCGATTTGTGCACTTGCAAGGATTTTATAACTGTTAGGAATATATTGCATATTTCTTGTTCTCTAATTTTGCCAACAAGTTTTTGGCGCCATTTCCGGGGACTTGTCCCTCAACGGTGCCCATTTAGTTTGGATTTATTAACTTAGTTTTTCTTTACTCTTTTAGGTACTTTTTTTATGTCATCAGGAGGATCTTTCCAAGGATCTCTGCACGGATCAAGCACCCCTCCATCATCTAGAGGATCTTCTGTTCGCGACTCACCACCACCTAGCCCAAGAAGGATGGCGGATGCAAGGGATGAGCAGGGAAGAGATCGGGTCCTTGTGCCTAACCCAACCCAATGACTCCTCAAGGATTTTGCAATTTCCCATGTTTCGGAGGATCAATTCCCCATTGTGTTTCCAGAGTACACGGTGGCCAATTTTGAGTTGAAGTCTGGAACCATTCACATGTTACCAACATTCCATTGACTTTAGGGAGAAGACCCACACTTACACATTAAGGAATTCGTTGAAGTCTGCTCAACTTTGCTCATCAACGGCATGACAGAGGCTGAAATTCGACTAAGGCTTTTTCACTTTAGCCTTAAGGATCGTGCTAAGGCATGGTTTCACTCTTTGGCACCAGCTTCAATCCATTTGTGGCGGGACTTGTCTTCGAAATTTCTAACACAATATTACCCTGTGGCCAAGACAAATGAGTTGAAGGCAAAAATCATGGATCCACGGCAAGGGGTTGATGAACCATTCTTTGAATTTTGGGAGCGTTTCAATCAGATGTTAAGGGTGTGCCCTCACCACAACATTGACGAGCATCACTTGATGTTGTACTTTTACGGAGGATTGAAAAACAGCGACCGCACCATGGTGAACTCTCAATCCCAAGGAATTCTAGATGGCACAGCCACGAAGGCAAGGATAGCCTTTGAGAATATAGCGCAAAGGGAGAAACAATTTAGCTACTGAGGTCATTCCTCTAAGGCTACAAGTAAGGCGTACACAAATGACAAGGATGACGCCATTGCTCAACTAATGGCAATGGTGAAGAAGCTCTGCAATGAGAAGGCTCGAGGAGTTCAAGTGTGTGACGTGTTCTCTATCCAGGGCAACACATCCCAAGATTACCCAATGGTGGAAGAAGCCAATTTTGCTGGAGGTTTCAATAATAATTCATGACCCCGGAATGACCCATATACAAACACTAACAATCCGGGGTGGAAAAATCATCCAAACTTCCGCTGGAGCAACAATCAAACTGCCGCCAATCCTTTTCCGCCCCCTGGATTTCAACAGCAAGCCGCAGCTCCTCAAGTGAACCCTCATGGCCCTTCATCAAATCAGAGTGGCGGAACCAAGTCTTTGGAGGATGCCCTCAATACCATGGCTCAACAGAACATCCAATTCATGCAATTCGTTCAAGACAGCCGAGGTCATATGGCAAAGACGGATAATGCAATTGAAAACATGAAATAACCTGAGGTGGACTTCCGATCTGATATATTTCCTGCCCAGTCTACATCTGTATATCCCTCGACTCTGAGATGTTTATTTTTCACGAACATAATCCCTTTTCCTAGAGATGACTTCAAGTATCGAAGGATTCGGAGTACTACATCCATGTGATCTTCACTTGGACAATGCATAAATTGACTCACTACACTCACCGCATACTCAATGTCTGGGCGAGTGTGTGAGAGATAAATAGGTTTTCCAACTACTCTTTGGTATCTTTCCTTGTTTGTTGGCACTTGGTCTGGATATTCTCCCAGTTTGTAGTTTTGGACAATTGGTGTGTCTACAGGCTTGCATTCCAGTAGTCCCACCTCTGATAGACAGTCTAGAATATATTTTCGTTGGGAAAGAAATATACCTTGCTTTGATATGGCAACCTCAATTCCCAGAAAATATTTTAGTCCTCCCAGATTCTTCATTTCGAATTCATTTGCTAAATGCTCTTGAAGTCTTGATATCTCTTTTAAATCATCTCTTGCAATAATCATGTCATCTACATAGATTATTACATCCGTGACCTTGCCCCGTTGATATTTTAGGAATAGTGTATGGTCTGAGTGACTCTGTTGGTACCCATATTTCCTACTTGCCAAGCTAAACAGCCTGAACCATGCTCTAAGTGATTGTTTCAAGCCATACAGTGCTCGCTGTAACTTGCATACCACGTCAACGTTGGAGGTTGCTGTGTAGCCTGATGGAACATCCATTTAGACCTCCTCCTCCAGATCACCATGGAGAAAGGCATTTTTTACGTCAAACTGATGCAGTGGCCAATCAAGGTTTACTGCGAGAGATAACAGTACTCTAACCGAGTTCAACTTTGCTACCGGTGAGAAGGTCTCTTGATAGTCTACACCATACGTCTGGGTGTAACCCTTTGTAACTAGTCTTGCTTTGTATATGTCGATCGTGCCATCTGCCTTGTTTTTAATAGAGAACACCCATTTACATCCCACCGTCTTCTTTCCTCGAGGCAAGGGAACAAGAGTCCATGTTTCATTTCTCTGCAGGGAGAATGTGGTAATATGGAAGCGAACAATGTTTCGGATTCCAAAAAGGTGACGTCCATTGCCACATAGGTACATTTGGCGGCTGGATCGTAACACCGATACCCTTTTTGGTGCGTGGCATCGCCCAAAAAGAGACAGTGAATAGCGTAAGGATCAAGTTTTGCGCACTGGTTCTTATGAAGGTGGACGAATGCAACACACCCAAAAATTCGAGGAGGAAGCAATAAAATCGTAGGTAAGGAAACATACGTCGACATGGTGTGTAATGGAGACTTGTACTTCAAGAGTTTAGAAGGCATCTGATTGAGGAGATGTACATCGGTAGCAACAACATCAGTCCAATGCCGACGGGGCACATGAGCCCCAAGCCCGAGCAGTTTCAAGAATATGGCGGTACTTTCTCTCAGCAACACCATTCTGCTGTGGGGTCTGTGGACATGAGGTTTCATGGAGAAGGCCGTGATGCTGAAAATAATCATGAAACTGGTGGTTCACATACTCACCACCATTGTCTGATCTAAGAACCTGAATCTTAGCTGAGAACTGGGTTTGAACCATAGTGTGGAAGGACTGAAATGTTTTCAAAACTTCGTCTTTATGTTTTAACAGATAGAGCCAAGTCATGCGAGTACAGTCATCTATAAATACCACAAACCAACGGATACCCGATAATGAAGATACTGGTGAAGGACCCCACACGTCAGAGTGAATTAAAGCAAAGGGAACATTACTTTTATTCATACTCAAAGGATAGGCAGCCCTATGGCTTTTAGCAAGAATACAAGTATCGCATTTAAGGTCAAATAGATGTTTATTGGAAAATAAGCTAGGGAATAAGTACTTGAAATAACCAAAAGACGGGTGTCCTAACCGACGATGCCAAAGCCAAATCTGTCGCTCAGTCTTGTCAACTGGAGGAGACATGTGATGTGCATGGCCAATGCAGAAGTCATCCATGTAATAGAGCCCCCCGACACGCCCTCTTAGTACGACGCCCAATGATCTCCTTGGTAAGAATATCCTGAAGGAAACAAAAGGTAGAGTACATTAGGACAACATATTTGAGAGCTTCAGTAACTTGGCTCATAGATAGCAGTTTATGAGAGAGCGAAGGAACAAGCAAAGTATGTGATAATGACAAAGTGGGTGACAGTTGGACAGTGTCGGCCTCTGTAACTGGAGACATGACTCCATTGGCGTTAGTAATGTGGGTGCGCCGTGGCTAAGAGGTTTGTAAGAAGTCTGTGGCATCGAATGTCAAGTGGTCGGTGACTCTCGAGTCAAGTAACCAAGACCTTCGATCGTCAGTTTCAGAGGAACTACAAAGAGCGGTACTAAGTTTACCTTGATCCAGGATTGGCAAGTCACCCTGGGTGAGTTCCCCGGGGGGAGAGAGAGAGAGACTGGACTGGGCTGCAGCGACAGCAACCTGACCGGCATCTCGGTTGGGTATTAGAGAGTGACCTGCGTCTCCACCAGTAGCATCACGACGTTTACGAGTCTAGTAGTCATTCCACCAGTCAGGGTATCCATGCAGTTTGAAGCAAGTATCACGAGTATGTTTCATACTGCCACAGTGAGAGCACTTGGTGCCATCAGAGGGAGAAACTCGCGGCTTGGAGAAGGTTTTGGTCTTCCCAGGGCCTAGAGAGAGATACCGAGTAGAAGAAGGTCCAATCTTGGGTCCTTTCGAGATGAGAACGGATCCAGGAGTATCTGTGGAGCCATCGGGAGTCATTACTGCTTGCCGAATAGCTTCCCGGCGAACATGAGCGGATGCTTGTTCGATTGTAGGGAGCGGGCGCATCTGTAATATATCACCTCGAACGTTGTCAAGCCTATCGTCTAGGCCATCCAGGAAGGCATATACTCGGTCTTCCTGAAGCATGTCATTATGGTGCTGAATATCAACACCACATTCCATTGGATTTGGGCGACGAAAATGAATCTCTCGCCATAACCCTTGGAGATCAGTGAAGTATTTCTAAAGGGAGCCACCCGCTTGTTTCAGTCGAGTCACACGCCGCCGGAGGTCATACACCTGAGATGTAGCACTCCCGTTAAAATATGTAGTAGCAATGGAATCTCATACCCGCTTCGCAGTCGGAAACCCAATGAAGTTGCCGATTAGGGTTGGGTCCATGGAGTTGATAAGCCTTCCCTTGACAATGGCGTTATCAGTGCGCCATTTTCGGAAAGATGGGTCGGTCTGTATGGGCTGTGGAATTTCGCCGTTGATGTATCCCAACTTGTCTTTGCCAGAGATGTACATCTCAACAACTTGGGACCAAAGAGCATAGTTAGAGCCGTCCAACGTGATACCAATTGGAACAACGCTATCAATGGTTTGGGTAGGAGCCGAGTTCTTATTCAAGACTTCGGTCATTCTGGAGGTTAATTTAGTGATGATAGAAAGGTCGTTGTTTTGGTCGGGTTCAGTCATAGGGGCAGCGGCAAGAGGTGCAGTGCAGCGGCAAGAGGTGCTGTGTGGTAGGGTTTAGAGAATGAGAATCGGACCATGCTCTGATACCATGTTAAAGTTTCATGGAAAGAATATTCTTCATATATTTTCTTCTCTTATTTTACAAGTAATCGATGTTAGTTATATACACAAGGAGTCCTATTTTAGTCTACCCTAGAATCCCTTATAGTATGGGATACACAATCACAACCCAATTACATCTCCTAGAATTTCTCCTAGAATTTCTCTAATATAGCTCACGCCAACATCTTTCTCTCTATCTTAGCTCCACTAATTGCTCAGCTTCGTAATTAAATTTTGTCTTGATCTTAGTTAACTACATTCCTATTTGCAGATAATCAATGAGAAACCCCAAGTGATCCAAGAGTATGCATCTAAGAAGGCTATCCAAACCAGTGGGTAATTACCAAGTTGGAGAGAGCTCTTGGAGCGATATTAGGCGTTGGAAAGAAATAAAGAAGCCTGGACAAGAAAGGAGGAAGCTCAGCCATGCGTTACGATTTGAAGGACATTACAACATATTATTATGTGTTCTTGATAATTGCTTGAGGCCTCCTTCATCTCATGATCATCATGAAACCAAATCATCATCACATAATGCTTGTGATCAAGCTGCAATGATGGCCTCTAACCCGCTGAACCCCGAAAATCAGTATCCTTCCTTTGATGGATTCTGGGATAATCAGCAGCCAACATGGGATGATGATGAGATGAATTATTCTAGAGAGCTCTATTCATCCATGGTGGACACCCCATTGATGCTTGAAGCTGATGGATGCATGGGATCATCATCAACATCAGTTTTGTATCATCCCATCATCGAAAATTCGAGTTATGCTTCTTCTTCTTCTTCATTCTCTTGCTTTCCATCAGTCCCTCATTTTGGTGATGCAGCCATTGAGTTTGGCCACTCATTCTTTTAGTTATTATTATTAACTTAATTTTGGTGTGTACGTGTATGTGTGTGTGAGTGCAATGTGCATGCACTTGTTTTTCATCAGTGTCTTGGAGCTTTTTCATTGCATTGTAATTTTCCTAAAAATTCCTCATGTGTGAGAGGAGGAGATTAGGGAAGTTATATACTTATTAAGGCTCTATAAGTTCGTTTTAATGGATATTGTTTCAAGAGCTAGTTCTATCTGGTACTTCCTTTCTAAGTCTTTTTAACTAATTTTTGTCCATCTTTAGGGCTGTAATTACTTTGCCTGATCTTTTCCTCACATATTAACATACCTAACACAAGAATTTTTGAAAGGATGACCATACACATTAGATATCGTCATCTCCATTTTACGTACGCAAAATATGCATGCTAATTATTAACTTAGAAACCCATAAATAGAGATGGACCACTAAGCTATCAGCCACACCTGCAAAGTTGTGGTTCAATTAATGATAGTGTTACCAATGTTCCATGCAACGTCAGCTAAGAGTATTCATCATGACATAATGTTATATTTGTTTTTCTCTCATTAATAGTATAGCTTGTATAAAAGAACGATATGATATTGTATGTGACCTGAATACCACTTTTATTTAACTTAATTATGTTGTTTAAGGATTAATTTTAGATAAGTAGTTAATAAGGTGACCATGGGAAGACATAGAATCAATACTCCTAAATTTATGGAACTAAAGGGGAACACAATGGGCTGTTAATATATATCTAGAGTTCTTGTACACTTGAAGATTAAAGTAATGAGATCCATTCATTTTGCCAACATAATTCATTGCATTGCCTTCAAACCTGGATTTTTCTTGTCTTTTTGTCTGTCATGCCATCAAATAATTTCAGACAACGGAAATTTTCTTGCTTAAAGGGACAAAAGTCACGCTAGATATATAAATTAGAAATTAAGGGTATTATGGGAATTTTTTGATAAAACACATAATAATATCTTGTCCTTGGAATATCTTGTAATATGTTATTATACAACATGTAATGTCTTTATTTTATTTTATTAGTTTTGTTGTAATATGTAATTAGTGATGTTTTTAACGTAGAATATTATTTAATATAACTCTTTTTTAATGTTTTTTTTTATCTAAACGGAAATTTTATTGATGATAAGATGAAGGACATTACAGAGCCTCAAAATGGTCATTATAAATATCTTTCCAAATGTTCACACCTTCAGTGTCTTGGTTGATACACTTTGCAAGGAGGGGGAGGTTGAAGAAGCGGAAAGTGTAGTTGAAATGATGATTCAAAGGGATATTGAACCTAGTTTGATCACATACAATTCGCTTATGGATGGTTGCTGTTTGAGAGGAGAAATGGGTAAGGCAAAAGAGGTTTTTGAACTAATGCTTAGCAAGGGCATTACGGTTGATGCTCATAGTTATAACATATTGATACATGGACACTGTCAGCACAACAACATCAATGAGGCTAGGACTCTTTTCAAAGAAATGTCTCATAGGGGAGTGGCTCCGACTACCGTTACTTATACTACTCTTATAGGTGGGTTTTGTAAATTTGGGAGAATACAAGATGCATAGAAGTTGTTCTCTGAGATGAAAGCTTGTGGCCAACTTCCAAATGTTCAAACTTATGCTGTTTTAATGGATGGCCTGTGTAAAAACAGACAACTTTCTGCGGCAATGGAATTGTTTAGGGATATGGAGAGTACGAAGTTGGATATAGGTATTGTGATTTTCACTATTCTTATTGAAGGCTTGATCATTGGTGGGAAATTAAATTGTGCAAAGGAAGTCTTCTTTGGTTTATCATTAAGAGGACTTCAACCTGATGTGAGGACATATAATATTTTGATTAATGGACTCTGTTCAGCGAGCCTAACAAGTGAAGCAGAAAAGTTGTTTAGAGAAATGGAAGAGAAGACAGGCTGTCATACCCAGGATTGCAGCTACAATATAATTATCCGAGGGTTTCTCAGTAACAACGAGATAGGAAGGGCAATGCAACTTATTCAAGAAATGGTGGAGAGGGGTTTTTCTGCAGATGCATCAACGACAGAAAGGATAGTTGATCTGTTGTCTAGAGATATAGCATATCCTGCGTTGTTGTCATTGATAGAAAGATTGTACTAATGTTAATTGATACGTTCAAGAGTTGGAATAGATGTTTCACATAAAAAAAATTATCTTCATCACCTTGATCATTTCCCATGACACTCTTAATTATCTGCTTGTCAGTAACATCTCTTTGATTGCTACTTCGATTATCACAGTACTCGCACAATGTTTTACGCATTTCATCCGTCATTGCTGATCCATTATTGATATCTAGGTATGTTATAATTTATCGATTCATTAATAACTTATTAATTTATCAAGGTATTCTTTGCTTGTTTTGTTTGGCATCCTAGTTTGATTTGTTTATCTTTAGTAGGAGTTAGATGTACTAGGTTTTCTATCCCTATTGAAAGATTTCTCTTATCCCTAGTCGACATTTGTTTGTAGTAGACTTATAATTATGTTGTTTTTGTATGTATATTCACCATTTATATGTGTGATAATTCCTTTCATGTTGAATTAGCGTGGCGGTCTGTGGTTATTCTAAATCTTCTTTCCAGGCTTGTTTGATTTTTAATGACCTTGTAGCTATTTTTTGCTTTTGTATAGTCAAGAATAAATTCTGATATATTACTGAATATCACTGTTTGTAAAATTTTATGTAACCAGAAGTTTTTTGGGAATCTAATGGTGCTCAAATTAACTAAGCTAGACATATTAACCAATAAACTGTGTTTGTGTATGTTTTATTTTTAGGACAATACTTGCATCCCACCCTGGTGGTACCTCCTCGTACCACCCTTTCAATTGTACATATATCATAATCGGAACCGTTCATTCTCTAAATCATCATGTCAAGATCATCTACATAAAAAATCAACAAAATTGTAGGTCGTTTAATTAGTCATTCATATATATCAACTAAATGGATGGTTTGCAATGACGATCTTAATTCTTACCAAAACCATTGATTTATTTCATACATATGAATGCCTAAACAACTTCCAATCTTGTTGATTTTTAACAGACATGGTCTTGACAAGATTCTTCAGAAAATGAGCGGTTCCGATTATGATATATGTACAAAGACAATTCGATAAATCGAAAGGGTGGTACAATCGAAAGGGTGGTTGTTCAATCATTATTTATGCATCATTTTGATGTCTTTATATGCCTCTCTTACAAGTATTTTCAATGATTTCGTGCCATCAATAGTAGAAAATGATCAATCTTGTGAGACTTGTGCAGATTTCGAAAGATAGGTAAATTCTGAGAAGAACGCAAAAAAATGACTCAAATCGGAGTTCAGTGAAGGAGATGTCCTCATTTCAATATATGGTCCTGAAATGGGTCCTAAGTGCACCAGTGCGCCCTATTTTGGGTCCTTGGCCAAGTAGCTCAGATCATGCCATCCGGATCCCAGACCTGTGTCTCATGACATCAAGTTCATGTCCTATAAGTGCCAAGGTCATACCAGGTAGTGTCCCGCTACATGCCCGAGGACACCCACTCGAGTCCCGAGCGTGATCTTATCAAGTCCCTGCCGAGCCAAGCGCATGCTCCTAAACCCTGGTTCCTGTTTCGCCATCGGTGGTACAATGTTCCTCCACTGCACTGAGCCTGAAAACCTATGCGCCTAGCCTGAGCCATGGTGCGCTTCTACTACACCCATGGTGCACTCAAAAGCGTAGACCCAGGTTGTGCTGAAAATGCTTCCTTGGTACCTTGTCCCAAAAAGATCCTTTGCGACTTATTTTAGGGCCAGAAGGTTCAGAAGAGGCCCTGGCCTGCAATTCAATGGAACAAAGCGAGACAAAGCCCAAAACTATACTAGATACATCATTTGGAAGTGCTTGGAATGGTTTTTCTCGAGTGGATTGATCAATGACATTTTAAGTTCTCAAAAGTCCAAGTTTGAAGGTTTTTAGCCCAGAATCTAGCCCAGCTATGTTCGAAGTGCTTAGGCTTGGCTCAGCCTAGTTCTCGACGTCCAAGTAACATCCAGAAGATTCCAGAAGCTGCCTTGGCGTGCAAGAAAGCTCAGAAGACTTATTGTACAGTATTGCCGCAAATCTTAGTCCAAGTCCAAGAAGGATTTCTCTTTTAAGCCCTTTTTGATATCTAATTAGAATAGGAGTTTTGAGACAGTTTCTAATTAGGATTTTATCCAAAACTATCTCCTACATTGTAAAGGGTTAGAGGCCTATTTAACGGACCTTAGGGTTTGCGGGTGAGGATATCGAGAAACTCTAGCCGCAATTTACATTGTAATTCAGCTTTTAAATTAAATAGGTTTTAGTTTCTGCGTGTGAGAGAGTTGGACGTGAGCATTGGAGGACAAGCTCTGGCGTGGTCTTCTGTTGTGTCTCATCTTCAATAATCTCCACTGTATCTGATAGAAGAAATACTAAACACAATAATTATGAACTTTATTTCTACTAAGTATAACTTTGCAAGTGCACAAAATCGATGGAGATAGTATAATGACAAGCAAAGGTCGATCCCTTCAGGAAGTGTTCAACGATTAACCCAATTAAGTGCAGATTTGTTAACGTATAGAATTGAAAATTGAGAATTGAAAATTAAAGACAAGAAAATTAAAGTAAATAAAATAACAATGCAAGAATGAAAGGTTGATTGTTTGTTAACTAAGGCGAATTAAGGCTTACTATCCACTCTAAAAGGAATGCCAGAGCCATGAGTGTCATGTGAAGGTGTAGATGTTTAAGTGCCAATATTTTCAAGTGATCATATTTGAAAACAACTTCATCTAAGTGCATTAGAAAGATTTCACCTTGACTCTAATCCTCACTGGGCAACATATGAATTGTCCCAGACTTCAATTCAAAATTTGCCACCGTTGGCTCAGGAAAAACAATGGGAAATTGATCCTCTGAGGCATGGGGAATGGCAACATCTTTAAGGAGCCGTGGGGCTTATGGTACTAGGCCACGTTCTCATCCTTGCTCTTCTCTTTGATCCACTATCCTCCTGGGACTTGGTGCTGGTGAGCCGTTTATTGAAGATTCTCTTGAAGATGGCCCACTCGACGATCCATGCACCGATCTTTGGAATGACATACACGGGTACCTAAAAAAAGGAAAAAACAAAACTAAGTTAAAAATCCAAACTTAAATGGCACTGTTGAGGGACAAGTCCCTGGCAATGGCGCCAAAAACTTGAAAGAAGAAATACTAAACACAATCATTATGAACTTTATTTCTACTAAGTATAACTTTGCAAGTGCACAAAATTGATGGAGATAGTATAATGACAAGCAAAGGTCGATCCCTCGAGGACTTGTTCAACGATTAACCCAATTAAGTTCAAATTTGTTAACTTATAGAAAAACACACACACACACACACCAAGGGGGGGGGGGGGGGGGGGGGGGGGGGGGGGGGGGGGGGGGGGGGGGGGGGGGGGGGGGTTTATGATTTGAGAATTGAAAATTAAAGACAAGTAAATTAAAGTGCAGAAAATAACAATGCAAGAATGAAAGGTTGATTGTTTGTTAACTAAGGCGAATTAAGGCTTACTATCCACTCTAACCAATTATAGCTCTTAACCATATTATCTTGACCTAGCTTATTACTATGCAATTCTTAATTAGGTGCCCATGCCTAGGTCCTGGCGTTGGTACACTAAACATATATTATCCTCTCTTGCTTAGCATGTCCTAAACAGGGCATATGCCTAGAACGACTATCACCTACCAGTTAAGATGATGCATGAAGTACTAAGAGAATTTAATGACACCACACTAGCCTAGAAAAGTGATATGAATTCCTAGTTTGTCATGAATTCCGATTACAAGATTGTTTCTTAACCTCAACCTCTTGATGCTAATGAATCATAGGATGACATGACGGTCACTCAAGGAATTCCATCAATAATTTCTGCAAAAAAGGTAGCAAGTCTCATAAACATAAAAGAATGGTAGTTAAAACAGTAATCAGAATTATCCAGCACGCATAGTAATCAAGATCAAGAATAAAAATCTACCTAACGATCTAACATGGCTAGGGCTTCAAACAACCCTAATTCTAAAAGGAACTACTCACTCATAACTGAAATTAAAACAAATATAATTGAATTCATAAGTAAATTGCAATGAAATAAAAGTTTAAAGTAAAGAACGCTGATGAACAATGGTGCATAGCAGAGACACGGCAAGTCCTTCCTCTCCAAGCTCCTCGCCCAAAAAGTACAGAAAATAAGAAACTGTTTAAAACTGAAAACTGGAGTACAATGATGTCTTGCGGCTAAGGTGTCTAGATCTCCAAAAATAATGGTCTGTGTAAAACATTCTAAAACATGGTCTAAAACAATGGGTGTCTAAAACACTGAACAAAGGCTCCCTTTTATAGACAAAGGGAAAACTTTGTCCTACAAGGATTGGAATAGGAAACCCTAGCCTATAGTGTTCTACAATAGTTATTGTACTTCTAAGTAATTACAAAGTCCCTAAAATCTATCAGAACCCATCCAAACACGGTTGGGAGTGTGAATACAAGCTGGCAAGTGGGAACACAAGCTGGCCACGGGCAGCACGCGATCTTCCCGCGGTCAGACGCTGGAACTTAGAACATGGCCCTTTGAATGTCTTCGTCATAGGGATCTGGGACTGCGCTTTTGAGGCACACCATGAGCATAGTAGAAGCGCATCTTCGTTCAGGCTAGCCGCAGAGGTTGTCAGGCTTAGCGCAGAGAAGGAACTTTGATCCACCGTTGACGGAACACGAACTAGGGTTAGGCGCAAAGGCTGGGCTCGATTGGGAATTTCTTGGGACATGTACTCGACATGTCCTAGCATGACCTTGGCACTTGTAGGACATCAACTTGATGTCATGAGACACAGGTTTGGGACCCGGATGGCATGATCTGCCGTTTTCTTAGTTTGAGTCTTAATTGGAGTGAGTTGAGTTTAAATACTGAAGTGGACATAGCGTTGATACAAGTCCTCGAGTGATCGACTCTTGCTGTTCTACTATACAATTGTTATCGATTTGTGCACTTGCAAGGATTTTATAACTGTTAGAATTAGATTACATATTTCTTGTTCTCTAATTTTACCAACAGTGGTACAAGGAGGTACCACCAGAGTGGGATGCAAGTATTTTCCTTATTTTTAAAGCCCTTGTAGTTGTAGGTATCTTCTTGATGTTCTTGCTTTCATGATTGGAAGTTTCTTGTTGATGATTCTTTTCCCATTTCGATGACTTAGGATCATTATGGAAGTTACTTTAGTTTGTGGTTGGCTACTTCATAGGATAATTTCATTAGTTACATGTCTAATAGTTGTTTTATTATTCTTTGCAGCAACTGCTGGGACAAACAAAGCTTGCTTCCAGCAGCACTACATTGATTACTAGGGAAGAAGGTATGGTACATATGAGATAGATAGGCACAAGATTAGGGAAGCAAGCTGCCTTAAGTGTTTTAGATCGAATTTATTGACACAATTTATTGATTTTGAATTACATTGAATTCTCTTTTACTGCTGTATTGATAATCTCTCTTCCCAGAAATTTTGGATTAGGTAGAACTCCTTGATCCTTCATTTCTATTATGCTCTAAACATGTATCCTATGTTAAAAGTTAAAACTTTCCATCTTTTATGTTTTTCTTTTTGTCCTTTATTTTGTATAATTAATAACCAACTAGCCTTATCGCAACCTTCCAATAGTCCAACTTTTCAAATCCAAGGAACTTGGTTTTAGTTTCCCTTGCTAATGGACTTTGGAAATGATATTTGAAGATGCAACGAAACACTTTTGAACCCTACATTCACACCATTGCTGAAGGTTAATCCGTTAGGTTTCCCAGGATGGATTTCTTTAACTTTAAGATTCTAGGTTTATTCTATTTTATTCTGATAGAAATCGTAAGAAATTTAGGTTGAATTTTTCAAACGGGTTTCATCTTTGCAGAACTTTAAGTTGGAAACTTTGTTGATTGAGAAGAAATTTCTGCTCTCTGCTTTCTATTATAGACTTCAAACATGATAAACTAACACATTTTGGGGCATATTTTTGGTGGATATGAATGTCTACTGCAAGTGCTTTTCGTTTTAGGTTGCCCCCGTCTCATATTTTCCCGTAGGATTTTGTAAATGAGTCTAAGTCTATGATTCTGCAGCTGCACTGAAAGTATTGTCTTACTTACCTCTCCCTTACTCCGCCCAAAGCGCCCTCATTGTAGCTCCGACTTTACTGAGGGAGGTTGTCTATGATTATTTTTCCAAGCGGCATTATGACTTCTTCGGAAAATCTGAAGATTTCTTAGTTTTGGAAGAGAAAGAGTTGCTAGAGCATTTCATTGATAGGGAAGAGTTGATGGATCGATCTGGAAAGATTTTTACTTAGCTCCCCAAAGAAACTATGCAATATCACCTACATTTAGCTTCACAGTTTTTGTAAAGAAATTCAATATAACATTTTGTGTACCACAATGTCAATTCTGCATATTTGATTCCATCCGTAAATCTATTTTCTTCCATATGAGTTATAGCCTCAATAAGAATGCTAGTTCTTATTTTTCATATGTTATGGTATGAATTTACCACACCAATTCGTTGTGTATGGATGATGAGATTCCATTGATACAAAGCCAAATCTATTAGACTTATTGGAGGGTCCCATTGGATATTATTGGTGTGCAATATGAGTTGTGCAGTTTAAATATTCAGCCATGGATGCTTTAGGAAAGCACTATCCTATGACCTAAGATCAAAGACCATGTATGTGCCTAGTTATATTCTCTGCATTTTGTTCCAATAGTAGACTAGATGTTCTCATACACCAAACATTTGATTCCATAAGGACTCTAATTCATAACTTACAGCATTTTCACTAGGTTTGTAGGGCTCAACAGAAGAGAGCCCTTAAAAAAATAGGCGTATGCCCCAAACTGCAGCGCACACACGGTATTCTTTAGTAAAAGGCGAAAGAATAGTTCGCTTTGTGCCCACTGCAGGGATCCGTGATGGAAAACTGTAGCTCAATCCGCATTATATATTAGCTCTTGCATGCTTGATTTGTCTTCTTAGGCGATGTGGGACTCTGTTACCTTTGGTTTTTTAGCTAGACTTCCAAAAGAAAGTTGGCAATTGTTGCGCCTTGATGATTCAATAATAGACGGAGATGTATACAAGGAAACAAAACGAAGACCATTTGTTAGTGTAAGCCCAACACATTCACTTACTACATTGGTGAGTCGCTGCTTTGAATTCGATCAAACCAAGTAGGTCCTTTCACACCTCGGTAGATACTACGTAGAGAACCTTGCTCGTATGCTTGCATATCACTATGTATTTGTGGAACTCCTTTGATTTTTCAGCAGCACTGAAAGTAGTGTCGTACTTGCCTCTCCCTTACTCTACCCTTAGCGCCCTCATTGTAGTTCCGGCTCCTCTTAGAGAGGTTGTCTATGAATATATTGCCAAGCGGCACTATGACTTCTTCGGAAAATCTGAAGATTGCTTAGTTTTGCAACAGAAAGAGTTGCTAGAGCGTTTCATTGATAGGGAAGAGTTGATGGATCGATATGGAAAGATTTTTAATTAGCTCCCCACAGAAATTATGCTATATCACCAACATTTAACTTTCGAGTTTTTGTAAAGAAATTCAATATAACATTTTGTGTACAGAAATGTCAATTCTGCATATTTGATTCCATTCCTAAATCAAATTTCTTTGATATGAGTTATAGCCTCAATAAGAATGCTAGTTCTTCTTTTTCATATGTTATGGTATGAATTTACCACACCAATTCGTTGTGTATGAATGATGAGATTCCATTGATACAAAGCCAAATCTATTAGACATATTGGAGGGACCCATTCGATATTATTGGCATGCAATATGAGTTGTGCAGTTTAACTTTTGCGTGCAATAGGAGTTGTGTAGTTTAACTATTCAGCCATGGATGCTTTTGGAAAGCACTATCATGTGATCTAAGATCAAAGACCATGTATGTGCCTAGTTATATTTTCTGCATTTTGTTCCAATAGTAGACTAGTAGTTCTTATACACCACTCATTTCATTCCATAAGGACTCTGATTCATAACTTACAACATTTTCACTAGGTTTGTAGGGCTCAACAGAAGAGAGCCCTTAAAAAAAATAGGCGTATGCCCCAAAATGCGTCGCACACACGGAATTCTTTAGTAAAAGGCGAAAGAATAGTTTGCTTTGTGCTCACCGTAGGGCTTCGTGATTGAAAACTGTAGCCCAATCCACATTATAGATTAGCTCTTGGATGCTTGATTTGTCTTCTCAGGCGATGTGGGATTCTGTTACCTTTGGTTTTTTAGCAGGACTTCCAAAAGAAAGTTGTCAATTGTTGCTCCTTGATGATTCAATAATAGACGTAGATGTATACAGTGAATCAAAACTAAGACCATTTGTTAGTGTATGCCCAACACATTCACTTACTACATTGGTGAGTCACTTCTTCGAAGTCAATCAAACCAATTAGGTCCTTTCAGACCTCTGTAGATACTACGTAGAGAACCTTGCTCGTATGCTTGCATATCACTATGTATTTGTGGAACTCCTGTGATTCTGTAGCTACACTGAAAGTAGTGTCAAACTTGCCTCTCCCTTACTCCGCTCTTAGTGCCCTCATTGTAGTTCCGACTCCTCTGAGAGAGGTTGTCTATGACTATGTTGCAAAGCGGCACTATGACTTCTTCGGAAAATTTGAAGATTGCTCAGTCTTACAAGAGAAAGAGTTTCTTATGCGTTTCATTGATAGGGAAGAGTTGATGGATCGATCTGGAAAGATTTTTAATTTGCTCCCTACATAAACTATGCTATATCACCTACATTTAGCTGTTGAGTTTTTGTAAAGAAATTCAATATAACATTTTGTGTACAGCAATGTCAATTCTGCATATTTGATTCCATCCCTAAATCTATTTTCTTCCATATGAGTTATAGCCTCAATAAGAATGCTAGTTCTTATTTTTCATATGTTATGGTTTGAATTTACCACACCAATTCGTTGTGTATGGATGATGAGATTCCATTGATACAAAGCCAAATCTATTAGACTTATTGCAGGGTCCTATTGGATATTATTGGCGAGCAGTATGAGTTGTGCAATTTAACTTTCGCGTGCAATATGAGTTGTGCAGTTTAGCTATCCAGCCCTGGATGCTTTAGGAAAACACTATCCTGTGACCTCAGATCAAAGACCATGTATGTGCCTAGTTATATTTTCTGCATTTTGTTCCAATAGTAGACTAGTAGTTCTCATACACCACTCATTTGATTCCATAAGGACTCTGATTCGTAACTTACAACATTTTCACTTCTTTTGTAGGGCTCAACCGAAGAGAGCCCTTAAAAAAATAGTCGTATGCCCCAAAATACGGCGCACACATGGTATTCTTTAGTAAAAGGCGAAAGAATAGTTCGCTTTGTGCTCACCGCAAGGCTCCGTGATGGAAAACTGTATATCAATCCGCATTATATATTAGCTCTTAGCGCTTGATTTGTCATCTCAGGCGATGTGGGACTCTGTTACCTTTTTTTTTTTAGCTGGACTTCGAAAAGAATGTTGTCAATTTTTGCGCCTTGATGATTCAATAATAGACGGAGATGTATACAAGGAATCAAAACTAAGACCATTTGTTAGTGTATGCCCAACACATTCACTTACTACATTGGTGAGTCACTGCTTCGAAGTAGATCAAACTTAGTAGGTCCTTTCACACCTCGGTAGATACTACGTAGAGAACCTTGCTCGCATGCTTGCATATCCCAATGTATATGTGGAACTCCTGTGATTCTGCAGTTGCACTGAAAGTAGTGTCATACTTGCCTCTCCCTTATTCCGCCCTTAGGGCCCTCATTGTAGTTCCGGCTCCTCTGAGAGAGGTTGTCAATGATTATGTTGCCAAGCGGCACTATGACTTCTTCGGAAAATTCGAAGATTACTTAGTTTTGCAAAAGAAAGAGTTTCAAAAGCATTTCATTGATAGGGAAGTGTGGATGGATCGATCTGGAAAGATTTTTAATTAGCTCCCCACAGAAACTATGTTATATCACCTACATTTAGCTTTTGAGTTTTTGTAAAGAAATTCAATATAACATTTTGTGTACAGCAATGTCAATTCTGCATATTTGATTCCATCCCTGAATCTTTTTTCTTCCATACGAGTTATAGCCTCAATAAGAATGCTAGTTCTTATTTTACATATGTTACGGTAAGAATTTACCACACCAATTCGTTGTGTACGGATGATGAGATTCCATTGATACAAAGCCAAATCTATTAGACTTATTGCAGGGTCCCATTGGATATTATTGGCGTGCAATATGAGCTGTGCAATTTAACTTTCGCGTGCAATATGAGTTGTGCAGTTTACCTATTCAGCCATGGATGCTTTAGGAAAGTACCATCCTGTGACCTAAGACCAAAGACCATGTATGTGCCTAGTTATATTTTCTGCATTTTGTTCCAATAGTAGACTAGTAGTTCTCATACACCACTCATTTGATTCCATAAGGACTCTGATTCATAACTTACAACATTTTCAATAGGTTTGTAGGGTTCAACAAAAGAGAGCCCTTAAAGGCGTATGCCTCAAAATGCGGCGCATACACGGTAGTCTTTAGTAAAAGGAGAAAGAATAGTTCGCTTTGTGCTCACCGCAGGGCTCCGTGATGGAAAACTGTAGCTCAATCCGCATTATATATTAGCTCTTGGATGCTTGATTTGTCTTCTTAGGCGATGTGGGACTCTGTTTCCTTTCGTTTTTTGGCTGGACTTCCAAAAAAAGTTGTCAATTGTTGCGGCTTGATGATTCAGTAATAGACGGATATGTATACAAGGAATCAAAACTAAGACCATTTGTTAGTGTATGCCCAACACATTCACTTACTACATTGGTGAGTCGCTACTTCGAAGTCGATCAAACCAAGTAGGTCCTTTCACACCCCGCTAGGTACTACGTAGAGAACCTTGCTCGTATGCTTGCATATCACTATGTATATGTGGAACTCCTGTGATTCTGCAGTTGCACTGAAAGTAGTATCATACTTGCCTCTCCCTTACTCCGCCCTTAGCGCCCTCATTGTAGTTCCGGCTCCTCCGAGAGAGGTTGTCTATGATTATGTTGCCAAGCGGCACTATGACTTCTTCGGAAAATCTGAAGATTGCTTAGTTTTGAAAGAGAAAGAGTTGCTAGAGCGTTTCATTGATATGGAAAAGTTGGTTGATCGATATGGAAAGATTTTTAATTAGCTCCCCACAGAAACTTTGCTATATCACCTACATTTAGCTTTTGAGTTTTTGTCAAGAAATTCACTATAACATTTTGTGTACAGCAATGTCAATTCTGCATATTTGATTCCATCCCTAAATCAATTTTCTTCTATATGAGTTATAGCCTCAATAAGAATGCTAGTTCTTATTTTTCATATGGTATGGTATGAATTTACCACACCAATTCGTTGTGTATGGATGATGAGATTCCATTGATACAAAGCCAAATCTAATAGACTTATTGGAGGGTCCCATTGGATATTATTGGCGTGCAATATGAGTTGTGCAATTTAACTTTCGCGTACAATATGAGTTGTGCAGTTTACCTATTCAGCCATGGATGCTTTAGGAAAGTACCATCCTGTGACCTAAGATCAAAGACCATGTATGTGCCTAGTTATATTTTCTGAATTTTGTTCCAATAGTAGACTAGTAGTTCTCATACACCACTCATTTGATTCCATAAGGACTCTGATTCATAACTTACAACATTTTCACTAGGATTGTAGGGCTCAACAGAAGAAAGCCCTTAAAAAAATAGGCGTATACCCCAAAATACGGTGCACACACGGTATTCTTTAGTAAAAGGCGAAAGAATAGTTCGCTTTGTGCTCACCGCAGGGCTCTGTGATTGAAAACTGTAGCTCAATCTGCATTATATATTAGCTCTTGGATGCTATATTTGTCTTCTCAGGCGATGTGGGACTTTGTTACCTTTGGTTAATTTGCTGGAATTCCAAAAGAAGGTTGTCAATTGTTGCGCGTTGGTGATTCAATAATAGAAGGAGATGTATACAAGGAATCAAAGCTAAGACCATTTGTTAGTGTATGCCCAACACATTCACTTACTACATTGGTGAGTTGCTGCTTCGAACTCGATCAAACGAATCCTTTCACACCTCGGTAGATACTACGTAGAGAACCTTGCTCGTATGTTTGAATATGACTATGTATATATGGAACTTTTGTGTTTCATTTGAAATTACGTATTTCTTGAATGAGTGAATTATTCGTTTATTGAGATATTTTTAATTCTCACGTACTTTCTTGTTTACAGTATCTATTGTTATAATATTCCATACGACATTCTTGTACCCGTGGAACATATAAGAGAATAGGTTTTTGAAAATCAAATGATTGAATATTTTAACAAGAAGACAATAGAAAAAGTACCGAGGGAGTGCTATAAGAAGTAGAAGAGCCTGACCATGTTTGACCAAGCATTTTCTTACATTTTCTATCATTTTCTTCACTATGTGTGTTAATTCATTCCCCATTAGATGAGTATACAAGTGAAGTAGCAGAGGATCCTAATTCAACTTTCATTTGTGAAACAGACATAAGTTTTGTACTAGTAAGACTCTTTTCTGGCCACTTGTTCTCTGTAACATGAGTCCTTTTTGTGGTTCTGTAAGTGAGAATGGTGAAGGAAAATTGAGAGTTTGGTATGTCTTTGTATTCAAATTTCCAACTTAGTAGGCGTTCTTGCCCAAGCATATAGTATAAATAGATACTCTGCTCCTTGTCCATGCATATAATATAAACCTGTACTCTTCTCCTTGTCCATGCATGTATTATGAATCATTAAACCATACTCAGGTATCTTTCTCTCTATCTTAGCTCCACTAATTGCTCATCTTCGTAATTAAATTTTATGTTGATCTTTGTCAACTACATTCGTGTTTGCAGATAATCAATGAGAAGCCCCAAGTGGTCCAAGAGTAAGAATTTGGGAAGGCTATCCAAACCAGAGGATAATTACCAAGTTGGAGCCAGCTCTTGAAGCGATATTAGGTGTTGGAAAGAAATAAAGAAGCCTGGACAGGAAAGGAGGAAGCTCAGCCACGTGTTATGGTTTGAAGTTTGAACTGATGTGTTTTTGCCCTTGAGTCTCTGTAGTTCAAGTTTGAACTAATATGTTGGACCTCCTTCTGTAGTTATCTTCCAAAGATCGTGTGTCTGTGCAAGAAGTGCTTGTGTTTTCTAAGAATATTTCCTCAAATGAAAAGTTTGTTAATAAATTTAAGCTTGAAAATAAGTATCTGCATGTCCCATATATGATATATCCCTTAGGCCTTAGAGGATAAGTTGTGTTTTTTTTTTTATAAAAAAGATCAATAAATTAGTAATATGTGTATTATGAAATAATTCAAATTGGGTATACAACCAGATGTAACCACCTTCACCATAGAGTGCTGAGGCAGCATGGCTTTTCAATAAAATGATTGAGAGTAGAAATTGTAAGCCCAATGCGGTTACTTTCGGGACACTCATGAAGGCCTTGTGCATTAATGGAAACTATAATGCATCTATTCAACTACTTAGGAAGATGGAACACGTAGCTTGCAAGCCTGCTATAGTAGTTATCTATAACACGATCATTGACGGTCTCTGTAAGCATACACTAATTGCTAATGCCTTGAAGCTCTTCTCAAAAATGATAAGTAAAGATATTTCCCCAGACGTAATTACCTATACCTCTTTCATTCATGGAGTTTGGGGATTAGGGGAGTGGAAAGAAGCTACAAGATTTTTCAATGAAATGGTCATTAAAAATATCTTTCCAAATGTTCACACCTTCAGTGTCTTGGTTGATCTTTGCAAGGAAGGGAACGTTGAGGAAGCGGAAAGTGTGGTTGAAATGATGATTCAACAGGATATTACTGTTTGCGAGGAGAAATGGGTAAGGCAAAAGAGGTTTTTGAACAAATTCTTAGCAAGGGCTTTATGGCTGATGCTTATAGTAATAATATATTGATACATGGACACTATCAGCACAAAAACATCAATGAGGCCAGGACTCTTTTCAAAGAAATGTCTCATAGGGTAGTGGCTCCGAGTACCGTTACTTATACTACTCTTATAGGTGGGTTTTCCAAATTTGGGAGAATACAAGATGCACAGAAGTTGCTCTCTGAGATGAAAGCTTGTGGCCAACTTCCAAATGTTCGAACTTATGATGTTTTAACCGATGGCCTGTGTAAATACGGACAACTTTTTGCGGCAATGGAATTGTTTAGGGATATGGAGAGTACGAAGTTGGATATAGATATTGTCATTTTCACTATTCTTATTGAAGGCTTGATCATTGGTGGGGAATTAAAATGTGCAAAGGAACTCTTCTTTGGTTTATCATTAAAAGGACTTCAACCTGATGTGAGGACATATAATATTTTGATTAATAGAATCTGTTCCATGAGCCTAACAAGTGAAGCAGAAAAGTTGTTTAGCGAAATGGAAGAGAAGACAGGCTGTCGTGCAGATGATTGCAACTACAATATAATTATCCGTGGGTTTCTCAGTAACAACGAGACAGGAAGGGCAATGGAACTTATTCAAGAAATGGTGGAGATGGGTTTTTCTACAGATACATCAACGACATAAAGGATAGTTGATTTGTTGTCTAAAGATAAAGTTGATCCTGTGTTGTTGTCATTGATAGAAAGATTGTAATGATGTTAATTGATACGTTTAAGAGTTGGAATAGATGTTTCTCATAAAAAAAAAATTATCTTCATCAACTTCATCATCTTGATCATTGCCCATAACACTCTCAATTTTCTGCTTGTCAGTAACATCTCTTTGATTGGTACTTGGATTATCTTTGTTGAACTTGCACAATGCTTTACGTATTTTATCCGTCATTGTTGATCCATTATTGATATCTAGGTAAGTTATAATTTATCGATTCATTAATAACTTATTAATTTATAAGGTATTCTTTGCTAGTTTTGTTTGGCATCCTAGTTTGATTTGTTTATCTTTAGTAGGAGTAAGATGTATTAGGTTTTCTATCCCTATTGAAAGATTTCTCTTATCCCTAGTCGACATTTGTTCGTAGTAGACTTAAATTATGTTGTTTTTGTATGTATATTCCCCATTTATATGTGTGATAATTCATTTCCTGTTGAGTTAGTGTGGCGGTCTGTGGTTATTCTAAATCTTCTTTTCCGGCTTGTTTGATTTTTAATGACCTTGTAGCTATTTTTTTGCTTTTGTATAGTCAAGAATAAATTCTAATATATTACTGAATATCACTGTTTGTAAAATTTTATGTAACCAGAAGTTTTTTGGGAATCTAGTGGTGGTCAAATTAACTAAGCTAGCCATACATTAACCAATAAACTGTGTATGTGTATGTTTTATTTTTAGGACAATACTTGCATCCCACCCTAGTGGTACCTCCTCGTACCACCCTTTCAATTTATCGAATTTTCTTTGTATATATATCATAATCGGAACCGTTCATTCTCTAAATCATCATGTCAAGATCATCTCCATAAAAAATCAACAAGACTGGAGGTCGTTTAATTAGTCATTTATATATATCAACTAAATGGATGGTTTGCCATGAGAATCTGAATTCTTACCAAAACCGTTGATTTACATCATACATATGAATGCCAAAACGACATCCAATCTTGTTGATTTTTAACAGACATGATCTTGACAAGATTCTTTAGAAAATGAGCAGTTCCGATTATGATATATGTATAAAGATAATTGGATAAATCAAAAGGTTGGTACAATCGAAAGGGTGGTTGTTCAATCATTATTTATGCATCATTTTGATGTCTTTATATGCCTCTCTTACAAGTCTTCTGAATGATTTCGTGCCATCAATAGTAGAAAATGATCGATCTTGTGAGACTTGTTCAGATTTCAAAAGATAGGTAAATTCTAAGAAGAATGCAAAAGAATGACTCAAATCCGAGTTCAGATGAAGGAGATGTCCTCATTTCAATATAAGGTCCTGAACTAGGTCATGAGTGCGCCAGTGCGCCCTATTTTGGGTCATTGGCCAAGTACCTCAGATCATGACATCCGGGTCCCAGACCGGTGTCTCATGACATCAAGTTCATGTCCTAGAAGTGCCAAAGTTAGACCAGGTTGTGTCCCACGACATGCCCCCAGGACACCCTCTTGAGTCCCAAGAGTGTTCCTGCCAAGTCCATGCCGAGCCCAGCCCATGCACGTAAACCCTGATTCCCGTTCCGCCAGCGGTGGTACAAAGTTCCTCCTCTGCGCTAAGCCTGACAACCTATGTGCCTAGCTTGAGCCATGTCGTGCTTCTACTACTACCATGGTGCGCCTCAAAAGCTTAGTCTCAGGTTGTGCTGAAAATGCTTCCCTGGTCCCTTGTCCCAAAGAGATCCTTTGCACCTTATTTTAGGGCCGGAAGATTTAGAAGAGGCCCTGACCTGCAATTCAATGGAACAAAGCGAGGTAAAGCCCAGAACTATAAAAATACATCATTTGGAAGTGCTTGGAATTGTTTGTCTCGAGTGGATTGATCAATGTCATGTTAAGTTCTCAAAAGTCCAAGTTTAAAGGTTTTGAGCCCAGAATCTGGCCCAGCTATGTTCGAATTCTTAGGCTTGGCTCAGCCATGTTCTTGACGTCCAAGTAACATCCAGTAGATTCCACAAGCTGCCTTGGCGTGCAAGAAAGCTCAGAAGACTTATTTTACAATATTGCCGCAAATCCTAGTCCAAGTCCAAGAAGGATTTATCTTTGAAGTCCTTTTCGATATATAATTAGAATAGGATTTATCTTTGAAGTCCTTTTCGATATGCAATTTACATTGTAATTCAGCTTGGAAATTTAAATAGTTTTTAGTTTCTGCGTGTGAGAGAGTTGGATATGAGCATTGGAGGACAAGCTCTGGCGTGGTCTTCTGCTGTGTCTCATCTTCAATAATCTCCTATGTATCTTTACTTTAATTAATCCAATTATGTTTGTTTCAATTTCAATTATGTGTGAGTAGTCTTTTTAGGATAAGGGCTACTTGAAGCCCTAACCATGTTAGTTCGTTAATTAGATTTTGGCTCTTGAGGTTGAGGTTAAGAAGCAATCTTGTAGTCAGAATTCATGACAGCATAGGAATGCACATAACTTTTCTAGGCTAGTATAGTGTCATTAAATTCTCTTTGTACTTCATGCATCATCTTAAACGGTAGGTGATAGACGTTCTATACTACACATCATGCTTAGAACATGCCAAGTAAGAGAGGATAATATATGTTAGGATTATATTGCATATTTCTTATTCTCTAATTTTGCCAACAGTGGTACAAGGAGGTATCACCAGAGTAGGATGCAAGTATTTTCCTTATTTTTAAAGCCCTTGTAGTTGTAGGTATCTTCTTAATGTTCTTGCGTTCATGATTGGAATTTTGTTTTTGATGATTCTTTTCCCATTTTGATGACTTAGGATCATTATAGAAGCTACTTTAGTTTGTGGTTGGCTACTTCATATGATAATTTCAGAAGTTACATGTCTAACAGTTGTTTTATTATTCTTTGCTGCAACTGCTGGGACAAACGAAGCTGCTTCCAGCAGCACTGCTTTGAACACTAGGAAACTTGATGAGGAAACAGAGAAACTTGCTCGTAAGTTTATCTTTGAATACCAATATGTATATGTGAAATTCATGTGTTTCATGTGAAATTATGTCATTTTTGAATGAGTCAATTATTCGTTGAGATATTGTCACATACCTTCTTGTTTATCGTTGGTGTGGAAAATGTTTGGTTTGACATGAGGAAGCACATGGATTTGTTTGGACATTATTCAATTGTTTCCGTCTAAGAGGGCGAAGCTTTGTGTCATGGTAAGGCTATTGCAAACTACTGGTTCTAAATGGGAAACAGCCTCTCAAATAACGATGAGGTTGTGCAGGTAGGTCTTCCCAAGTCTCTGCTATGGCCGAATTCTGGGCCACCCTTATTGGCCTGTATTTTATTCTGCCAAGTTGGATGCTTGGTTCATGTCTGTTACATCTAACATGGTTATGTGTTGTTCCAGTTTTATTTATTTCGAAGTAGTGTGTCGGTGTCATCTACTTGGGTTATTGTTATAGCTTGCCACTTCTCTTTAATACTGATTTAATGGCTAATAAGTAACTCATGTTGTCACTGCTTTTGTTTTTCTATGGAACCAAACACCTGCCAAAGTTTAAAATGAAAAAAAAAATCTTATCCCCAATATGTGCCTCCTTCCACCTCTCTTTTGATTGCATATTGAGCCAAAGATGAAGATAATAGCACATTTCCATTATAAAATTCTTGAACTTGTAGAACAGATAACAGAAGAATTTTGAAAGGAAATGGTTGAATATTTTCAAGAGATAACAAGAAGACAATAGATTAAGAAGTACAGAGGGAGTGTTATATGAAATAGAAGAGCCGACCACGTTTGGCCAACAATTTTCTTTCTTTTTCTTCACTGTATGTTTTAATTCATTACCCATTACAATCAGTACACAAGTGAAGTGGCATGCTTTAATTAAAACCCAAGCAAAGGATCCTGATCCCAACTTTCATTTGTGAAACGCAAATATTTTGTACTCGTAATAGTCTTTTCTGGCCACTTCCTCTCCGTAACATCAGTGGTTTAGCCATGCTATGACTTGTTTTGACTTGCTTTGTGTGCTTCTGTAAGTGAGAATGGTGAACGACAATTTTGAGTTTGGCATCTCTTTGTATTCAAATTTTCAACTGTTATAGGTGTTCTTGCCCAAGCATATAGTATAAATCGGTACTGTGCTCCTTGTCCATGCAAACAGTATAAATCTGTACTCTACTCCTTTTCCATGCATGTTATATGGATCTTTTAACCATTTTTACAGTTCTTTTGTCGAAGCACCCTGCAATTCTTATTTTTTTTTTCTGTTTTCTTGGATGCATTTACTCATGGTTAATTGTCATCTGGTTTTGAGTGTAGATCATCGTGTGCCAAGTGAGTTGAAGAAAGCTATCATGCAAGCTCTGATGGATAAGAAGCTTACCCTGGCTCAACTTGCTCAGGTATCTTTCTCTCTATCTCAGCTCTACTAATTGCTCAGCTTCGTAATTAAATTTTTGGGTTCAACATTTGCTCGTAGTAGACATATAAAGATGTTGTTTTTGTATGTATATTCCCCATTTATGTGTGTGATAATTCCTTTCCTTTAGCTTGCCAGTCTGTGGTTATTCTAAATCTTCTTTGGGGCTTGGTTGATTTTTAATCACCTTGTAGCTACTGTTTGCTTTTGTATAGTCAAGAATAAATTCTGATATATTTCTGAATATCACTGTTTGTTTAAATTCAATGTAACCAGAAGTGTTTTGGGATTCTAATGGTGCTCAAATTAACTAAGCTAGCCACAAACAAAACTGTGTTTGTGTGTGCTTTATTTTTAAAGCCCTTGCAGTTGTAGGTATCTTCTTGATGTTCTTGCTTTCATGATTGGAATTTTCTTGTTGATGTGTGTTCTCGTTGATGATTCTTTTCCCATTTTGATGACTTAGGATCATTATAGAAGTTACTTTAGTTTGTGGTTGGCTACTTCATATGATAATTTCGTTAGATACATGTCTAATAGTTGTTTTATTATTCTTTGCAGCAACTGCTGGGACAAACAAAGCTTGCTTCCAGCAGCACTACTTTGATTACTAGGGAAGAATGTATGGTACATATGAGATAGATAGGCTTGTGATTAGGGAAGCAAGCTGCCTTAAGTGCTTTAGATCGAATTTATTGACACAATGTATTGATTTTGAATTAGATTGAATTCTCTTTTGCTGCTGTCTTGATAATGTCTCTTCCCAGATATTTTGGATTAGGTAGAACTCCTTGATCCTTCATTTCTATTATGCTCTAAACATGTATCCTATGTTAAAAGTTAAAACTTTCCATCTTGTATGTTTTTCTTTTTGTCCTTTATTTTGTATAATTAATAACCAACTAGCCTTATCGCAACCTTCCAATAGTCCAACTTTTCAAATCCAAGGAACTTGGTTTTAGTTTCCCTTGCTAATGGACTTTGGAAATGATATTTGAAGATGAAACGAAACACTTTTGAACCCTACATTCACACCATTGCTGAAGGTTAATCCATTAGGTTTCCCAAGATGGATTTCTTTAACTTTAAGATTCTAGGTTTATTCTATTTTATTCTGATAGAAATCGTAAGAAATTTAGGTTGAATTTTTCAAACGGGTTTCATCTTTGCAGAACTTTAAGTTGGAAACTTTGTTGATTGATAAGAAATTTCTGCTCTCTGCTTTCTATTATAGACTTCCAACATGATAAACTAATGCATTTTTGGGCATATTTTTGGTGGATATGAATGTCTACTGCAAGTGCTTTTCGTTTTAGGTTGCCCCAGTCCCATATTTTCCCGTAGGATTTTGTAAATGAGTCTAAGTCTATGATTCTGCAGCTGCACTAAAAGTATTGTCTTACTTGCCTCTCCCTTACTCCGCCCAAAGCGCCCTCATTGTATCTCCGGCTTTACTGAGGGAGGTTGTCTATGATTATTTTTCTAAGCGGCATTATGACTTCTTCGGAAAATCTGAAGATTTCCTAGTTTTGCAAGAGAAATAGTTGCTAGAGCGTTTCATTGATAGGGAAGAGTTGATGGATCGATCTGGAAAGATTTTTAATTAGCTCCCCACAAAAACAATGCAATATCACCTACATTTAGCTTCTCAGTTTTTGTAAAGAAATTCAATATAACATTTTGTGTACAACAATGTCAATTCTGCATATTTGATTACATCCCTAAATCTATTTTCTTCCATATGAGTTACAGCCTCAATAAGAATGCTAGTTGTTATTTTTCATATGCTATGGTATGAATTTACCACACCAATTCGTTGCGTATGGATGATGAGTTTCCATTGATACAAAGAAAAATCTATTAGACTTATTGGAGGGTCCCATTGGATGTTATTGGCGTGCAATATAAGTTGTGCAGTTTAACTTTCGCGTGCAATATGAGTTGTGCAGTTTAACTATTCAGTCATGGATTCTTTAGGAAAGAACTATCCTGTGACCTAAGAACAAAGACCATGCATGTGCCTAGTTCTATTTTCAGCATTTTGTTCCAATAGTAGACTAGTAGTTCTCATACACCATTCATTTCATTCCATAAGGACTCTGATTCATAACTTACAACATTTTCACTAGGTTTATAGGGCTCAGCAGAAGAGAGCCCTTAAAAAAATAGGCGTATGCCCCAACATGCAGCGCACACACGGTATTCTTTAGTAAAAGGCGAAAGAATAGTTCGCTTTGTGCTCACCGCAGGGCTCCGTGATATAAAACTGTAGCTCAATCCACATTATATATTAGCTCTTGGATGCTTGATTTGTCTTCTCAGGCGATGTGGGACTCTGTTACCTTTGGTATTTTAGCTGGAATTCCAAAAGAAAGTTGTCAATTGTTGCGCCTTGATGATTCAATAATAGACGGAGATGTATACAAGGAATCAAAACTAAGACCATTTGTTAGTGTATGCCCAACACATTCACTTACTACATTGGTGCTTCGCTGCTTCGAAGTCGATCAAACCAAGTATGTCCTTTCACACCTCGGTAGATACTACGTAGAGAACCTAGCTCGTATGCTTGCATATCACTATGTATATGTAGAACTCCTGTGATTCTGCAGCTGCACTGATAGTAGTGTCATACTTGCCTTTCCCTTTTCCGCTCTTAGCGCCCTTACTGTAGTTCCGGCTCCTCTGAAACAGGTTGTCTATGATTAAGTTCCCAAGTGGATCTATGACTTCTTCAGAAAATCTGAAGATTGCTTAGTTTTGCAAGATAAAGAGTTGCTAGAGCGTTTCATTGATAGGGAAGAGTTGATGGATCGATCTGGAAAGATTTTTAATTAGCTCCCCACAGAAACTAGGCTATATCACCTACATTTAGCTTTTGAGTTTTTGTAAAGAAATTCAATATAACATTTTGTGTACAGCAATGTCAATTTTGCATATTTGATTCCATCCCTAAATCTATTTTCTTCCATATGAGTTATAGCCTAAATAAGTATGCTAGTTCTTACTTTTCATATGTTATGGTATGAATTTACCACACCAATTCGTTGCGTATGGATGATGAGATTCCATTGATACAAAGACAAATCTATTAGACTTATTGGAGGGTCCCATTGGATGTTATTGGCGTGCAATATGAGTTGTGCAGTTTAACTATTAAGCCATGGATGCTTTAGGAAAGCACTATCCTGTTACCTAAGATCAAAGACCATGTATGTGCCTAGTTATATTTTCTGCATTTTGTTTCAACAATAGAATAGTAGTTCTCATACACCACTCATTTGATTCCATAAGGACACTGATTCATAACTTACAACATTTTCACTAGGTTTGTAGGGCTCAACAGAAGAGGGCCCTTAAAAAATAGGCGTATGCCCCAAAATGAGGCGCACACACGGTATTCTTTAGAAAAAGGCGAAAGAATAGTTCGCTTTGTGCTCACCACATCCAGTAGATTCCACAAGCTGCCTTGGCGTGCAAGAAAGCTCATAAGACTTAATGTACAATATTGCCGCAAATCCTAGTCCAACTCCAAAAAGGATTTATCTTTGAAGTCCTTTTTGTTATAAAATTAGAATAGGAGTTTTGAGTTAGTTCTGATTAAGATTTTATCCAAAACTATCTCCTACATTGTAAAGATTTAGAGGCCTATTTAAAGGACCTTAGGGTTTTTGGGTGAGGATATCGAGAAACCCTAGCCGCAATTTCCATTGTAATTCAGCTTTGAAATTTAAACAGTTTTTAGTTTCTGCGTGTGAGAGATTTGGACATGAGCATTGGAGGACAAGCTCTGGCATGGTCTTCTGATGTGTCTCATCTTCAATAATCTGATCCGTATCTTTTCTTTTATTGCTTTTACTTTAATGAATCCAATTATGTTTGTTTCAATTTCAATTATGTGTGAGTAGTCTTTTGAGGATTAGGGCTGCTTGAAGCCCTAGCCATGTTAGATCGTTAGCTTGACGGACAACTATATCATCTTGTAATCTTGTATAAATTATTGATTGAATTGCTTGACGGACATCTATATCATCTTGTAATTCATTAGCATCAAGAGGTTGAGGGTAAGAAGCAATCTTGTAGTGGCATTTCATGACAACCTAGGAATGCACATCACTTTTCTAGGCTAGTGTAGTGTCATTAAATTCTCTTTGTACTTCATGCATCATCTTAAAAGGTAGGTGATAGACGTTCTATAGTACACATCATGCTTAAAACATGCCAAGTAAGAGAGGATAATATATGTGGAGTGGGGCAACCATCGGGACCTTTGCATGGGCACTTAATTCAGAAGTTGCATAATAATTAGATTGCATATTTCTTGTTCTCTAATTTTGCCAACAAGTTTTTGGCGCCATTTCCGGGGACTTGTCCCTCAACGGTGCCCATATAGTTTCGACTTATTAACTTAGTTTTTCTTTACTCTTTTAGGTACTTTGTTTATGTCATCAGGAGGATCTGTCCAAGGATCTCTACATGGATCAAGCACCCCTCCATCATCTAGAGGATCTTCTGTTCGCGGCTCACCACCACCTAGCCCAAGAAGGATGGCGGATGCAAGGGATGAGCAGGGAAGAGATCGGGTCCTTGTGCCTAACCCAACCCAACGACTCCTCAAGGATTTTGCAATTTCCCATGTTTCGGAGGATCAATTCCCCATTGTGTTTCCAGAGTACACGGTGGCCAATTTTGAGTTGAAGTCTGGAACCATTCACATGTAACCAACATTCCATTGACTTTCGGGAGAAGACCCACACTTACACATTAAGGAATTCGTTGAAGTCTGCTCAACTTTGCTCATCAACGGCATGACAGAGGCTGAAATTCGACTAAGGCTTTTTCACTTTAGCCTTAAGGATCGTGCTAAGGCATGGTTTCACTCTTTGGCACCAGCTTCAATCCATTCGTGGAGGGACTTGTCTTCGAAATTTCTAACACAATATTACCCTGTGGCCAAGACAAATGAGTTGAAGGCAAAAATCATGGATCGACGGCAAGGGGTTGATGAACCATTCTTTGAATTTTGGAAGCGTTTCAATAAGATATTAAGGGTGTGCCCTCACCACAACATTGACGAGCATCACTTGATGTTGTACTTTTACGGAGGATTGAAAAACAGCGACCACACCTTGGTGAACTCTCAATCCCAAGGAATTCTAGATGGCACATCCACGGAGGCAAGGATAGCCTTTGAGAATATAGCGCAAAGGGAGAAACAATTTAGCTACTGAGGTCATTCCTCTAAGGCTACAAGTAAGGCGTACACAAATGACAAGGATGACGCCATTGCTCAACTAATGGCAATGGTGAAGAAGCTCTGCAATGAGAAGGCTCGAGGAGTTCAAGTGTGTGACGTGTGCTCTATCCATGGCAACACATCCCAAGACTGCCCAATGGTGGAAGATGCCAATTTTGCTGGAGGTTTCAATAATAATTCATGACCCCGGAATGACCCATATACAAACACTAACAATCCGGGGTGGAAAAATCATCCAAACTTCCGCTGGAGCAACAATCAAACTGCCGCCAATCCTTTTCCGCCCCCTGGATTTCAACAGCAAGCCGCAGCCCCTCAAGTGAACCCTCATGGCCCTTCATCAAATCAGAGTGGCGGAACCAAGTCTTTGGAGGATGCCCTCAATACCATGGCTCAACAGAACATCCAATTCATGCAATTCATTCAAGACAGCCGGAGTCATATGGCAAAGACGGATAATGCAATTGAAAACTTGGATAGTCAAATGGGACAAATTGCAAATCAACTAAATCAGCGGGAGCAGGGAAAGTTTCCAGTTCAAGTTATGGTAAATCCTAAGGGATTTCACAATCCTACATCCAATGCCATTACTATGCGGAGTGGAACAAAACTTCAAGGTCCTACATACGCTGCGCTCAAAGGAAATAACTAAATACTTGACACTGAGGAGGATGACTTCCCCGTGACATCATCAAGGCTCCATCCTGCCGTGACCAACTCCATGACACACCCACAGATAGCCATGCCTTATGGAATGCCGCAAACTTGGACCAACCCTGCGCCGCCAACCATGTTCTAGGTTCAACCGAGAGCCCTGCCGCAAGAATGACCTGACCCTGCGCCTAAATCAGCTTTGCCAAGGACCGCTGACCAAAGCATGCCACTAAACATGCCACAGCCACAACCGCTGGCACAGAACCTGCCTAGCGAGCCACCAAGCACCTCATCGGAAGTAGCCCCTGAAACTGCACCTACTTCAGCTCTGCCGAGAGCCATGTCACAGTCGCTATCGCAAGACGCGCCAAGTATCATGTCCAAGGCACTACCGTAGGCCACGGTTGACATCCAACCTGCTCCTAAGGCCAATTCCCAGCACTCAAATATTTTTAACTCTAAAACTCACAATTCCAATCTTAAACCAACTAAAAAAGTAACATTTGAGTTAGCTAATCATGTTGAAATTCCATTTCCTAGTAGGTTCCAAAACAAGAATATGCAAAAGGAGGACTATGAGGAGGAATCATCAGCACGTTGCATAAGCTTCAAATCACACTGCCTTTCCATAAAATCGTCAAGCACATGCCTATCTTTGCGAAGCTCATCAAGGACTTAGTCACAGGATTGTGTGGTTTCAGCTCCACTGACATCATTGAAATCCCTAAGGCTGCTCTGCTGCCCTTTTGCGCATGCCCCTTATAGCCAACGATCTTGGGCCTCCATCACTTCCATGTATTGTTCAATCAAAAAGATTCGAGCATTGCCTCTGCGACACGAGAGCATCAGTAAACATCATGTCGTTCTACATTTACAGGTCACTCAACCTAGGCGCACTCAAAACTACGCCCCATTGTATTAGACTATCTAACTCCTATGTTACTAATCTAATGGGAGTTCTAGAAGACGTACTTGTGCAAATTGGAGACACGTGCATCCCTGTGGACTTTTACGTACTCAAGATGGACATAATTGACAAGAATGAGGAACCTCCCCTCATCTTTGGAAGGCCTTTGCTAGCCACGGCTGAGTGCCTTATCGACGTCAAAAATGGTCAAGTATCCATCAAGGTCTTGGACAAGCTTCGGACATTCTCCATTCATGATGCCATCCAATACCCTGCAGAGCCAATTGTGGACTTCCCATTAAACACCATGGACTTACTCCTACAGAAAGCACTCGACAATTCATGCATAACAGATCCTCTTGAAACGGCCATCACTTCATCAACTGAGGAGACACTTAACGATAAGGTGACAGAGAAAGTCAGAATACTTGATGTCATTCCTGTTCATTCATGGAACAAACAGCCAGCTTTTCAGGCACTACCTCGCATGGACCACAAGACTCTGTCATCCACCATCCAGCCCCCAGAATTAGAATTAAAACCACTGCATGATCATTTGAAGTATGCTTACTTAGGCAAAAATCAAACCCTTCCGGTCATCATTTCCTCTAACTTAAGTGTGGCAGAGAAGGAGCAATTGGTACAGTCTTGAAGGCTCATCGTACGGCGATAGGATGGACAATTGCCGATATAAAAGGGATCAGTCCTGCCAAATGCATGCATCGAATACTTCTTGAAGACGATGCCAAACCATCAAGAGAAGTGCAGCGAAGATTAAATCCACCTACGAAGGAGGTCATGAAGAAGGAAGTCCTTAAACTCCTAGACGTGGGCATTATCTATCCTATAAGTGACTCTAAGTGGGTAAGCCCAATCCAAGTAGTTCCAAAGAAAAGTAGGATTTCCGTGGTAAAGAATGAGCATGATGAGCTCGTACCCAGAGAGTTCAAACTGAATTGAGGGTTTGCATTGACTACCGGAAGCTCAACAACAACACCTGCAAGGATCACTTTCCCTTGCCATTCATTGATAAAATGCATGAGAGGTTGGCGGGCCATTCACATTATTGCTTCTTGGATGGCTACTCAGGGTATAATCAGATTGTTATAGCCCCGGTAGACCAAGAAAAGACTACATTCACGTGGCCCTACGGCACATTTGCCTACCGAAGGATGCCTTTTGTTCTTTGTAACGCCACAGCTACCTTTCAACACTGCATGATGAGCATCTTCTCTAACATGGTGGAGGATGTAATTGAGGTATTCATTGATGACTTCTCTATGTTTGCCCATTCATTCGAGTTGTTCCTAGCTAACTTGTCCCGAGTACTAGAACGCTGACAAGAAAGTAACTTAATGCTGAATTGGGAAAAGTGCCACTTCATGGTACAACAAGGAATTGAGGTGGACAAAGCTAAGTTAGACATAGTGGTAAGACTACCGTACCCTACAATAGTCAAGGAGGTTCGATCTTTCTTAGGGCACGCCGGTTTTTATCAACGCTTCATTCAAGACTTCTCGAAGATCACAAGGCCGTTGTGCAACCTCCTAGCTAAAGAGGCCGCATTTGACTTCAACAAGGAATGTCGTGAGGCATTCAATACACTCAAGGAAAAGCTCACGACATGCCCCATCATTATGCCACCAAATTGGGACTTACCATTCGAACTTATGTGTGATGCTTCGGACTTCGTTGTAGGCGCTGTTTTAGGACAGCGTGTCAACAAGCTTCCTCACGTCATCTACTATGCAAGTCAAACCCTGAATCATGCCCAATTGAACTTCTCCACCCTTGAGAAATATCTCCTTGTTGTTATCTTCACTCTTGAGAAGTTCATATCGTACTTGATTCAGACCAAGGTCATTGTCTACACCGATCATGCGGCCTTGAAGTACTTACTCACTAAGAAGGACGCCAAGCCAAGGTTGCTGCGATGGATGCTACTTCTCCAAGAGTTTGACCTCGAAATTCGAGATAAAAAGGGGAGTGAAAATATAGTGGCTGACCAATTGCCGCTCCTGGAGAGATTCCTAGATGAACAACTCTTCGTGCTCAAAGAAATCGATCCATGGTACGCCGATCTCATTAATTACCTTGTCACTAAACAATTTCCTTCCTCTTGGAGCAGGTATCAAAAGCACAAGCTAGCTAAATATGCTAAGTACTACATATGGGACGAGCCCTACTTATGGAAGCATTGTCCTAATCAACTAATTTGAAGAAACATCCCGGAAGATGAGATGGAACCCATTCTAACATTCTGCCATAGCTTGGTGTGTGGAGGCCATTTTGGAGCTAAGAAAACGACACTCAAGGTCCTTCAAAGCAGATTCTATTGGCCTACATTTTTTAACGATGCATACGAGTTTGTACTCAATTGTGACAGATGCCAACGACAAGGTAACATAGGCCCTCGAAATCAAATGCCATTAAACCCTATCCTCGTGGTAGAGATCTTTGACGTATGGGGCATCGATTTCATGGGACCTTTTCCAAAATCCTTCGGTAATCTCTATATTTTATTAGCTGTCGATTATGTGTCTAAATGGGTGGAAGCAATTCCTACCAAAACCAACAATTGCAAAGTAGTTGTGAGCTTTTTGCAGAGTCACATCTTAGCTAGGTTTGGAGCGCTAAGAGCCATCATCAGTGATGGGGGCACGCACTTCAAAATCACTCCTTTGAAGCTTTAATGAAGACGTATGGCGTCACCCATAGGATATCAACACCCTATCACCCTCAAATTAGTGGCCAAGCTGAAATTTCAAACCGAGAGGTAAAGGCCATATTGGAGAAAACCATGAGCCCTAACCATAAGGACTGGTCCAACAAATTGAATGACGCTTTGTGGGCCTATAGGACGGCCTACAAGACCTCTATTGGCATGTCTCCATTCCGACTTGTCTACGGGAAAGGATGTCACTTGCCGGTAGAATTAGAGCATAATGCGTTATGGGCTTTTAAGAAGATGCATAAGGAATTCAATGAAGTCGGGCTTCATCGAAAACTTCAGCTAAGTGAATTGGAGGAGCTCTGAAATAAGGCTTATGAAAGTGCTCGGAATTACAAGGAAAAGACAAAAGCTTTTCACAACAAGCACATTCAGCCCAAGGCCTTTGAAATTGGACATAAAGTCCTCCTCTTTAACTCACAGCTCAAGCTATTTCCAGGTAAGTTGCGTTCACGGTGGGCTGGTCCTTTTGTGATTACTAATGTTTTCTCTCATGGTGCAGTTGAAATTCAGCACCCAGTTAAGAAGGAGCCGTTCAAAGTGGATGGTCATCGACTAAAAGCCTACTTCGAGGCCCTCCCCAGTCCAGTCATAGGCACAATTAACCTACGACCGGCACCAAGTGCGCCAAGTGCTCAGCCTGTGCCAACTACATAAGCTTGACAGCCCCGTCTTACCCAGAAGTTAAAAAAAGCGCTCCTAGGAGGCAACCAAGCCCTAGTTTGGATTTCTCCCTTCCTTTGCTGTTTATGCCCTTTATATCTCTCAAACCTTTGTTCTGTTGTCATACTTACTGCTTCTCACATTGAGGACAATGTTCAGTTTAGGTTTGGAGGTGTGGATTTGGATTGAATTTTTGCATATAGAAACAAGTAGGTTTGGGGTGATACACGGCCAAGACTTTTGAGTTTTCCGTATTAGTTTTTTCCGTTTAGTTAAGTTTTTGCTAGTAATAGTCTGATAACTTGTTAATAGGGATGTATATGCTAAGTTAACTATCTTTGCCTTACTAAGAGTCATGCCATGGTCAAGTAGTTTATAATCTACACTTCACAATGCCATGTTTTAAGTGATTAAGTGAACAAAATAACTGAATTTCAGTGAACTTTAGAAAATTAGTGGAGACTTCCCTGTGAGATCTTTGAGCCTAATTGCTGTTCTTTCTTAGGGACATACTTGTTTCTACTCTTAAACACTCTTCGCTTTTGTTCATAAACGGTGATCCCATCACATCATATTTGCAATGAATTTTAAAGAACTAACATCATATAGATGCTCTTGATTTAATGTGTGGTTTGCCATAAGAAGTGATGTAGGCTATGTGTGCTTTAACCTCTAAAGGCCTTATCCTACCCAATTGCATGCTCCCTAAGCCAACTTTGAAGCCAAGCACTCAGCCTTTTCTTTCATCACCTATAGTATAACCTAACCCAAAATACTTAGCCATTCATTAAAGCCATACCCTATAGCCTCAGTTTGTGCTAAGGTTGCCCTAAATGAGATTCATGGTGAGAAAGAGAAGTGAAAGAAGATGCTACCCAATTCCAAAGACATTGGCATTTTAAAAATTTCAAAGTTCAAAACAATGAGACAAGCTTCCTGAAAGATTGAGGAAATCATTGCATGATCTTGCTTCAATTAAATTCAAAGAAAAAGAAAAAAAGTAATAAATAAAGAAAACAAAAGAAAGAAAGAAGAAACGTTGAAAAAAAGAAAAAAAGTGAAAAACAAAGTGAATTGAGCCAAGTGAGCCAAGAGCCTCAAAATAAGCCATCAAGAAAGCACATTGTCGTCGGCCTTAAGCCAGGATTCAGTCAGAAAGTTCAAGTCATGACTTCTAATGCCTTGGCACAGCTCTGGTTCTTTGAATTCTATCCTTCCTTTCTAAATCCCCAAGCTTAGCCCCATTACAACCTAAAAAGGAAGACCTAATTGATCTTATGGACAATCATGCGGAGGATTAAGGTACGTATCTACGTTTTTAAAGTTCAATTCCTTTCATGAGAGTTTAATTTCCATAAAGTGTTGTTCTTCATTGTTACTCATATGTGATTAAATTTGAACTTCATAACATAAACTCAACACATATGCTTGAAAATAGTGAAAACAAAGGATTCTTGTGCGAATTGAGAGTTTCCTAGTGAGGATTAGAGTCGAGGCGAAATCTTTCTAGGGCACTTAGATGAAGTTGTTCTAAAACATGATCACCTGAAATATTGGCACTTAAACATCTACACCTTCACATGACACTCACGGCTATGGCATTGCTTTTAGTTCTGCAAAGCATATCTACTTACTTTGATTCTTATTAGCTTGTTAAAAGTACTATCTCTAGCATCTTATTTGCATAAGTAAAACGTTTGTGGGTATCGGGCTGCTATAACCCTCAAGAGACAAAACTCCTCCTACTAGGTGAAACTAGGGGTTTAAATGTTCTATCTTAACTAAGATTGAGTCTTTTCTTTTTGTTTAAGTTTTTTTTTGCTCAGGGACTAGGAAAAGATAGGTTTGGGGGTATTTGTTTAGTCATTACGTATGCATTATTTTGATGTCTTTATATGCCTCTCTTACATGTCTTTTGAATGATTTCATGCCATCAATAGTAGAAAAAGATCAATCTTGTGAGCCTTGTGCAGATTGGGTAAGATAGGTAAATTCTGAGAAGAACACAAAAAGAATGACTCAAATCGGAGTTAAGATGAAGGAGATGTCCTCATTTCAATATCAGGTCCTGAATTAGGTCTCGAGTGCACCAGTACGCCCTATTTTGGGTCCTTGGCCAAGTACCTCAGATCATGCCATCCGGATCCCAGATCTGTGTCTCATGACATCATGTTCATGTCCTATAAGTGCCATGGTCATACCAGGTTGTGTCCCGCAACATGCCCCAAGGACACCATCTCGAGTCCCAAGCGTGTTCCTACCAAGTCCCTGATGAGCCTAGCGCATGCGCCTAAACCTTGGTTCCTGTTCCGACAGCGGTGGTACAAAGTGATCAGTCGTTATTTATGCATCATTTTGATGTCTTTATATGCCTCTCTTACATGTCTTTTGAATGATTTCGTGCCATCAATAGTAGAAAATGATCAATCTTATGAGACTTGTGCAGAGTTAGAAAGATAGGTAAAATCTGGAAAGAACGCAAAAAGAATGACACAAATCGGAGTCCAGATGAAGGAGTATCCTCATTTCAATAGCAGGTCCTGAACGGAGTCCTGAGTGCGCCAGTGCGCCAGTGCGCCTATTTTGGGCCACTGGCCAAGTACCTTATATCAGGCCCTCCGGGTCTCAAACCTGTGTTTCATGACATCAAGGTCAAGTCCTAGAAGTGCCAAGGTCGCGCCGAGGCAGGACGAGGACATGTCCCAAGAACTCCCATCCGAGCCAAGATGTGCGCCTAAGCCGGGGTCCCTATTCCGCCAGCGGTAGATCAGAGGTTCTCCCTCTGCGCTAAGCCTGACAACATTTACGCCAAGCCTGAAAGAAGATGCGCTTCTAATGTACTCATGATTTGCTTCAAAAGCGCAGTCCCAGATCCTGATTACGAAGACAGTCCAAAATCCAAGTTTGGCCAGCTTGCGTTCCCACTTGCCAGCTTGCATTCACACTCCCAGCCGTGCTCTGATTGGTTCTAATAGATTTTAAGGACTTTGTAATTAATTAAAAGTAAAATAACTTTCCCTATTCTTATAGGACATGGTTTTACCAATCCTTATAGAACATGGTTTTACCAATCCTTATAGAACAAGGTTTTCCCTTTGTCTATAAAAGGGAGCCTTTGTTCAGTGTTTTAAGAGCGGGAGATAATTAGCTAGAGGTGTTTTTGGGAGATACAGAGACACCTTAGCCGTAGATAGTATTTTGGTTTTTTTAGAGTTTTACGTTAAAGCTTGGTTCTTCCCGAAGTAGAGTGTGTTGGACGTGGAGCTTGGAGAAGAAGGCTCTGCCGTGTCTTCTGCTGCACCTGTTCTTCACAATATCTTATGTACCCTTATTTTCATTATTGCAATTTACTTATGAATTCAATTATATTTTTTTTAATTTCAGTTATGTGTGAGTAGTCATTAGGATTAGGGCTGCTTGAAGCCCTAGCCATGTTAGCTTGTTGATTGGATTTCTGGCACTTGATTATGATTGCTATGCATGCTGAATAAGTTGGATTACTATGCTTAATGACCTTAATTTATGTCTATAATATTAGCTACCTTGTTTGCATATAATTATAGATGTAATTGCTTGAGTGACCGTCATATCATCTTGTGATTTGGAGCATCGAAAGTATTCTTACTTGTAATCTTAACTCATAACGACCTAGGATTGCATGTCACTTTGCTAGGCTAATGTGGTGTCATTAAATTCTCTTTAAACTTCATGCATCATCTTAAAAGGTAGGTGATAGACGTTCTAGGCATATGCCCTGTTTAGAACATGCTAAGTAGGAGGGAATAAGATGTGTCTAGTGAACCAACGCCAGGTCCTAGGCACGGGCACCTAATTCAGAAAATGCATAGTAATTTGATCAAGGAAATCTGGTTAAGAGCTATAATTGGTTAGAGTGGATAGTAAGCCTTAATTCGCCTTAGTTAATAATCAATCAACCATTAATTCTTGCATTGTTATTTTCTGCATTTTATTTTGCTTGTCTTTAAATTTCAGTTCTCACATCATAAACCCCCCTGCGTGTGTGTGTGTGTGTGTGTGTGTGTGTGTTTTCACTAAGTTAATAAATCTGAACTAAAGTGGTCATAACGTTGATACAAGTCCTCGAGGGATCGACTCTTGCTGTGCTACTATACTATTCTTATCGATTTGTGCACTTGCAAGGATTTTATAACTGTTAGAATTGAATTGCATATTTCGTGCTCTTTAATTTTACCAACAAGTTTTTGGCGCCGTTGCCTGGGACTTGTCCCTCAACGGTGCCCATTCAAGTTTAGATTTGTAACTTAGTTTTTCTTTTTGTTAGGTACCCGCGTATGTCATTCCAAGGTTCAGTGCACGGGTCATCAAGTGGACCATCATCGCAAGCATGTTCAGTCCACGGCTCCCCGCCACCAAGCCCAAGGAGGATGGCGGACCACAGAGAAGAGTAGGGCCTGGAACGTGGCCTAGTACCGCAAGCCCCACGGCGCCTTAAGGATTTTGCCATGCCCCATGTCTCGGAAGATCAATTTCCAATTGTTTTTCCCAAGTCAACAGTGGCAAACTTCGAATTAAAGTCGGGGAAAATTTACATGCTCCCTACATTCCACGGCCTTGCTGGCGAGGACCCGCACTTTCATATCAAGGAATTTGCTGAGGTTTGTTCAACACTGCGCATCAATGGTATGACAGAATCTGAAATCCGCCTGCGGCTCTTTCACTTCAGTCTCAAGGATCGCGCCAAGACATGGTTTCATTCACTGGCGCCGTCTTCCATTCACTCTTGGAGGGACTTGACGTCCAAATTCTTAACACAGTACTTTCCCGTGGAAAAGACAAATGAGTTAAAGTCCAAGATCATGAACCCACGGCAAGACAGGGAGGAGTCTTTCTACGAGTTTTGGGAACGGTTCAATCAAATGCTACGGGCGTGCCCCTACCACCATATTGATGCCCATCATCTTATGCTATACTTCTATGGAGGCTTGAAGACTAGCGATCGGACAATGGTGGACTCTCAATCCCAAGGGATTCTTGAAGGCACAACCGAGGAAGCAAGGATCGCCTTTGAGAACATTGCTCAAAGGGAAAAACAGTTCAGCTACAGGGGTCCCTCCTCTAGAGCTACGGGTGATGCATCCGCCAAATACAAAGATGACGCCATTGCTCAGCTCACGGCAATGGTGAAACAGTTGTGTAGCGAGAAAGCCAAAGAAGTTTACATCTGCGAGGTATGTTCAATTCAGGGCCACAAATCCCAGGACTGCCCGGTTGTGGAAGATGCCAACTTTGCTGGAGGGTTCAACAGCAATTGTCGACCCCGGAATGACCCATATTCCAACACTTACAATCCGGGGTGGAAAAATCATCCAAATTTTCGTTGGAGCAACAATCAAGCAGCCGTAAATCCCTTGCCACCTCCTGGATTTGAGCAGCAAGCCGCAGGACCTCAGGGGAACTATCACGGTCCTTCCTAAAATCAGAATGGTGGAAGCAAGTCTCTTGAGGACTCCCTTCATATCCTGACTCAACATCATGCTCAATTCATAAAATTCATGCAAGATAGCCAGAGTCAGACGGGAGACATAAAAAATGCAATTGCAAACTTGGAGCGTCAAATGGGACAGGTGGCGAACCAACTAAATCAGCGAGAGCAGGGCAAGGTACCGAGTCAAGTCCTGGTAAATCCGAAAGGATTTCACAATCCTACGGCTAATGCCATCACGCTGGAGAGGGAAACACCACTTCAATACCCCACATATGCCACCCTCACAGGACCTGAAACCGAGCCTCAACCTACTCTGCCAAGGATCACCGACCAGGGCGCGCTGCAAAACATGCCACGGCCAACACCTCTGGCGCAGAACCAGTCCAAGGAGTCACCAAGTGCCCTACCGCAAGGAGGACCTGACACTGCGCCTACTTCGGCCACGGCTGGCATGCAACCTGCTCCTAAGCCCAAGTCGCAGCACTCGAATACTTCTAACTCTAAACCTCAGAATTCCAATTCTAAAAAAGTCACTTTTGAGTTAGCTAATAATGTTGATTATCCATTTCCTCGCAGGTTCCAAAACAGGAATAAGCAAAGGGAGGACTTTGAGGAAGAGATCATCAGCATGTTGCAGAAGCTTCAGATCACACTGCCTTTCCATAAAATTGTCAAGCACATGCCTATCTTTGCAAAGCTGATCAAGGACTTAGTTGCAGGAAAGCGTGGTTTTAGCTCCACGGACACCATTGACATCCCTAAGGCCTGCTCGGCTGCCCTTTTATGCATGCCCCTTAAGGCGAATGATCCTGGGCCGCCATCCCTTCCATGTGTCATTCAGTCAAAAAGATTCGAACATTGCCTTTGCGACACGGGAGCATCAGTGAACATCATGCCATTCCACATTTACAGGTCACTCAACCTAGGCGTACTCAAACCCACGCACCTATGTGTCAGGTTGGCTAACGCTTCTGTAACCAACCTAATGGGGGTTCTTGAGGACGTACTGGTACAAATCGGAGATACATGCATCCCTGCAGACTTCTACGTACTAAGAATGGACAGAATTGACAAAAGTGATGAACCTCCCCTCATCTTCGGAAGGCCCTTACTAGCCACAGCCGAGTGCCTCATCGTTGTCAGAAAGGGCCACGTCTCCATCAAGGTCCTGGACCAGCTTCGGACATTCTCCATCCATGACACCATCCAGTACCCTGCCGAGCCTATTGTAGATTTTCCGTTAAACACAATGGACTTACTGCTACGGGAGACAATTGCTCAGTCTTGCATGATGGATGACCTTCAGAAGGCCGTTACTAGTAACCCACACACTGTGGATTCACTTCGAAGCGTTACCATTCACAAGTCAGAAAACCCTGCCGTCCATCATAAAGGCTCCTGAACTCGAGCTGAAGCCCTTACCCGAGCACTTAAAGTATGCATATTTGGGCGACAATCAAACCCTTCCAGTCATCATTGCATCTACCCTAAGTACGAAAGAGGAAAAGGCATTGGTTCACGTCCTTAAGGTCAATCAAACGGCAATTGGATGGACAATAGCTGACATCAAAGGCATAAGTCCCACAAAATGCATGCATCGGATACTACTAGAGGAAGACTCCAAACCATCACGGGAGGCGCAGAGGCGATTGCATCCACCTATGAAGGAGGTCGTGAAGAAAGAAGTCCTAAAGCTTTTGGACGTTGGAATCATCTATCCAATTAGTGACTCCAAGTGGGTGAGCCCAGTCCAGGTTGTGCCAAAGAAAAGTGGGATCACAGTGGTTAAAAACGAGCAGGATGAACTTATACCTCAACGGATTCAAACAGGATGGAGAGTGTGCATTGACTATCGAAAGCTAAATATAACCACACGCAAGGACCACTTTCCTTTGCCCTTCATTGATCAAATGCTCGAGCGCCTGGCTGGACACTTCCACTATTGCTTCTTGGACGGCTACTCAGGATACAATCAGATTGCTATTGCACCCGAAGATCAAGAAAAAACAACATTCACATGCCCATATGGCACCTTTGCATACAGAAGAATGCCGTTTGGATTGTGCAATGCCCCAACTACCTTTCAGCGTTGCATGATGAGCATCTTCTCCGATATGGTGTAAGATATAATTGAAGTATTCATGGACGACTTCTCAGTGTTTGGACATTCATTCGAACTGTGCTTAGTTAACCTAACCCGAGTACTGGAACGGTGCAGAGAAAGCAACTTAGTGCTGAACTGGGAAAAGTGCCATTTCATGGTACAACAGGGAATTGTCTTGGGTCATGTGATCTCTAGCCGAGGCATAGAAGTGGACAAAGCAAAATTAGACATAGTAGAGAGGCTGCCGTACCCCACTACAGTCAAAGAGGTTCGATCGTTCTTAGGGCATGTTGGCTTTTACCGCAGATTCATCAAAGATTTCTCGAAAATCACAAGACCTTTGTGTGATCTTCTAGCCAAGGACGCCACATTTGAGTTCACTAAGGGATGCCGTGAGGCATTCAACACACTCAAGGCAAAGCTCACGGCATCACCCATCATCATGCCACCGAATTGGGACTTACCATTCGAACTAATGTGTGATGCCTCAGACTTCGCCATAGGAGCGGTTTTGGGACAGCGTGTTGACAAGCTCCCTCATGTCATTTACTACGCAAGTCGAACCCTGAATGATGCCCAGCTGAACTACTCCACCACCGAGAAGGAGCTCCTTGCTGCTATCTTTGCCCTTGAGAAGTTCCGCTCATATCTAATTCAAACCAAGGTCATAGTATACACGGATCATGCTGCCTTGAAGTATCTGCTCACTAAAAAGGACCCCAAGCCAAGGTTGCTACGTTGGATGCTACTGCTCCAGGAATTCGACCTTGAAATCAGAGACAAGAAGGGCAGCGAAAACGTGGTCGCTGACCATATGAGCCGATTGCTTCACAGTTCCAAAGAAGAGGCCGATCAGTTGCCCCTCCTCGAGACCTTTCCTGACGAACAGCTCTTCGCAATCCAAGCTATTGATCCATGGTATGCCGATCTCATTAATTACCTTGTCACTAAGAAAATTCCTTCATCTTTAAACAGGTACCAAAAGGACAAGATGGCTAAACAAGCTAAGTACTTCATATGGGATGAGCCGTACCTATGGAAGCATTGTCCATACCAAATCATTCGGCGCTACATCCCAGAAGACGAGATGAAATCCGTCTTGACATTTTGCCATAGCTTGGCATGTGGCGGCCATTTTGGAGCTAAGAAGACAGCCTTCAAGGTACTACAAAGTGGACTCTACTGGCCCACACTTTTCAAGGATGCACACGAATTTGTACTCACCTGTGACCGCTGCCAACGCCTAGGTAACATCGGCCCTCGCAATCAAATGCCATTACACCCTATTCTTGTGGTCGAAATCTTCGACGTATGGGGCATTGATTTTATGGGGCCTTTTCCGAATTCCTTTGGCAATCTTTATATTCTGCTTGCAGTTGATTATGTCTCCAAATGGGTGGAAGCAATTCCCACCAAAACTAACGACGCCAAAGCAGTGGTGCGTTTTTTACAGAGTCACATCTTAGCCAGATTCGGCGCACCTAGGGCAATCATCAGTGATGGGGGGGCACACTTCTGCAATCATTCGTTTGCAGCCCTAATGAAGAAGTATGGCGTCACCCACAAGGTCTCAACACTGTATCACCCTCAAACGAGTGGCCAAGCGGAAGTGTCCAATCGGGAAGTAAAGGCCATACTGGAAAAAACAGTAAATCCTAACCGCAAAGATTGGTCCAGCAAATTGAATGATGCACTGTGGGACTATCGGACCGCATACAAGACCCCGATTGGCATGTCTCCCTTCCAGCTTGTTTTTGGAAAAGGCTGCCACCTACCAGTGGAATTGGAGCATAAATAATTCTGGGCTATTAGAGGAGTTGCGAAACGAGGCCTTTGACAGTGCTCGTATCTACAAGGAAAAGACCAAAGCTTTCCACGACAAGCGCATTCAGCCCAAGGACTTTCACATCGGACAGGAAGTCCTCCTCTTTGACTCCCGGCTCAGACTAATGCCAGGTAAGTTGCGTTCAAGATGGACTGGACCATTTATTATTACTAACATTTTTCCTCATGGTGCAGTTGAAATCCAGTACCCGGAACGGCAGGATCCGTTCAAAGTAAATGGCCACCGCCTCAAACACTACTTCAAGGACCTCTCTAATCCAAGTGCAGCCAACCAAGCAACTCCGCATGCGCCCAGCTCCTAGAATGACAACCCCGTCTTGCCTAGACGTTAAATAAAGCGCTCCTAGGAGGCAGCCTAGCCCTGGTTTGTATTTCTCACTTCCTTTTCTGTTTCTGCCCGTTATATCTCTCAAACCGTTCTACTATTGTCATCCTTACTGCTTATCACATTGAGGACAATGTTCAGTTTAGGTTTGGGGGTGTGGATTTAAAATTTTGCATATAGAAACAAGTAGGTTTGGGGGTGATACACGGCCAGGACATTTAAATTTCTGCTTGTGATTAGTATGATAACTTTTTAATAGGAATGTATATGCTAAGTTAACTATCTTTGCTTTACTAAGAGTCATGCCATGGTCAAGTAGTTCATAATTTGCACTTCACAATGCCATGTTTTAAGTAATTAGGTGAACGAAATAACTGAATTTGAGTGAACCTTAGAAAATTAGTGGAGACTTCCCTGTGAGATCTTTGAGCCTAATTGCCATTCTTTCTGAGGGATATACTTGTTTCTACTCTTAAACACTCATTGCTTTTGTTCTTAATTGTTGATCTCATTACATCATATTTGCATTGAATTTTAAAGAACTAACATCATTTAGATACTCTTATTTAATGTATGCTTTGCCATAAGAAGTGATGTAGGCTATGTGTGCTTTAACCTCTAAAGGCCTTATCCTACCCTATTGCATGCTCCCTAAGCCAATTTTGAAGCCAAACACTCAACCTTTTCTTTCATCACCCAAAGTATAACCTAACCCAAAATACTTAGCCATTCATCACAGCCATACCCTATAACCTCAGTTTGTGCTAAGGTTGTCGTAAATGAGATTCATGGTGAGAATGAGAGGTGAAAGAAGATGCTGCCCAATTCAAAGGACTTTGGCGTCTATTCAAAGTTCAAAATTCAAGAAAAGCTTTACAAGTGTAAGCTGCACGAAAGTGTGAGGAAATCATTGCATGATCTTGGTTCAAACTCAATTCAAAGAACAGAAAAAAAAAAACGTTCAAATAAAAAGAAATAAAGAAACGTTGAGAAAGAAAGAAAAAAAAAAGATAAAAAGTGAAAAACAAAGTGAATTGAGCCAAGTGAGCCAAGAGCCTCAAAATAAGCCACAAGAGCCTCAAAATAAGTCATCAAGAAAGCACAATGCCTTGGGCCTTAATCAAGGATTCAGTTCAGAAATTCCAAGTTCAATTCATGACTTCTCATGCCTTGGCACAACTCAGGTTCTTTGAATCCCATCCTTCCTTGCTAAACCCCAAAGCTTAGCCCCATTACAACCTAAAAAGGAAGACCTAACTGATCTTATGGACAATCATGCTGAGGATTAAGGTACGTATCTATGTTCTTAAAGTTCAATTCCTTTCATGAGATCTTTATTTCCATAAAGTGCTATTCTTCAATGTTACTCATATGTGATTAAATTTGAATTTCATAACATAAACTCATCACATATGCTTGAAAAGAGTGTAATCCTAGGATTCTTGTGCGAATTGAGAGTTGCCTAGTGAGGATTAGAGTCGAGGCGAAATCTTTCTAGGGCACTTAGATGAAGTTGTTTTCAAACTTGATCACCTGAAAATAATGGCATTTATACACGTACACCTTCACATGACACTCACGGCTATCGCATTCCTTTTAGTTCTGCAAAGCATGTCTACTTATTTTGATTCTTATTAGCTTGTTAAGAGTACTATATCTAGCATCTTTTTGTATAAGTAAAACGTTTGTGGGTATCGTCCTGCTATAACCCTCAGGAGACAAAACTCCTACTACTAGGTGAACCTAGGGGTTTAAATGTTATATCTTAACTAAAATCGAGTTTTTTCATTTTGTTAGCGTTTGTTTTGCTCAGGGACTAGCAAAAGATAGGTTTGGGGGTATTTGATCAGTCGTTATTTATGCATCATTTTGATGTCTTTATATGCCTCTCTTACATGTCTTTTGAATGATTTCGTGCCATCAATAGTAGAAAATGATCAATCTTGTGAGACTTGTGTAGAGTTAGAAAGATAGGTAAAATCTGGAAAGAACGCAAAAAGAATGACTCAAATCGGAGTCCAGATGAAGGAGATATCCTCATTTCAATATCAGATCCTGAACGGAGTCCTAAGTGCGCCAGTGCGCCAGTGCGCCTATTTTGGGCCACTGGCCAAGTACCTCATATCAGGCCCTCCGGGTCTCAAACCTGTGTTTCATGACATCAAGGTCAAGTCCTAGAAGTGCCAAGGTCGCGCCGAGGCAGGACGAGGACATGTCCCAAGAACTCCCATCCGAGCCAAGATGTGCGCCTAAGCCGGGGTCCCTGTTCCGCCAGCGGTACATAAGAGGTTCTCCCTCTGCGCTAAGCCTGACAATATTTACGCCAAGCCTGAAAGAAGATGCGCTTCTAATGTACTCATGATTTGCTTCAAAAGCGCAGTCCCAGATCCTGATTACGAAGACAGTCCAAAATCCAAGTTTGGCCAGCTTGCGTTCCCACTTGCCAGCTTGCATTCACACTCCCAGCCGTGCTTTGATTGGTTCTAATAGATTTTAAGGACTTTGTAATTAATTAAAAGTAAAATAACTTTCCCTGTTCTTATAGGACATGGTTTTACCAATCCTTATAGAACATGGTTTTACGAATCCTTATAGAACAAGGTTTTCCCTTCGTCTATAAAAGGGAGCCTTTGTTCAGTGTTTTAAGAGGGGGAAATAATTAGCTAGAGGTGTTTTTGGGAGATACAGAGACACCTTAGCCATAGATAGTATTTTGGTTTTTTTAGAGTTTTACGTTAAAGCTTGGTTCTTCCCGAAGTAGAGTGTGTTGGACGTGGAGCTTGGAGAAGAAGGCTCTGCCGTGTCTTCTGCTGCACCTGTTCTTCACAATATCTTCTGTACCCTTATTTTCATTATTGCAATTTACTTATGAATTCAATTATATTTGTTTTAATTTCAGTTATGTGTGAGTAGTCATTAGGATTAGGGCTGCTTGAAGCCCTAGCCATGTTAGCTTGTTGATTGGATTTCTGGCTCTTGATTATGATTGCTATGCATGCTGAATAAGTTGGATTACTATGCTTAATGACCTTAATTTATGTCTATAAGATTAGCTACCTTGTTTGCATATAATTATAGATGTAATTGCTTGAGTGACCGTCATATCATCTTGTGATTTGGAGCATCGAAAGTATTCTTACTTGTAATCTTAACTCATAACGACCTAGGATTGCATGTCACTTTGCTAGGCTAATGTGGTGTCATTAAATTCTCTTTAAACTTCATGCATCATCTTAAAAGGTAGGTGATAGACGTTCTAGGCATATGCCCTGTTTAGAACATGCTAAGTAAGAGGGAATAAGATGTGTCTAGTGAACCAACGCCAGGTCCTAGGCACGGGCACCTAATTCAGAAAATGCATAGTAATTTGATCAAGGAAATTTGGTTAAGAGCTATAATTGGTTAGAGTGGATAGTAAGCCTTAATTCGCCTTAGTTAATAATCAATCAACCATTAATTCTTGCATTGTTATTTTCTGCATTTTATTTTGCTTGTCTTTAAATTTCAGTTCTCACATCATAAACCCCCATGCGTGTGTGTGTGTGTGTGTGTGTGTGTTTTCACTAAGTTAATAAATCTGAACTAAAGTGGTCATAACGTTGATACAAGTCCTCGAGGGATCGACTCTTGCTGTGCTACTATACTATTCTTATTGATTTGTGCACTTGCAAGGATTTTATAACTGTTAGAATTGAATTGCATATTTCGTGCTCCTTAATTTTACCAACACAAAGTTCCTCCTCTGCACTAAGCCTGACAACCTATGCGCCCATCCTGAGCCATGGCACTCTTCTACTACACCCATGGTGCGCCTCCAAAGCGTAGTCCCAGGTTGTGCTGAAAATGTTTCCCTGGTCCCTTGTCCCACAGAGATCCTTTGCGCCTTATTTTAGAGCTGGAAGGTTCAGAAGAGGCCCTGACCGGAAATTCAATGGAAGACAAAGCCCATAATTGTACTAGATACATCATTTGGAAGTGCTTGGAATGGTTTCCCTCGAGTGGATTGATCAACGACATTTTAAGTCCTCAAAAGTCCAAGTTTTAAGGTTTTCTGCCTAGAATCTGGCCCAGTTATGTTCGAAGTGCTTAGGCTTGGCTCAACCTAGTTCTTGACGTCGAAGTAACATCCAGAAGATTCCAGAAGCTGCCTTAGCGTGCAAGAAAGCTCAGAAGTCTTATTGTACAATATTGTCGACAAACCTAGTCCAAGTCCAAGAAGGATTTCTCTTTGAAGTCCTTATTGATATCTAATTAGAATATGAGTTTTGAGATAGTTTCTGATTACGATTTTATCCAAAACAATATACTACATTGTAATGGGGTTAGAGGCCTATTTAAAGGACCTTAGGGTTTGCAGGTGAGGATATCGAGAAACCCTAGCCGCAATTTACATTGTAATTCAGCTTTAAAATTTAAACAATTTTTAGTTTCAATAATCACCTTTGTATCATTACTTATATTGCTTTTACTTTAATGAATCCAATTATTTTTATTTCAATTTCAATTATGTGTGAGTAGTCTTTTTAGGATTAGGGCTGCTTGAAGGCCTAGCCATGTTAGTTCGTTAATTAGATTTTGGCTCTTGATTTTGATTGTTATGCATGCTGAATAATTATGATTACTACTTAAACTACCATTCTTTTATGCCTATGAGATTAGCTACATTCTTTGCATAAATTATTGATGGAATTGCTTGACAGACCACTATATCATCTTGTAATTCATTAGCATCAAGAGGTTGAGGTTAAGAAACAATCTTGTAGTCAGAATTCATGACAACCAAGGAATGCACATCACTTTTCAAGGCTAGTGTAGTGTCATTAAATTCTCTTTGTATTTCATGCATCATCTTAAACGGTAGGTGATAGACGTTATAGAGTACACATCATGCTTAGAACATGCCAAGTAAGAGAGGATAATATATGTGGAGTACACATCTTGCTGTTCTACTATTCTATTCTTATCGATTTGTGCACTTGCAACGATTTTATAACTGTTAGGATTATAATGCATATTTCTTGTTCTCTAATTTTACCAACAGTGATACAAGGAGATACCACCAGAGTGGGATGCAAATATTTTCCTTATTTTTAAAGCCCTTGTAGTTGTAGGTGTCTTCTTAATGTTCTTGCGTTCATGATTGGAATTTTCTTGTTGACGATTCTTTTCCCATTTTGATGACTTAGGATCATTATAGAAGTTACTTTAGTTTGTGGTTGGCTACTTCATCGGATAATTTCAGAAGTTACATGTCTAATACTTGTTTTATTATTCTTTGCTGCAACTGTAGGGACAAACAAAGCTTCTTCCAGCAGCACTATTTTAAACACTAGGAAACTTGATGAGGAAACAGAGAACCGTGCTCGTAAGTTTATCTTTGCATACCAATATGTATATGTGAAATTCATGTGTTTCATGTGAAATTATGTCGTTTTTGAATGAGTCAATTATTCTTTCGTTGAGATATTCTTTCGTTGAGATATTCTTTCGTGTGAAATTTGCATACCTTCTTGTTTATCGTTGGTGCGGAAAATGTTTGGTTTGCACATTATTCAATTGTTTCCGTCTAAGAGGGCGAAGCTTTGTGTCATGGTATGGCCGAATTCTGGGCCGCCCTTATTGGCCTGTATTTTATTCTGCCAAGTTGGATGCTTGGTTACATATAACATGGTTATGTGTTGTTCCAGTTTTATTTATTTCGAAGTAGTGTGTCTGTGTCATCTACTTGGGTTATAGTTATAGCTTGCCACTTCTCTTTAATACTGATTTAATGGCTAATAAGTAACTCATGTTGTCACTCCTTTTTTTTTTCTATGGAACCAAACACCTGCCAAAGTTTAAAATGAAAAAAAAAATCTTATCACCAATATGTGCCTCCTTCCACCTCTTTTTTGATTGCATATGGAGCCAAAGATGAAGATAATAGCACATTTCCATTATAAAATTCTTGAACTTGTAGAACAGATAACAGAAGAATTTTGAAAGGAAATGGTTGAATATTTTCAAGAGATAACAAGAAGACAATAGATTCAGAAGTAGAGAGGGAGTGTTATATGAAGTAGAAGAGCCGACCACGTTTGGCCAACAATTTTCTTTCGTTTTCTTCACTGTATGTTTTAAATCATTCCCCATTACAATCAGTACACAAGTGAAGTGGCATGCTTTAATTAAAACCCAAGCAGAGGATGCTGATTCCAACTTTCATTTGTGAAACGCAAATATTTTGTACTCGTAATTGTCTTTTCTGGCCACTTGCTCTCGGTAACATGAGTGGTTTAGCCATGCTATGACTTGTTTTGACTTGCTTTTTGTGCTTCTGTAAGTGAGAATGGTGAACGACAATTTTGAGTTTGGCATCTCTTTGTATTCAAATTTTTAACTGTCGTAGGATAAATCGGCACTCTACTCCTTGCCCAAGCATATAGTATAAATCGGTACTCTGCTCCTTGTCCAAGCATACAGTATAAATCTGTACTCTACTCCTTTTCATGCATGTTGTATGGATGTTTTAACCATTTTTACAGTTCTTTTTTCGAAGCACCCTGCAAGTCTTATTTTTTTTCTGTTTTCTAGGATGCATTTACTCATGGTTAATTGTCATAGGATTTTGTAAATGAGTCTAAGTCTATGATTCTGCAGCTGCACTGAAAGTATTGTCATACTTGCCTCTCCCTTACTCCGCCCTAAGCGCCCTCTCCCTTACTCCGCCCTATATCACCCACATTTAGCTTTTGAGTTTTTGTAAAGAAATTCAATATAACATTTTGTGTACAGCAATATCAATTCTGCATATTTGATTCCATCCCTAAATCTATTTTCTTCCATATGAGTTACAACCTCAATAAGAATGCTAATTCTTATTTTTCATATGTTATGGTATGAATTTACCACACCAATTGGTTGCGTATGGATGATGAGATTCCATTGATACAAAGACAAATCTATTAGACTTATTGGAGGGTCCCATTGGATGTTATTGGCGTGCAATATAAGTTGTGCAGTTTAACTTTCGCGTGCAATATGAATTGTGCAGTTTAACTATTCAGCCATGGATGCTTTAGGAAAGCACTATCCTGTGACCTAAGATCAAAGACCATGTATGTGCCTAGTTATATTTTCTACATTTTGTTCCAATAGTAGACTAGTAGTTCTCATACCCCACTCATTTGATTCCATAAGGACTCTGATTCATAACTTACAACATTTTCACTAGGTTTGTAGGGCTCAACAGAAGAGAGCCCTTAAAAAATAGGCGTATGCCCCAAAATGCGACGAACACACGGTATTCTTTAGTAAAAGGCGAAAGAATAGTTCGCTTTCTGCTCACCGCAAGGCTCCGGGATGGAAAACTGTAGCTCAATCCGCATTATATATTAGCTCTTGGAAGCTTGATTTGTCTTCTCAGGCGATGTGCGACTCTGTTACCTTTGGTTTTTTAGCCGGACTTCCAAAAGAAAGTTGTCAATTTTTGCGCCTTGATGATTCAATAATAGACGGAGATGTATACAGGGAATCAAAACTAAGACCATTTTTTAGTGAATGCCCAACACATTCACTTACTACATTGGTGAGTCGCTGCTTCGAACTCGATCAAACCAAGTAGATCCTTTCACACCTCGGTATATACTACATAGAGAACCTTGCTCGTATGCTTGCGTATCACTATGTATATGTGGAACTCATGTGATTCTGCAGTTGCACTGAAAGTAGTGTCATACTTGCCTCTCCCTTACTCCGCCCTTAGCGCCCTCATTGTAGTTCCGGCTCCTCTGAGAGAGGTTGTCTATGTTTATGTTGCCAAGCAGCACTATAACTTCTTCGGAAAATCTGAAGATTGCTTAGTTTTGCAAGCGAAAGAGTTGCTAGAGCATTTCATTGATACGGAATAGTTGATGGATCGATCTGGAAAGATTTTTAATTAGCTCCCCACATAAACTATGCTATATCACCTACATTTAGCTTCTGAGTTTTTGTAAAGAAATTCAATATAACATTTTGTGTACAGCAATGTCAATTCTCCATATTTGATTCCATCCCTAAATCTATTTTCTTCCATATGAGTTACAGCCACACCAATTCGTTGTGTACGGATGATGAGATTCCATCCCCAAATCTATTTTTCATATGTTATGGTATGAATTTACCACACCAATTCGTTGTGTATGGATGATGATATTCCATTGATACAAAGCCAATTCCATTAGACTTATTGGAAGGTCCCATTGGATGTTATTGGCGTGCAATATGAGTTGTGCAGTTTAACTTTCGCGTGGAATATGAGTTGGGCAGTTTAACTTTCGCGTGCAATATGAGTTGTGCAGTTTAACTTTCGCGTGCAATATGAGTTGTGCAGTTTAACTATTCAGCCATGGATGCTTAGCGAGATCCTCGTACATTGAAATGAATTCTTTTGGATAAATCAATTTGAAATCTTTAGGACAAATCAATTTGAAATCTTCAGGATAAATCAATTTGAAATCATTAGGTTAAATCAATTTGAAATGAAATCTTTAGGAAAACACTATCATGTGAGCTAAGATCAAATACAATGTATGTGCCTAGTTATATTTTCCGCATTTTGTTCACTAGGTTTGTAGGGCTCACCAGAAGAGAGCCCTTAAAAAGGCGCACACACGGTATACTTTAGTAAAAGGCGAAAGAATAGTTTGCTTTGTGCTCACTGCAGGGCTCCGTGATGGAAAACATTAGCTCAATCCGCATTATATATTAGCTCTTGGACGGTTGATTTATCTTCTCAGGCGATGTGGGACTCTGTTACCTTTGGTTTTTTATCTGGACTTCCAAAAGAAAGTTGTCAATTGTTGCACCTTGATGATTCAATAATAGACGGAGATGTATACAAGGAATCAAAACTAAGACCATTTGTTAGTGTATGCCCAACACATTCACTTACTACATTGGTGGATTATTCGTTTATTGAGATATTTTTAATTGTCACGTACTTTCTTGTTTACAGTATCTATTGTTATAATATTTCACATGAAATTCTTGTACCCGTGGAACAGATAAGATAGTAAGTTTTTTGAAATTAAATGGTTGAATATTTTAACAAGGAGACAATAGATTGAAAAGTACAGAGGGAGTGTTATAAGAAGTAGAAGAGTCTGACCATGTTTGACCAAGCATTTTCTTTCATTTTCTTCACTGTGTGTGTTAATTCATTTCTCATTCGATGACTACACAAGTGAAGTAGCAGAGGAACCTGATTCAACTTCCATTTGTGAAACGTACATATGTTTTGTACTTGTAAGACTTTTTTCTGGCCACTGGTTCTTTGTAACATGAGTCCTATTTGTGGTTCTGTAAGTGAGAATGGTGAAGGAAAATTGAGAGTTTGGTATGTCTTTGTATTCAAATTTCCAACTTAGTAGGCGTTCTTGCCCAAGCATATAGTATAAATAGATACTCTACTCGTTGTCCATGCATATAAATAAACATGTACTCTTCTCCTTGTCCATGCATGTATTATGAATCATTAAACCATTGTCGCAGTTCTTTTGTAGAAGCACCCCGCAAGGCTATTTGTTTTTAGTTTTCTTGGATGTATTTGCTCTTCTCTACCATGTGGCTTAGTGGTTAAATGTCATCTGATTTTGAGTGTAGATGATTATGTGCCAAGTGAGTTGAAGAAAACTATCATGCAAGCTCTGACGGAAAAGAAGCTTACCCAGGCTCAAGCTGCTCAGGTATCTTTTGTTAACGATTCATGGAAAGAATATTCTTCATATATTTTCTTCTCTTATTTTACCAGTAATCGGTGTTAGTTATATACACAAGAAGTCTTATTTTAGTCTGCCCTAGAATCCCTTATAGTATGGGATACACAATCACAACCCAATTACATCACCTGGAATTTCTCTTAGAATTTCTCTTAGAATTTCTCTAATACAGCTCACGCCAACACTCCCCCTCAAGTTGGTGCATACAGATCTCTGATGCCCAACTTGTCAAGTGAGGTGTAAAAAATCTTGCTGCATATAGCTTTTGTGAGTACATCTGCCAACTGGTCTTCAGACTTAATGAAAGGAAATCGAATTGTCTTGTTGTCAAGATTTTGTTTGATGAATTGTCGGTCCACCTCCACGTCTTTGGTTCGATCATGTTGGATGGAATTGTCTGAGATATCAATTGCAGCCTTATTTTCACAAAACAGTTCCATTTCACAACTCGGAGCAAAGCCAATTTCTGCTAATAGTCTTTTAAGCCATAGGAGCTCACAAAGACCTTTAGCCATTCCACGGAACTCGGCTTCGGCGCTTGACAAGGCCACCACATTTTGCTTCTTACTCCTCCACGTCACCAGGTTCCCACCAACGAGCATGAAATAACCTGAGGTGGACTTCCGATCTGATATATTTCCTGCCCAGTCTGCATCTGTATATCCCTCGACTCTGAGATGTTTATTTTTCACGAACATAATCCCTTTTCCTGGAGATGACTTCAAGTATCGAAGGATTCGGAGTACTACATCCATGTGATCATCACTTGGACAATGCAAAAATTGACTCACTACACTCACCGCATACGCAATGTCTGGGCGAGTGTGTGAGAGATAAATAAGTTTTCCAACTACTCTTTGGTATCTTTCCTTGTTTGTTGGCACTTGGTCTGGATATTCTCCCAGTTTGTAGTTTTGGACAATTGGTGTGTCTACAGGCTTGCATTCCAGTAGTCCCACCTCTGATAGACAGTCTAGAATATATTTTCGTTGGGAAAGAAATATACCTTGCTTTGATATGGCAACCTCAATTCCCAGAAAATATTTTAGTCCTCCCAGATTCTTCATTTCGAATTCATTTGCTAAATGCTCTTGAAGTCTTGATATCTCTTTTGAATCATCTCTTGCAATAATCATGTCATCTACATAGATTATTACATCCGTGACCTTGCCCCGTTGATATTTTAGGAATAGTGTATGGTCTGAGTTACTCTGTTGGTACCCATATTTCCTACTTGCCAAGCTAAACAGCCCGAACCATGCTCTAAGTGATTGTTTCAAGCCATACAGTGCTCGCTGTAACTTGCATACCACGTCAACGTTGGAGGTTGCTGTGTAGCCTGATGGAACATCCATTTAGACCTCCTCCTCCAGATCACCATGGAGAAAGGCATTTTTTACGTCAAACTGATGCAGTGGCCAATCAAGGTTTACTGCGAGAGATAACAGTACTCTAACCGAGTTCAACTTTGCTACCGGTGAGAAGGTCTCTTGATAGTCTACACCATACGTCTGGGTGTAACCCTTTGTAACTAGTCTTGCTTTGTATATGTCGATCGTGCCATCTGCCTTGTTTTTAATAGAGAACACCCATTTACATCCCACCGTCTTCTTTCCTCGAGGCAAGGGAACAAGAGTCCATGTTTCATTTCTCTGCAGGGCCTCCATTTCGTCCTTCACAGCCTGGGTCCACTTAGGATTTGTCAAGGCTTCTTGAATATTTTTAGGGACACGGCATGAGGAGATTCCATACACAAGTGTCTTGAGAGGTTCCGAAAGCCTTTTTGTAGACACATAGTTGGAAATTGGATACTTTGCACTACGTTCGCCAATATCTGGAGAGTATCTATTCGGTGATTTACCACGATTGTGCCTGAAAGGTAAAGTATAGCCAACAGGGGTATCTATAGCATTAGAGTTTGAAGTTGTGGTAGGAGAGTTTACCTCAGGCATATTCTCATCAGGAGGTGGGTCTTCACGTACTAAGGGGTGGGGTTCCTCTATTTCGGCATCCAGTGATGTAGTTCCTTTGGGACCTATATCTCCCCCTGAAGACGTACCGTGTTCTGTATTATTGGTTTCCTCATGAACATGAATATCGGTATTGCTGTCGTATCCTAGCCAATTCGACTCGTCACCATTGATCTCCCCCTGACGAGGAGAATGTGGTAATATGGAAGCGAACAATGTTTCGGATTCCAAAAAGGTGACGTCCATTGCCACATAGGTACATTTGGCGGCTGGATCGTAACACCGATACCCTTTTTGGTGCGTGGCATCGCCCAAAAAGAGACAGTGAATAGCGTAAGGATCAAGTTTTGCGCACTGGTTCTTATGAAGGTGGACGAATGCAACACACCCAAAAATTCGAGGAGGAAGCAATAAAATCGTAGGTAAGGAAACATACGTCGACATGGTGTGTAATGGAGACTTGTACTTCAAGAGTTTAGAAGGCATCCGATTGAGGAGATGTACATCGGTAGCAACAACATCAGTCCAATGCCGACGGGGCACATGAGCCCCAAGCCCGAGCAGTTTCAAGAATATGGCGGTACTTTCTCTCAGCAACACCATTCTGCTGTGGGGTCTGTGGACATGAGGTTTCATGGAGAAGGCCGTGATGCTGAAAATAATCATGAAACTGGTGGTTCACATACTCACCACCATTGTCTGATCTAAGAACCTGAATCTTAGCTGAGAACTGGGTTTGAACCATAGTGTGGAAGGACTGAAATGTTTTCAAAACTTCGTCTTTATGTTTTAACAGATAGAGCCAAGTCATGCGAGTACAGTCATCTATAAATACCACAAACCAACGGATACCCGATAATGAAGATACTGGTGAAGGACCCCACACGTCAGAGTGAATTAAAGCAAAGGGAACATTACTTTTATTCATACTCAAAGGATAGGCAGCCCTATGGCTTTTAGCAAGAATACAAGTATCGCATTTAAGGTCAAATAGATGTTTATTGGAAAATAAGCTAGGGAATAAGTACTTGAAATAACCAAAAGACGGGTGTCCTAACCGACGATGCCAAAGCCAAATCTGTCGCTCAGTCTTGTCAACTGGAGGAGACATGTGATGTCCATGGCCAATGCAGAAGTCATCCATGTAATACAGCCCCCCGACACGCCCTCTTAGTACAACGCCCAATGATCTCCTTGGTAAGAATATCCTGAAGGAAACAAAAGGTAGAGTACATTAGGACAACATATTTGAGAGCTTCAGTAACTTGGCTCATAGATAGCAGTTTATGAGAGAGCGAAGGAACAAGCAAAGTATGTGATAATGAAAAAGTGGGTGACAGTTGGACAGTGTCGGCCTCTGTAACTGGAGACATGACTCCATTGGCGTTAGTAATGTGGGTGCGCCGTGGCTGAGAGGTTTGTAAGAAGTCTGTGGCATCGAATGTCAAGTGGTCGGTGACTCTCGAGTCAAGTAACCAAGACCTTCGATCGTCAGTTTCAGAGGAACTACAAAGAGCGGTACTAAGTTTACCTTGATCCAGGATTGGCAAGTCACCCTGGGTGAGTTCCCCGGGGGGAGAGAGAGAGAGACTGGACTGGGCTGCAGCGACAGCAACCTGACCGGCATCTCGGTTGGGTATTAGAGAGTGACCTGCGTCTCCACCAGTAGCATCACGACGTTTACGAGTCTAGTAGTCATTCCACCAGTCAGGGTATCCATGCAGTTTGAAGCAAGTATCACGAGTATGTTTCATACTGCCACAGTGAGAGCACTTGGTGCCATCAGAGGGAGAAACTCGCGGCTTGGAGAAGGTTTTGGTCTTCCCAGGGCCTAGAGAGAGATACCGAGTAGAAGAAGGTCCAATCTTGGGTCCTTTCGAGATGAGAACGGATCCAGGAGTATCTGTGGAGCCATCGGGAGTCATTACTGCTTGCCGAATAGCTTCCCGGCGAACATGAGCGGATGCTTGTTCGATTGTAGGGAGCGGGCGCATCTGTAATATATCACCTCGAACGTTGTCAAGCCTATCGTCTAGGCCATCCAGGAAGGCATATACTCGGTCTTCCTGAAGCATGTCATTATGGTGCTGAATATCAACACCACATTCCATTGGATTTGGGCGACGAAAATGAATCTCTCGCCATAACCCTTGGAGATCAGTGAAGTATTTCTAAAGGGAGCCACCCGCTTGTTTCAGTCGAGTCACACGCCGCCGGAGGTCATACACCTGAGATGTAGCACTCCCGTTAAAATATGTAGTAGCAATGGAATCTCATACCCGCTTCGCAGTCGGAAACCCAATGAAGTTGCCGATTAGGGTTGGGTCCATGGAGTTGATAAGCCTTCCCTTGACAATGGCGTTATCAGTGCGCCATTTTCGAAAAGATGGGTCGGTCTGTATGGGCTGTGGTATTTCGCCGTTGATGTATCCCAACTTGTCTTTGCCAGAGATGTACATCTCAACAACTTGGGACCAAAGAGCATAGTTAGAGCCGTCCAACGTGATACCAATTGGAACAACGCTATCAATGGTCTGGGTAGGAGCCGAGGTCTTATTCAAGACTTCGGTCATTCTGGAGGTTAATTTAGTGATGATAGAAAGGTCGTTGTTTTGGTCGGGTTCAGTCATAGGGGCAGCGGCAAGAGGTGCAGTGCAGCGGCAAGAGGTGCTGTGTGGTAGGGTTTAGAGAATGAGAATCGGACCATGCTCTGATACCATGTTAAAGTTTCATGGAAAGAATATTCTTCATATATTTTCTTCTCTTATTTTACAAGTAATCGATGTTAGTTATATACACAAGGAGTCCTATTTTAGTCTACCCTAGAATCCCTTATAGTATGGGATACACAATCACAACCCAATTACATCTCCTAGAATTTCTCCTAGAATTTCTCTAATATAGCTCACGCCAACATCTTTCTCTCTATCTTAGCTCCACTAATTGCTCAGCTTCGTAATTAAATTTTGTCTTGATCTTAGTTAACTACATTCCTATTTGCAGATAATCAATGAGAAACCCCAAGTGATCCAAGAGTATGCATCTAAGAAGGCTATCCAAACCAGTGGGTAATTACCAAGTTGGAGAGAGCTCTTGGAGCGATATTAGGCGTTGGAAAGAAATAAAGAAGCCTGGACAAGAAAGGAGGAAGCTCAGCCATGCGTTACGATTTGAAGGACATTACAACATATTATTATGTGTTCCTGATAATTGCTTGAGGCCTCCTTCATCTCATGATCATCATGAAACCAAATCATCATCACATAATGCTTGTGATCAAGCTGCAATGATGGCCTCTAACCCGCTGAACCCCGAAAATCAGTATCCTTCCTTTGATGGATTCTGGGATAATCAGCAGCCAACATGGGATGATGATGAGATGAATTATTCTAGAGAGCTCTATTCATCCATGGTGGACACCCCATTGATGCTTGAAGCTGATGGATGCATGGGATCATCATCAACATCAGTTTTGTATCATCCCATCATCGAAAATTCGAGTTATGCTTCTTCTTCTTCTTCATTCTCTTGCTTTCCATCAGTCCCTCATTTTGGTGATGCAGCCATTGAGTTTGGCCACTCACTCTTTTAGTTATTATTAATAACTTAATTTTGGTGTGTACGTGTATGTGTGTGTGAGTGCAATGTGCATGCACTTGTTTTTCATCAGTGTCTTGGAGCTTTTTCATTGCATTGTAATTTTCCTAAAAATTCCTCATGTGTGAGAGGGGGAGATTAGGGAAGTTATATACTTATTAAGGCTCTATAAGTTCGTTTTAATGGATATTGTTTCAAGAGCTAGTTCTATCTGGTACTTCCTTTCTAAGTCTTTTTAACTAATTTTTGTCCATCTTTAGGGCTGTAATTACTTTGCCTGATCTTTTCCTCACATATTAACATACCTAACACAAGAATTTTTGAAAGGATGACCATACACATTAGATATCGTCATCTCCATTTTACGTACGCAAAATATGCATGCTAATTATTAACTTAGAAACCCATAAATAGAGATGGACCACTAAGCTATCAGCCACACCTGCAAAGTTGTGGTTCAATTAATGATAGTGTTACCAATGTTCCATGCAACGTCAGCTAAGAGTATTCATCATGACATAATGTTATATTTGTTTTTCTCTCATTAATAGTATAGCTTGTATAAAAGAACGATATGATATTGTATGTGACCTGAATACCACTTTTATTTAACTTAATTATGTTGTTTAAGGATTAATTTTAGATAAGTAGTTAATAAGGTGACCATGGGAAGACATAGAATCAATACTCCTAAATTTATGGAACTAAAGGGGAACACAATGGGCTGTTAATATATATCTAGAGTTCTTGTACACTTGAAGATTAAAGTAATGAGATCCATTCATTTTGCCAACATAATTCATTGCATTGCCTTCAAACCTGGATTTTTCTTGTCTTTTTGTCTGTCATGCCATCAAATAATTTCAGACTACGGAAATTTTCTTGCTTTAAGGGACAAAAGTCACGCTAGATATATAAATTAGAAATTAAGGGTATTATGGGAATTTTTTGATAAAACACATAATAATATCTTGTAATATGTTATTATACAACATGTAATGTCTTTATTTTATTTTATTAGTTTTGTTGTAATATGTAATTAGTGATGTTTTTAACGTAGAATATTATTTAATATAACTCTTTTTTAATGTTTTTTTTATCTAAACGGAAATTTTATTGATGATAAGATGAAGGACATTACAGAGCCTCAAAATGGTCATTATAAATATCTTTCCAAATGTTCACACCTTCAGTGTCTTGGTTGATACACTTTGCAAGGAGGGGGAGGTTGAAGAAGCGGAAAGTGTAGTTGAAATGATGATTCAAAGGGATATTGAACCTAGTTTGATCACATACAATTCGCTTATGGATGGTTGCTGTTTGAGAGGAGAAATGGGTAAGGCAAAAGAGGTTTTTGAACTAATGCTTAGCAAGGGCATTACGGTTGATGCTCATAGTTATAACATATTGATACATGGACACTGTCAGCACAAAAACATCAATGAGGCTAGGACTCTTTTCAAAGAAATGTCTCATAGGGGAGTGGCTCCGACTACCGTTACTTATACTACTCTTATAGGTGGGTTTTGTAAATTTGGGAGAATACAAGATGCATAGAAGTTGTTCTCTGAGATGAAAGCTTGTGGCCAACTTCCAAATGTTCAAACTTATGCTGTTTTAATGGATGGCCTGTGTAAAAACAGACAACTTTCTGCGGCAATGGAATTGTTTAGGGATATGGAGAGTACGAAGTTGGATATAGGTATTGTGATTTTCACTATTCTTATTGAAGGCTTGATCATTGGTGGGAAATTAAATTGTGCAAAGGAAGTCTTCTTTGGTTTATCATTAAGAGGACTTCAACCTGATGTGAGGACATATAATATTTTGATTAATGGACTCTGTTCAGCGAGCCTAACAAGTGAAGCAGAAAAGTTGTTTAGAGAAATGGAAGAGAAGACAGGCTGTCATACCCAGGATTGCAGCTACAATATAATTATCCGAGGGTTTCTCAGTAACAACGAGATAGGAAGGGCAATGCAACTTATTCAAGAAATGGTGGAGAGGGGTTTTTCTGCAGATGCATCAACGACAGAAGGGATAGTTGATCTGTTGTCTAGAGATATAGCATATCCTGCGTTGTTGTCATTGATAGAAAGATTGTACTAATGTTAATTGATACGTTCAAGAGTTCGAATAGATGTTTCACATAAAAAAAATTATCTTCATCACCTTGATCATTTCCCATGACACTCTTAATTATCTGCTTGTCAGTAACATCTCTTTGATTGCTACTTCGATTATCACAGTACTCGCACAATGCTTTACGCATTTCATCCGTCATTGCTGATCCATTATTGATATCTGGGTATGTTATAATTTATCGATTCATTAATAACTTATTAATTTATCAAGGTATTCTTTGCTAGTTTTGTTTGGCATCCTAGTTTGATTTGTTTATCTTTAGTAGGAGTTAGATGTACTAGGTTTTCTATCCCTATTGAAAGATTTCTCTTATCCCTAGTCGACATTTGTTTGTAGTAGACTTATAATTATGTTGTTTTTGTATGTATATTCACCATTTATATGTGTGATAATTCCTTTCATGTTGAATTAGCGTGGCGGTCTGTGGTTATTCTAAATCTTCTTTCCAGGCTTGTTTGATTTTTAATGACCTTGTAGCTATTTTTTGCTTTTGTATAGTCAAGAATAAATTCTGATATATTACTGAATATCACTGTTTGTAAAATTTTATGTAACCAGAAGTTTTTTGGGAATCTAATGGTGCTCAAATTAACTAAGCTAGACATATTAACCAATAAATTGTGTTTGTGTATGTTTTATTTTTAGGACAATACTTGCATCCCACCCTGGTGGTACCTCCTCGTACCACCCTTTCAATTGTACATATATCATAATCGGAACCGTTCATTCTCTAAATCATCATGTCAAGATCATCTACATAAAAAATCAACAAGATTGTAGGTCGTTTAATTAGTCATTCATATATATCAACTAAATGGATGGTTTGCAATGACGATCTTAATTCTTACCAAAACCATTGATTTATTTCATACATATGAATGCCTAAACAACTTCCAATCTTGTTGATTTTTAACGGACATGGTCTTGACAAGATTCTTCAGAAAATGAGCGGTTCCGATTATGATATATGTACAAAGACAATTCGATAAATCGAAAGGGTGGTACAATCGAAAGGGTGGTTGTTCAATCATTATTTATGCATCATTTTGATGTCTTTATATGCCTCTCTTACAAGTATTTTCAATGATTTCGTGCCATCAATAGTAGAAAATGATCAATCTTGTGAGACTTGTGCAGATTTCGAAAGATAGGTAAATTCTGAGAAGAACGCAAAAAAATGACTCAAATCGGAGTTCAGTGAAGGAGATGTCCTCATTTCAATATATGGTCCTGAAATGGGTCCTAAGTGCACCAGTGCGCCCTATTTTGGGTCCTTGGCCAAGTAGCTCAGATGATGCCATCCGGATCCCAGACCTGTGTCTCATGACATCAAGTTCATGTCCTATAAGTGCCAAGGTCATACCAGGTAGTGTCCCGCTACATGCCCGAGGACACCCACTCGAGTCCCGAGCGTGATCTTATCAAGTCCCTGCCGAGCCAAGCGCATGCTCCTAAACCCTGGTTCCTGTTTCGCCATCGGTGGTATAATGTTCCTCCACTGCACTGAGCCTGAAAACCTATGCGCCTAGCCTGAGCCATGGTGCGCTTCTACTACACCCATGGTGCACTCAAAAGCGTAGACCCAGGTTGTGCTGAAAATGCTTCCTTGGTACCTTGTCCCAAAAAGATCCTTTGCGACTTATTTTAGGGCCAGAAGGTTCAGAAGAGGCCCTGGCCTGCAATTCAATGGAACAAAGCGAGACAAAGCCCAAAACTATACTAGATACATCATTTGGAAGTGCTTGGAATGGTTTTTCTCGAGTGGATTGATCAATGACATTTTAAGTTCTCAAAAGTCCAAGTTTGAAGGTTTTTAGCCCAGAATCTAGCCCAGCTATGTTCGAAGTGCTTAGGCTTGGCTCAGCCTAGTTCTCGACGTCCAAGTAACATCCAGAAGATTCCAGAAGCTGCCTTGGCGTGCAAGAAAGCTCAGAAGACTTATTGTACAGTATTGCCGCAAATCTTAGTCCAAGTCCAAGAAGGATTTCTCTTTTAAGTCCTTTTTGATATCTAATTAGAATAGGAGTTTTGAGACAGTTTCTAATTAGGATTTTATCCAAAACTATCTCCTACATTGTAAAGGGTTAGAGGCCTATTTAACGGACCTTAGGGTTTGCGGGTGAGGATATCGAGAAACTCTAGCCGCAATTTACATTGTAATTCAGCTTTTAAATTAAATAGGTTTTAGTTTCTGCGTGTGAGAGAGTTGGACGTGAGCATTGGAGGACAAGCTCTGGCGTGGTCTTCTGTTGTGTCTCATCTTCAATAATCTCCACTGTATCTGATAGAAGAAATACTAAACACAATAATTATGAACTTTATTTCTACTAAGTATAACTTTGCAAGTGCACAAAATCGATGGAGATAGTATAATGACAAGCAAAGGTCGATCCCTTCAGGAAGTGTTCAACGATTAACCCAATTAAGTGCAGATTTGTTAACGTATAGAATTGAAAATTGAGAATTGAAAATTAAAGACAAGAAAATTAAAGTAAATAAAATAACAATGCAAGAATGAAAGGTTGATTGTTTGTTAACTAAGGCGAATTAAGGCTTACTATCCGCTCTAACCAATTATAGCTCTTAACCAGATTATCTTGACCTAATTACTATGCAATTCAGAATTAGGTGCCCATGCCTAGGTCCTGGCGTCGGTACACTAAACATATATTATTCTCTCTTACTTAGCATGTCCTAAACAAGGCATATGCCAATAATGTCTATCACCTACCAGTTAAGATGATGCATGAAGTACTAAGGGAATTTAACGACACCACACTAGCCTATAAAAGTGATATGCATTCCTAGGTTGTCATGAATTCCGATTACAAGATTGTTTCTTAACCTCAACCTCTTGATGCTAATGAATCATAGGATGATATGACGATCACTCAAGCAATTCCAGCAATAATTTATGCAAACAAGGTAGCAAGTCTCATAAACATAAAAGAATGGTAGTTAAAGCAGTAATCAGAATTATCCTGCATGCATAGTAATCAAGATCAAGAATAAAAATCTACCTAACGAGCTAACATGGCTAAGGCTTCAAACATCCCTAATTCTAAAAGGAACTACTCACTCATAAATGCAATTAAAACAAATATAATTGAATTCATAAGTAAATTGAAATGAAATAAAAGTTTAAAGTAAAGATCGCTGATGAACAATGGTGCACGGCAGAGACACGGCAATGCCTTCCTCTCCAAGCTCCACGCCCAAAAAGTGCAGAAAATAAGAAACTGTTTAAAACTGAAAAATGGAGTACAATGATGTCTTACGGATAAGGTGACTAGATCTCCGAAAATAATGGTATGTGTAAAACAATCTAAAACATGGTCTAAAACAATGGGTGTCTAAAACACCGAATAAAGACTCCCTTTTATAGACAAAGGGAAAACCTTGTCCTACAAGGATTGGAATTAGAAACCCTAGCCTAAAGTGTTCTATAATAGTAATTGTACTTCTAAGTAATTACAAAGTCCCTAAAATCTATCAAAACCAATCCGAACACGGTTGGGAGTGTGAATACAAGCTGGCAAGTGGGAATACAAGCTGGCCGCGGGCTGCCCGCGGTCTTCCCACGGTCAGACACTGAACTTAGAACTTGGCCCTTCGAATGTCTTCATCATAGGGATCTAGGACTGCGCTTTTGAGGAACACCATGAGCATAGTAGAAGTGAATGTTCGTTCAGCCTAGGCTCATAGGTTGTCAGGCTTAACGTATAGGAGGAACTTTGATCCACCGCTGGCGGAACAGGAACCAGTGTTTAGGCGCAGAGGCTGGGCTCGGTTGGGAAGTTCTTGGGACATGTTCTCGATATGTCTTGGCATGCCCTTGACACTTCTAGGACATCAACTTGATGTCATGAGACACAGGTTTGGGACTCGGATGGCATGATCTGAGGTACTTGGCCAAATACCCAAAATAGGCGCACTGGCGCACTCCGGACCCAGCTCATGACCTGATATTGAAAAGAGGACATTTCCTTCATCTGAACTCCGATTTGAGTCATTCTTTTTGTGTTCTTTTCAGAATTCACCTATCTTTCCAAATCTACACAAATCTCACAAGATTGATCATTTTCTACTATTGATGGCACGAAATCATTCAAAAGACATGTAAGAGAGGCATATAAAGACATCAAAATGATGCATAAAAAATGATTGAACAAATACCCCCAAATCTATGTTTTGCTAGTCCATGAGCAAAACAAACTTTAACAAAATGAAAAGACTCGATCTTAGTTAAGATAGAACATTTAAACCCCTAGATTCACCTAGTAGGAGGAGTTTTGTCTCCTGAGGGTTATAGCAGCACGATACCCACAAACGTTTTACTTAGACAAATAAGATGCTAGATGTCAGGACCCGTCCCGAATTTCCCTTCGAAACCCGGGAAGAACCCTGATCCCGTCTGACAACCTAAGGAAAGGTTCCCAAATACCCTTCAATCCTTAGCATATGATAATAACAATAAATAATTTCTCTTGTCAGACAAGGGATTTAAGCACTTAAAATTCCCGTAAGTAAATACCAACCAAATACCAGAATATCAGAGCGTCTAAGTAGGATCAATGTACAAATTAGATATCCTACTCAAGTACAACTACACAGCGTAGCGGAAGTGCTAATGCCTCTGCCTCGAGATACTGTCCTCGTCAACTCTACGGCCTGAAGGGGGTTTAAACACAAAAGTTGTGAGTGGACAAAAATAATCGTTTATAAAACGCTTTCCAAGGAATATTACCTTTTTCCCCCTCCATTTATAAAACCATGCATGCATCACATAAACAATTCATGTTATAAAAACATCATCTTTAAATCACCGGCATTTTCATGTTCAAAATCATTTATTTCCACCTAGACACATAACATCTCAAATCCACTGTCATCGACACATCCACTAGCCACCAGGGTATCCCTTGGGGTGTGCTAGTACTGTATCACAATTCTCTGTACTATGTTATCACATCAGTCGGCCTATCTCTCGACTAGCATATCATATCATTAGCCGGTATGACCTACGGCTATCATTTTGCATCAGTCGGCATAGTCGACATATCTCAACTATCATAACATATCAGTCGGCATATCTCGACTATCATATCATATCAGTCGGCATATCTCGACTATCATATCATATCAGTCGGCATATCTCGACTATCATATCATATCAGTCGGCATATCTCGACTATCATATCATATCAGTCGGCATATCTCGACTATCATATCATATCATATCAATGTTTATCCTGGAGGTTCATCGGGTTCACCGCTAATAACGGATCCTCATCCCGAGTCATGGTCTCCCACAAATCAGACCAAAATCCGATAAACTCATACAACAGGGTCAAAACCCAAATCATTGACTGAATAATTTCTACGTCAAAACGTTATCAAAATCGAGTCCAAAACCATGATATTTCTCAAATCATACTTTAACTGAAATAGTGGAAAACATGTGTCTAGTAATCATTTCTAAAATTCAGAAATTCAATGCCACAATACATAACCGTATTTAACAAAGATATTTTGATGCATGCAATTCAGTTTATAAAACAAAGTCCACTCACAAACCTATTCAAGCTAGCTCAATCCCGTCTCGCTCGTTCCTCTGAGGTTCCCGGAACGATATCGCCTGTCAAAAACAACAATCGGGATTACCGGCTAGTAATAAGACTCGTATATAACAACTTCCTAAACCTCGGGAAGTCTACCCTTGCTGTTCCTAAAATCACAGCAACTTCGGACACTTAAAACGACCTCTAAACGATGTCCGATCAACCTGAAACCTGTACCAACAGATTCAGAACGTCCGAAACTAGTTACCACGTGCCGCCGTGACGTCAGCCTCGACCCCACGCGCCGCCACGCGCCGCCGGAAGGTCGGCACACGCGCCCACGCGCCCTCACGCGCCGGTCACGCGCCTGCTACAGTACCACGCGCCTGAACCGGTCCAACCCGATTCGGCTCAACCTGACCCGGTCCAACTCGACCCGACCAGTTCACTCAACTCGATCGGTTCAACTCGACCCGACCGGTCAACTCGACCCGACCGGTCACCGGTGACTCGCCGGAGAAGACGACCGGACTTTCGTCGCCTTCGCCGAAAGCTGGCCGGAGAAGATGACCGGACCGCCACCTCCGCCGCCGTCGGGTTCGCCGGAATCCGCCATTTCCGACCGAAATTCCAAGCTTTACAACTTCCTCAAAACTCAACCGTTTTACACAAATTTTACGTCTAAATCTATCTACTCAAACCCAGGAATCCAAATATAACCTCAAAACATCAAACACGTACCTGTATAAGCTGGAAAATCGATCCAAAGATCCGAAACTTCCTTTACTCGGCTCGGCTTCCACCGTGGTCCTCTCCTTCGATGGTTGGTACGGTTGTGATCGTGGGAAAGAGTAGAATACGATTAGTTGATCCAAATGGGAAGTTAAAGCCTTGAATCCAACGTTGACTTTATGTTTGTCTTTTGGTTTTTCGCACGGTTTGGTTCAAAGGTTTCGGTGTGTTTGTGTTATGTTTGTTACCGAGAGAGTGAGTGAGTGAAATGATAAGGAGATGAAGATGAAATGTAGATGAAATGAAGTGTACAATAATTGAGGTTAAAATATCTCCCCTCCATGGCAAATTACCAAAATGCCCTTACACATCTAGACCCACAACTTCCGTATACGAACTCCGTTTCCTGCGTGCCGCCTGTCTACGAACTCGTGAGTTCGAGACCTACGTAACGGTACCCGAAACACCACCAAAAGTGTCTCGAAACAAAACTTGATTTCCAAGCCCTTTACCGATCAAGGGTAAAATCGTCATTTAATAAAAATAATTGCATAAAATCAATTATGAAAAGTCCGGGTTGTTACAATCTACCCCCCTTAAGAAATTTCGTTCCCGAAATTCATTCCTAATCATGAAATAAATGAGGATACTGTGACCGCATTAGTTCCTCAGTTTCCCACGTGGCTTCCTCCACGTTATGATTCCTCCACAACACTTTAACTAGAGGAATAGTCTTTCTGCGAAGTACCTTTTCCTTCCAATCCAGAATTTGCACTGGTTGCTCCTCAAATGTCAAATCGTCTTTCAGCTCAAGTGGTTGCTCTTCCAACACATGAGACTCATCAAACAGATATTTCTGGAGCAAAGATACATGAAAGACATCATGAACTCTGGATAATTCCGAGGGTAAAGAAATACGATATGCCACTGGTCCTATCCTTTCCAAAATCTCATATGGACCAATGTAGCGAGGACTTAGTTTTCCCCGTCTACCAAAACGTACCACTCCTTTCCATGGAGATAGTTTCAAGAACACCCAATCACCAACCTCAAACTCAAGGTCTCTGGTTCGATGGTCTGCATAGCTCTTCTGGCGATCCTGAGCTATCTTCAACCTTTCTCTGATGATTCTAATCTTTTCCTCAGTCAAATCCACCAACTCGGGTGTTAACAGTCTTCTTTCACCTATTTCACTCCAACACAAAGGTGTTCTGCACTGCCTCCCATACAGTGCCTCGAAAGGTGACATCCCGATACTCGACTGGTAACTGTTATTATATGCAAATTCCATCAGAGACAAGTGTGAATCCCATTTCCCTTTAAACTGTAGTACACAAGCCCTCATCATATCCTCCAAAACTTGGATTGTTCTCTCAGATTGACCATCCGTCTGAGGATGAAAGGCTGTACTGAAATGCAATGTGGTGCCAAATTCCTTCTGCAAACTCCACCAAAACCTGGAGGTAAATCTCGGATCCCTGTCCGAAACAATAGACTCTGGAGTCCCATGCAGCCGTATGATCTCATCCACGAACAATTTGGCATACCGACTCATCCGAAAATCTTCTCGCACTGGCAAGAAATGTGCAGACTTCGTAAGTCTATCCACAATTACCCATATCCCATCATGTCCTTTCCGTGTCCTTGGAAGTTTATACACAAAATCCATCGTAATGTGATCCCACTTCCATTCCGGAATAGGTAATGGTTGCAGTGTCCCATAAGGTTTCTGCCTCTCCGCTTTCACTTGCTGACATGTCAAACATCTACTTACAAACTCAGCAATTTCTCTTTTCATCCCAGTCCACCAATAGTGTTTCCTTAGGGTATGATACATCTTGGTACCTCCTGGATGCATAGCGTAAGCCGAACTATGAGCCTCATTAAGAATTTCCCTCTTTAGCTCCAGCTCATTCGGTACGCACAACCGTCCATCCTTAACCAATGCTCCATCATCCCTAACCGCATAGTCCTGCCTGTTTCCAGCCTCTAACTCCATCCTGATAATGCACAATGTAGGATCCTGGAGTTGAGCCTCAATAATCCGATCAATCAGAACAGGCCTCACATGGAAACTAGCCAACAAAGCCCCCTGGCTATCCATGTCCAGTACAATCCCTGCTCTACGGAACTCTACCAGTAACGGTAAGTAGACTGTATGCAAATGGGCCAAAGAACCCATAGATTTCCTACTCAAGGCATCTGCCACAACATTGGCTTTTCCTGGGTGGTACTCAATAGTACAATCATAATCCTTTATCAGCTCAAGCCACCTTCTCTGCCTCAAATTCAGGTCCTTCTGGGTGAACAAGTACTTTAAACTCTGATGGTCGGTGAAGATCCGACACGTCTCCCCATACAAATAATGTCTCCATATTTTCAGTGCATGCACTACTGCAGCCAACTCCAAATCATGTGTGGGGTAATTCCTCTCATGGGTTTTAAGTTGTCTGGAAGCATACGCTATCACTTTCCCATGCTGCATCAGCACACAGCCAATTCCCCGCAATGATGCATCACTATATACCTCAAAACCCCCGTTACCATCTGGAAGGGTTAATACTGGAGCAGAAGTCAATCTTCTCTTTAGCTCCTGGAAGCTCTGCTCACAATCAGCATCCCAGTCAAACTTGACTCCTTTCTTAGTCAACCGAGTCAATGGGCCTGCTATCGTAGAAAATCCTTCTACGAACCGCCGATAATATCCTGCCAAACCCAGAAAACTCCTCATCTCTGTCACTGTCCTTGGTTGCTCCCAGTTTGCCACTGCCTCCACTTTTTGGAGATCTACGCTGATACCCTCAGCTGAAATCATATGACCCAAGAATCCAACTTCGGTCAACCAAAACTGGCATTTACTGAACTTGGCAAATAAATGCTTTTTCCTAAGCATATTCAGCACCAATCTCAAGTGCTTCTCATGTGCCTTGGCACTCTTTGAATACACCAAGATATCGTCGATGAACACAATTACAAATCGATCCAAATACTTTTGGAATACTCTGTTCATCAAATCCATAAACGCTGTCGGGGCATTAGTCAACCCGAAGGGCATCACCAGGAACTCATAATGACCATATCGAGTCCTGAAAGCTGTTTTCTGAACATCCTCTTCCCGGATTCTCAACTGATGGTACCCGGATCGAAGGTCAATTTTCGAAAAATACTTTGCCCCTTTCAGTTGATCAAATAAATCGTCAATCCTTGGCAAAGGATACTTATTTCGCACCGTCACTTTATTTAACTGCCGGTAGTCGATACACAATCTCAGACCACCATCCTTTTTCCTCACAAATAATACCGGTGCACCCCATGGTGAAACACTTGGGCGAATAAATCTCATATTCACCAAGTCCTGCAATTGAGTCTTTAACTCTCGCAATTCTGCCGGTGCCATCCTGTACGGTGCCTGTGAGATAGGTTGAGTACCTGCCAAAAGCTCGATTGTGAACTCAATCTCACGGTGTGGTGGTAATCCTGGAAGATCATCTGGAAACACATCAGAGAATTCACTCACCACAGGAATATCCTCCACTCTCATCGAAGTATTCCGAGCATCTATCACATGAGCCAAGTAACCCTCACAACCTTTTCTCAACAATCTCTCAGCTGTTAACGCTGATATCACTCCATAGGGTAATACCCTACGATCTCCCCGAAATGTAAGTTCAGGGAATCCTGGACTCCGAAAAACTACTGTCTTATTATAACAGTCTATGGAGGCATGGTGCATGGACAACCAATCCATCCCCAAAATCACATCAAACTCAAAGATATCTAAGGGGATTAAATCTACCTCCAAACCATGGCCTTCAACCATCACCGGACAACTGCGAATCACTAGGTTCGCCACTAACATATCTCCGGTAGGAGTACTAATACCCATGTCCCAACCAATTGGAGACAATTCTCTATCCGCAAACAATGCAAAACCCCGAGAAATAAAAGAATGAGTTGCTCCCGGATCTAATAAAACACGTGCATTGCGGTTAAAAATAGATAACGTACCCGTGACCACATCCGGTGCTACTCGAGCTTCCTGTTGCGTCATGGCAAAAACTCGAGCTGGTGTACCAGAAGATCGACCACGATCCCCATACCTGCCTCTAGCACTGCTGGTCCCACTAGCTCTACCAGCCCCACCGAAATAGGTCTGCCTCTCAGCTGCAGTATCATACATCTGTCCTGCACTCATGCTAGGATCAGTCGCACCACGACTAAAGGAACTACTGCCCGGACGTCGTTGTGGACAGAATCTCTTGATGTGACCAGTCTCCCCACAGAAATAACAAATGGAATCACTGAAGCCACTAGATCTGCCACCTTGTCTCCTGTTGAACTGCACTGAGGCACCCCGAGACTGTGCAAAAGATTGTCGTGTCTGACCAGCTCCGCCACTGCCTGTACTAGATCTCCCAGAAGATCCAGAACTATGACTGCCTCTTTTTGATGGTCCCTGACTAGAGGATCCGGCAGTCCAGTGATCTCGACGTCTCCTGTTCCCACTGTACTACTGTGGCATTGGGAAACCCAAACTCAACTCTACTCGAGCTGCAGCATCAGCCAAAGTCCTCAACGAAGTGTGGTCCATAGACGTAACTGCTGACCGAACTTCACTCCGCAGTCCACTCTCAAATCTGTGGCACTTGTCTGACTAGGTCGCTACCAACGTCGGTGCAAAGCGACTCAGTGCTATGAATCTTTGTTCATACTGGGCCACCGTCATGTCTCCTTGCTGTAAATGCAAGAACTCGACCTCCTTAATGTTCCGGTGTGAGCGAGGGTAAAACTGCTCCAAGAAGCGTTCCCGGAAAGTCTGCCAAGTAAGCGTATGGACATTCCAGCCTGACACCTCCAATGAGTGCCACCAGTGGTAAGCAGAACCACCTAGTAAAAATGTGGCCAGTAGAACTCTCTCCTCTAGAGGACACCTCATAATCAAGAACACCCGCTCCATGCGAGTAATCCACTCCTCAGCCTCATCTGGGCTAGAGTCACCCATGAATATCGTCGCCCCTAGTCTCTGGGCTCTCTCAATATCAGAGACTTCATGAGAAGCTCTATCCTGGAGTACAGAAGCTAAAGTCTGACCCAGCTGTTCCAGTGTCTGCCTCAAATCAGGCTCCATTGCAGGTTCATGGTCATCTCCACCATTCCCTGACCGTTGACGGAACTCTCGTCTCGGAGGCATTATACGCTGAAAAGAAGTTGTAAACCATTAATACCAAAATTTCACCTGTACACTAGATGTACGGTCTACAGGAATTTAACCTAGTGCTCTGATACCAATTGTCAGGACCCGTCCCGAATTTCCCCTCGAAACCCGGGAAGAACCCTGATCCCGTCTGACAACCTAAGGAAAGGTTCCCAAATACCCTTCAATCCTTAGCATATGATAATAACAATAAATAATTTCTCTTGTCAGACAAGGGATTTAAGCACTTAAAATTCCCGTAAGTAAATACCAACCAAATACAAGAATATCAGAGCGTCTAAGTAGGATCAATGTACAAATTAGATATCCTACTCAAGTACAACTACACAGCGTAGCGGAAGTGCTAATGCCTCTGCCTCGAGATACTGTCCTCGTCAACTCTACGGCCTGAAGGGGGTTTAAACACAAAAGTTGTGAGTGGACAAAAATAATCGTTTATAAAACGCTTTCCAAGGAATATTACCTTTTTCCCCCTCCATTTATAAAACCATGCATGCATCACATAAACAATTCATGTTATAAAAACATCATCTTTAAATCACCGGCATTTTCATGTTCAAAATCATTTATTTCCACCTAGACACATAACATCTCAAATCCACTGTCATCGACACATCCACTAGCCACCAGGGTATCCCTTGGGGTGTGCTAGTACTGTATCACAATTCTCTGTACTATGCTATCACATCAGTCGGCCTATCTCTCGACTAGCATATCATATCATTAGCCGGTATGACCTACGGCTATCATTTTGCATCAGTCGGCATAGTCGACATATCTCAACTATCATAACATATCAGTCGGCATATCTCGACTATCATATCATATCAGTCGGCATATCTCGACTATCATATCATATCAGTCGGCATATCTCGACTATCATATCATATCAGTCGGCATATCTCGACTATCATATCATATCAGTCGGCATATCTCGACTATCATATCATATCATATCAATGTTTATCCTGGAGGTTCATCGGGTTGACCGCTAATAACGGATCCTCATCCCGAGTCATGGTCTCCCACAAATCATACCAAAATCCGATAAACTCATCAACAGGGTCAAAACCCAAATCATTGACTCAATAATTTCTACGTCAAAACGTTATCAAAATCGAGTCCAAAACCATGATATTTCTCAAATCATACTTTAACTGAAATAGTGGAAAACATGTGTCTAGTAATCATTTCTAAAATTCAGAAATTCAATGCCACAATACATAACCGTATTTAACAAAGATATTTTGATGCATGCAATTCAGTTTATAAAACAAAGTCCACTCACAAACCTATTCAAGCTAGCTCAATCACGTCTCGCTCGTTCCTCTGAGGTTCCCGGAACGATATCGCCTGTCAAAAACAACAATCGGGATTACCGGCTAGTAATAAGACTCGTATATAACAACTTCCTAAACCTCGGGAAGTCTACCCTTGCTGTTCCAAAAATCACAGCAACTTCGGACACTTAAAACGACCTCTAAACGATGTCCGATCAACCTGAAACCTGTACCAACAGATTCAGAACGTCCGAAACTAGTTACCACGCGCCGCCGTGACGTCAGCCTCGACCCCACGCGCCGCCACGCGCCGTCGGAAGGTCGGCACACGCGCCCACGCGCCCTCACGCGCCGGTCACGCGCCTGCTACAGTACCACGCGCCTGAACCGGTCCAACCAGGTTCGGCTCAACCTGACCCGGTCCAACTCGACCCGACCGGTTCACTCAACTCGACCGGTTCAACTCGACCCGACCGGTCAACTCGACCCGACCGGTCACCGGTGACTCGCCGGAGAAGACGACCGGACTGTCGTCACCATCACCGGGAAGCTGGCCGGAGAAGATGACCGGACCGCCACCTCCGCCGCCGTCTGGTTCGCCGGAATCCGCCATTTCCGACCGAAATTCCAAGCTTTACAACTTCCTCAAAACTCAACCGTTTTACACAAATTTTACGTCTAAATCTATCTACTCAAACCCAGGAATCCAAATATAACCTCAAAACATCAAACACGTACCTGTATAAGCCGGAAAATCGATCCAAAGATCCGAAACTTCCTTTACTCGGCTCGGCTTCCACCGTGGTCCTCTCCTTCGATGGTTGGTACGGTTGTGATCGTGGGAAAGAGTAGAATACGATTAGTTGATCCAAATGGGAAGTTAAAGCCTTGAATCCAACGTTGACTTTATGTTTGTCTTTTGGTTTTTCGCACGGTTTGGTTCAAAGGTTTCGGTGTGTTTGTGTTATGTTTGTTACCGAGAGAGTGAGTGAGTGAAATGATAAGGAGATGAAGATGAAATGTAGATGAAATGAAGTGTACAATAATTGAGGTTAAAATATCTCCCCTCCATGGAAAATTACCAAAATGCCCTTACACATCTAGACCCACAACTTCCGTATACGAACTCTGTTTCCTGCGTGCCGCCTGTCTACGAACTCGTGAGTTCGAGACCTACGCAACGGTACCCGAAACACCACCAAAAGTGTCTTGAAACAAAACTTGATTTCCAAGCCCTTTACCGATCAAGGGTAAAATCGTCATTTAATAAAACTAATTGCATAAAATCAATTATGAAAAGTCCGGGTTGTTACACTAGAGATAGTACTTTTAACAAGCTAATAAGAATTAAAGTAAGTAAACATGCTTTGCATAACTAAAAGGAATGCCATAGCCATGAGTGTCATGTGAAGGTGTAGATGTTTAAGTGCCAATATTTTCAAGTGATCATGTTTGACAACAACTTCATCTAAGTGCATTAGAAAGATATCGCCTCGACTCTAATCCTCACTAGGCAACTCTCAATTCGCACATGAATCCTAGGCTGTCACTCTTTTCAAGCATGTGTGATGAGTTTATGTTATGAAATTCAAATTTAATCACCTATGAGTATTAATGAAGAATAGCACTTTATGGAAATTAAAATCTCATGAAAGGAATTGAACTTTAAGAACATAGATACGTACCTTAATCCTCCGCATGGTTGTCCATAAGATCAGTTAGGTCTTCCTTTTTAGGTTGTAACAGGGCTAAGCTTCAGGGTTTAGAAAGGAAGGATGGGATTCAAAGAACCTGAGCTATGCCAAGGCATGAGAAGTCATGACTCGAACTTGGAATTTCTGAACTGAATCCTTGCTTAAGGCCCACGACATTGTGCTTTGTTGATGGCTTATTTTAAGGCTCTTGGCTCAATTCACTTTGTTTTTCATTTTTTTTTTTCTTTTCTTTAATTCTTCAACGTTTCTTTCTTTCTTTTGATTTGAACGTTTTTTCTGTTCTTTCTTTTGTTTTCTTTATTTTTTTTCTTATCTTTGATTTGAATTGAGCTAAGATCATGCAATGATTTCCTCAAACTTTTTTGCAGCTTGTCATCTGTAAGCTTTTCTTTAAACTTTTGAACTTTGAAAATGCCAATGTCCTTGGAATTGGGCAGCGTCTTCTTTCACTTCTTATTCTCACCATGAATCTCATTTAGAGCAACCTTAGCGCAAACTGAGGTTATAGGGCATGGCTGTGATGAATGGTTAAGTATTTCGGTTATGTTATACTTTTGGGTGATGAAAGAAAAGGTTGAGTGTTTGGCTTCAAAGTTGGCTTAGGGAGCATGCAAATGGGTAGGATAAGGCCTTTAGAGGTTAAAGCACCCATAGCCTACATCACTTCTTATGGCAAACCACACATTAAATCAAGAGTATCTAAATGATGTTAGTTCTTTAAAATTCAATGCAAAATGATGTAATGAGATTAGCAATTAAGAACAAAAGCAACTGCACCAAGAGGAAAAATGTTAGTAACAATGAATGATCCAATCCATCTCAAACGCAACTTACCTGGAAATAGTTTGAGCCGAGAATCAAAGAGGAGGACTTTCTGTCCAATTTGAAAGTCCTTGGGCTGAATGTGCTTGTCGTGAAAAGCTTTGTTATTTTCCTTGTAAATCCGAGCACTTTCGTAGGCCTCGTTTCGAAGCTCTTCTAATTCACTTAGCTGCAGCCTTCTATGTATTCCAGCATCATCGACATTCATGTTCATCTTCTTAATTGCCCAAAATGCTCTATGCTCTAATTCCACTTATAGGTGACATCCTTTTTCTGAAAACAAGCCTGAAAGGAGACATGCCAATCGGGGTCTTGTATGCTTTCCTATAAGCCCATATTGCATCGTTCAATCTACTGGACTAATCCTTGCGACTAGGGCTCACTGGTTTCTCCAATATAGCCTTTACTTCTCGATTGGACACTTCAGCTTAGCCACTCGTTTACGGGTGATAAGGCGTTGAGACCTTGTGGGTGACACCATACTTCTTTAGTAAAGCTTCAAACGAACGATTGCAGAAGTGCGTCCCCCCATCGCTGATGATTTCCCTAGGTGCTCCGAACCTAGCTAAGATGTGACTCTGGTAAAAGCTCACAACTACTTTGGCATCATTAGTTTTGGTGGGAATTTCTTCCACACATTTAGACACATAATCGACAGCTAATAAAATATAGAGATTACCAAAAGAGTTCGGAAAAGGTCCCCAAAAATCTATGCCCCATATGTCAAAGATTTCTACCATGAAGATAGGGCTTAATGGCATTTGATTTCGAAGGCCTATGTTACCTTGTCGTTGGCATCTGTCACAGGTGAGTACAAACTCATATGCATTCCTGAATAATGTAGGCCAATAGAATCCTCTTTGAAGGACCTTGAGTGCCATTTTCTTAGCTCCAAAATGGCCTCCACATGCTAAGGTATGGCAAAATGTCAGGACGGATTCCATCTCAGATGCGGGAATGCATCGTCGAATTATTTGATCAGGACAATGCTTCCATAAGTAGGGCTCGTCCCAGATGTAGTACTTAGCCTGTTTAGCCAGCTTGTCCTTTTGATACCTTCTTAAAGAGGAAGGAAATTGTTTAGTGACAAGGTAATTAATGAGATCGGCGTACCATGGATCGATTGCTTGGAGCGCGAAGAGTTGTTCATCTGGGAATGTCTCCAGGAGCGGCAATTGGTCAGCCTCTTTGTTGGATCCATGTATCAAGCGGATCATATGATCAACCACTACATTTTCACTTCCCTTTTTATCTCAAATTTCGAGGTCAAACTCTTGGAGCAGGAGCATCCATTGCAGCAACCTTGGCTTGGCGTCCTTCTTAGTGAGTAAGTACTTCAAGGTCGAATGATCTGTGTACACAATGACCTTGGTCTGAATCAAGTACGATCTGAACTTCTCAACAACGAAGATAACATCAAAGAGCTCTTTCTTATTGGTGGAGTAGTTCAGTTGGGCGTCATTCAGGGTTCGACTTGCATAGTAGATGACATGAGGAAGCTTGTTGACAAGCTGTCCTAAAACAGCTCCTACAGCGAAGTCTGAAGCATCACACATAAGTTCGAATGGTAAGTCCCAATTTGGTGGAATGGTGATGGGGGATGCCCTGAGCAATGACTTGAGTGTATTGAATGCCTCACGACATTCCCTGTTCAAGTCAAATGCGGCATCTTTAGCTAGGAGGTTGCACAACGGCCTTGTGATCTTCGAGAAGTCTTTAATGAAGCGTCGATAAAAATCGGCGTGCCCTAAGAAAGATCGAACCTCCTTAACTGTTGTAGGGTATGGCAGTCTTTCCTCTATGTCTAACTTAGCTTTGTCCACCTCAATTCCACGACTAGAGATCACATGGCCCAAGACAATTTCTTTCTGGACTATGGAGTGGCATTTTTCCCAATTCAGCACTAAGTTACTTTCTTGGCAGTGTTCTAGTACTCGAGACAAGTTAGCTAAGCATAGCTCAACTGAATGACCAAAGACAGAGAAGCCATCGATGAATACCTCAATTATATCCTCCACCATTTGAAAGAAGAAGCTCATCATGCAGTGTTGAAAGGTAGCTGGGGCATTACAAAGACCAAAAGGCATCCTTCGGTAGGCAAATGTGCCATTGGGGCACGTGAATGTAGTATTTTCTTGGTCTTCCAGGGAGATAGTAATCTGATTATACCCAGAGTAGCCATCCAAGAAGCAATAATGTGAATGGCCGGCCAACCACCCAAGCATTTGATCGATGAATGGCAAGGGAAAGTGATCCTTGCGGGTGGTGCTATTGAGATTCCAGTAGTCAATGCAAACCCTCCATCCAGTTTGAACTCTCTGGGGTACGAGCTCGTCATACTCATTCTTTACCACAGTAATCCCACTTTCTTTGGAACTACTTGGACCGGGCTTACCCACTTAGAGTCACTTATAGGATAGATAATGCCCACGTCTAGGAGTTTAAGGACTTCCTTCTTCATGACCTCCTTCATAGGTGGATTTAATCTTCGATGCGCTTCCCTTGATGGTTTGGCATCGTCTTCAAGAAGTATTCGATGCATGCATTTGGCAGGACTGATCCCTTGTATATCGGAAATTGTCCATCCTCTCGCCGTACGATGAGCCTTCAAGACTTGCACCAATTTCTCCTCCTATGCCGCACTTAAGTTGGAGGCAATGATGACCGGAAGGGTCTGATTTTTGCCTAAGTAAGCATACTTTAAATGTTCAGGCAGTGGTTTTAGTTCTAGTTCTAGGGGCTGGATGGTGGACGGAAAAGTCTTGTTGTCCATGAGAGGTACCGCCTCAAAAGCTGGTTGTTTGATCCATGAATGAACAGGAACGGTATCATGTATTCTAACTTCCTCTATCACCTTATCGTCAAGTGGCTCAGCAGTTGGTGAAGTGATGGTTGTTTCAAGAGAATATGTTATGCATGAATTTGCGAGTGCCTTCTGTAGCAGTAAGTCCATGGTGTTTGACGGGAAATCCACAATTGGCTCACACGATATTGAATGGCATCATGGATGGAGAATGTCTGAATCTTGTCCAAGACCTTGATGGAGACTTGGCCATTTTTGACGTCGATAAGGCATTCAGTCGTGGCTAGCAGGTCTTCCAAAGAGGAGTGGAGGTTCCTCATTCTTTTCAATTATGTCCATCTTGAGTACGTAAAAGTCCTCAAGGATGCATGTGTCTCCAATTTGCACAAGTACGTCTTCTAGAACTCCCATTAGAGTAGTAACAGAGGCGTTAGCTAATCTAACACATAGGTGCGTAGGTTTGAGTGCGCCTAGGTTGAGTGACCTGTAAATGTGGAACGGCATGATGTTTACTGATGCTCCCGTGTCACAGAGGCCATGCTCGAATCTTTTCGATTGAATGATAAACGGAAGTGATGGAAGCCCAGGATCATTGGCTTTAAGGGGCATGCGCATAAGGGTAGCAGAGCATACCATAGGGATTTCAATGATATCAGTGGAGCTGAAACCACGATTTCCTGCGACTAAGTCCTTGATGAGTTTTGCGAATATAGGCATGTGCTTGACGATTTTATGGAAAGGCAGTGTGATTTGAAGCTTTTGCAACATACTGATGATTTCCTCCTCAAAGTCCTCCTTTTGCTTATGCTTGTTTTGGAACCAGCGAGGAAATGGAATTTCAACATCATTAGCTAACTCAAAGGTTACTATTTTAGTGGCTGTAAGATTGGACTTTTGAGGTTTAGATTCAGAATTATTTGAGTGCTGGGAATTGGTGTTAGGGGCAGGTTGGATGTCAGTCATGGCCTGCGGCAGTGCCTTGGACATGATACTTGGTGCGTCTTGCGATAGCGGCTGGGACATGGCTCTCGGAAAAGCTGAATTAAACGTAGGGTCAAGTCCTTCTTGCGGCAGGGCTCTCGGTGGTGCTGAATTAGGCGCAGGGTCAGGTCCTTATTACGGCATGGCTCTCGGTGGAGCCTGGAACATGGTTGGCAGCGCAGGGCTATCACGGAGTTGGTCATGGCAGGATGGTGCCTTCATGATGTCACGGGGAAGTCACCCTCCTCAGTGTCAAGTCTTTCGTTATTTCCTTCGAGGGCATCGTATGTAGGACCTTGAAGTTGTGTTCCACTCCGTAGAGTGATGGCATTGGTCGTAGGATTGTGAAATCCCTTAGGATTTACCAGGACTTGGTAACTTTCCCTACTCCCGCTAATTTAGTTGATTTGCAATTTGTCCCATTTGACGATCCAAGTTTGCCATATGACTCCGGCTGTCTTGCATGAATTGGATGCTCTGTTGAGCCAAGGTATTGAGGGTATCCTCCACAGACTTTCTTCCGCTAGTCTGATTTGAGGAAGGGTCGTGAGACTTCCCTGGAGGGGTTGCGGCCTGCTGTTGAAATCCAGGGGGCGATAAAGGATTGCCGGCAATTTGATTGTTGCTCAGCGGAAGTTTGGATGATTTTTCCACCCCGGATTGTAAGTGTTTGAATATGGGTCATTCCGGGGTCATGAATTGTTATTGAAACCTCCAGGAAAATTGGCGTCTTCCACCAATGGGCAGTCTTGGGACGTATGGCCTTGAATTGAACAGACTTCGCAGGTTTGAACTCATTTTTCCTTTTCGTTACACAGTTTTTTCACCATTGCCGTGAGTTGAGCAATGGCGTCATCATTGTGATTGGTGTATGCATCACCAGTTGCCCTAGAGGAGTGATCTCTGTAGCTAAATTGTTTTTCCCTTTGAGCGATTTTCTCAAAGGCAGTCTTTGCTTCCTCGACCTTGCCTTCTAGAATCGCTTGGGATTGAGAGTCTACCATTTTCCGATTGCTAGTCTTCAAACCTCCGTAGAAGTATAACATAAGGTGATGGTCGTCGATATGGTGGTGGGGGCACGCCCGTAGCATCTGGTTGAAACGTTCCCAAAACTCATAGAAAGACTCTTCCATGTCTTATCGCGGGTTCATTATCCTGGACTTTAATTCGTTCGTCTTTTCCACGAGAAAATATTGTGTTAAGAATTTGGAGGTCAAGTCCCTCCATGAGTGAAAGGAAGCCGACACCAGGGAATGAAACCATACCTTTGTGCGATCCTTGAGACTGAAGTGAAAAAGCCGTAGGCGGATTTCAGATTCCGTCATGCCATTAATGCGCAGCGTTGAGCAGACCTCAACAAATTCCTTGATATGAAAGTGCAGGTCCTCGCCGGAAAGTCCGTGAAATGTGAGCAGCATGTGAATTGTCCCAGACTTCAATTCCAAATTTGCCACCGTTGACTCAGGAAAAACAATGGGAAATTGATCCTCTGAGACATGGGGAATGGCAACATCTTTAAGGAGCGTGGGGCTTGTGGTACTAGGCCACGTTCTCGTCCTTGCTCTTCTCTTTGATCCGCTATCCTCCCGGGACTTGGTGCTGGTGAGCCGTTTATTGAAGATTCTCTTTAAGATGGCCCATTTGACGATCCGTGCACCGATCCTTGGAATGACATACACGGGTACCTAAAAAAAGGAAAAAACAAAACTAAGTTAAAAATCCAAACTTAAATGGCACTGTTGAGGGACAAGTCCCCAGCAATGGCACCAAAAACTTGATAGAAGAAATACTAAACACAATCATTATGAACTTTATTTCTACTAAGTATAACTTTGCAAGTGCACAAAATCAATGGAGATAGTATAATGACAAGCAAAGGTCGATCCCTCGAGGACTTGTTCAACGATTAACCCAATTAAGTTCAAATTTGTTAACTTATAGAAAAACACACACACACACACGCCAAGGGGGAGGGGGGCTTTATGATTTGAGAATTGAAAATTAAAGACAAGTAAATTAAAGTGCAGAAAATAACAATGCAAGAATGAAAGGTTGATTGTTTGTTAACTAAGGCGAATTAAGGCTTACTATCCACTCTAACCAATTATAGCTCTTAACCATATTATCTTGACCTAGCTTATTACTATGCAATTCTTAATTAGGTGCCCATGCCTAGGTCCTGGCGTTAGTACACTAAACATATATTATCCTTTCTTGCTTAGCATGTCCTAAACAGGGCATATGCCTAGAACGACTATCACCTACCAGTTAAGATGATGCATGAAGTACTAAGAGAATTTAATGACACCACACTAGCCTAGAAAAGTGATATGAATTCCTAGTTTGTCATGAATTCCGATTACAAGATTGTTTCTTAACCTCAACCTCTTGATGCTAATGAATCATAGGATGACATGATGGTCACTCAAGGAATTCCATCAATAATTTCTGCAAACAAGGTAGCAAGTCTCATAAACATAAAAGAATGGTAGTTAAAACAGTAATCAGAATTATCCAGCACGCATAGTAATCAAGATCAAGAATAAAAATCTACCTAACGATCTAACATGGCTAGGGCTTCAAACAACTCTAATTCTAAAAGGAACTACTCACTCATAACTGAAATTAAAACAAATATAATTGAATTCATAAGTAAATTGCAATGAAATAAAGTTAAAAGTAAAGAACGCTGATGAACAATTGTGCATAGCAGAGACACGGCAAGTCCTTCCTCTCCAAGCTCCACGCCCAAAAAGTACAGAAAATAAGAAACTGTTTAAAACTGAAAACTGGAGTACAATGATGTCTTGCGGCTAAGGTGTCTAGATCTCCAAAAATAATGGTCTGTGTAAAACAATCTAAAACATGGTCTAAAACAATGGGTGTCTAAAACACTGAACAAAGGTTCCCTTTTATAGACAAAGGGAAAACCTTGTCCAACAAGGATTGGAATTGGAAACCCTGGCCTAGAGTGTTCTAGAATAGTTATTGTACTTCTAAGTAATTACAAAGTCCCTAAAATCTATCAGAACCCATCCGAACATGGTTGGGAGTGTGAATACAAGCTGGCAAGTGGGAACACAAGATGGCCGCGGGCAGCACGCGATCTTCCCGTGGTTAGACGCTGGAACTTAGAACATGGCCCTTTGAATGTCTTCGTCATAGGGATCTGGGACTGCGCTTTTGAGGCACACCATGAGCATAGTAGAAGCGCATCTTCGTTCAAGCTAGGCGCAGAGGTTGTCAGGCTTAGCGCAGAGAAGGAACTTTGATCCACCGTTGGCGGAACAGGAACCAGGGTTAGGCGCAAAGGCTGGGCTCGATTGGGAATTTCTTGGGACATGTACTCGACATGTCCTAGCATGACCTTGGCACATCTAGGACATCAACTTGATGTCATGAGACACAGGTTTGGGACCCGGATGGAATGATCTGCCGTTTTCTTAGTTTGAGTCTTAATATGAGGAAGTTGAGTTTAAATACTGAAGTGGACATAACGTTGATACAAGTCCTCGAGTGATCGACTCTTGCTGTTCTACTATACTATTGTTATCGATTTGTGCACTTGCAAGGATTTTATAACTGTTAGAATTAGATTACATATTTCTTGTTCTCTAATTTTACCAACAATGGTACAAGGAGGTACCACCAGAGTGGGATGCATGTATTTTCCTTATTTTTAAAGCCCTTGTAGTTGTAGGTATCTTCTTGATGTTCTTGCTTTCATGATTGGAAGTTTCTTGTTGATGATTCTTTTCCCATTTTGATGACTTAGGATCATTATGGAAGTTACTTTAGTTTGTGGTTGGCTACTTCATAGGATAATTTCATTAGTTACATGTCTAATCGTTGTTTTATTATTCTTTGCAGCAACTGCTGGGACAAACAAAGCTTGCTTCCAGCAGCACTACTTTGATTACTAGGGAAGAATGTATGGTACATATGAGATAGATAGGCACAAGATTAGGGAAGCAAGCTGCCTTAAGTGTTTTAGATCGAATTTATTGACACAATTTATTGATTTTGAATTAGATTGAATTCTCTTTTACTGCTGTATTGATAATGTCTCTTCCCAGAAATTTTGGATTAGGTAGAACTCCTTGATCCTTCATTTCTATTATGCTCTAAACATGTATCCTATGTTAAAAGTTAAAACTTTCCTTCTTGTATGTTTTTCTTTTTTCCCTTTATTTTGTATAATTAATAGGCAACTAGCCTTATCGCAACCTTCCAATAGTCCAACTTTTCAAATCCAAGGAACTTGGTTTTAGTTTCCCTTGCTAATGGACTTTGGAAATGATAGTTGAAGATGCAACGAAACACTTTTGAACCCTACATTCACACCATTGCTGAAGGTTAATCTGTTAGGTTTCCCAGGATGGATTTCTTTAACTTCAAGATTCTAAGCTTTATTCTATTTTATTCTGATAAAAATCGTAAGAAATTTAGCTTGAATTTTCCAAACGGGTTTCATCTTTGCAGAACTTTAAGTTGGAAACTTTGTTGATTGAGAAGAAATTTCTGCTCTCAGCTTTCTATTATAGACTTCAAACCTGATAAACTAACGCATTTTGGGGCATATTTGGGTGGATATGAATGTCTACTGCAAGTGCTTTTCGTTTTAGCTTGCCCCCGTCTCATATTTTCCCGTAGGATTTTGTAAATGAGTCAAAGTCTATGATTCTGCAGCTGAACTGAAAGTATTAATTGTCATACTTGCCTCTCCCTTACTCCGCCCTTAGCACCCTCATTGTAGTTCCGGCTCCTCTGAGAGAGGTTGTCTATGATTATGTTTCCAAGCGGCACTATGACTTCTTCGGAAAATCTGAAGATTGCTTAGTTTTGCAAGAGAAAGAGTTGCTAGAGCGTTTCATTGAGAGGGAAGAGTTGATGGATCGATCTGGAAAGTTTTTTCATTTGCTCCCCACATAAACTATGCTATATCACCTACATTTAGCTTTTGAGTTTTTGTACAGAAATTCAATATTACATTTTGTGTACAGCAATGTCAATTCTGCATATTTGATTCCATCCCTAAATCTGTTTTCTTCCATATGAGTTAGAACCTCAATAAGAATGCTAGTTCTTATTTTTCATATGTTATGGTATGAATTTACCACACCAATTTGTTGTGTATGGATGATGAGATCCCATTGATACAAAGCCAATTCCATTAGACTTATTGGAGGGTCCCATTGGATGTTATTGGCGTGCAATATGAGTTGTGCAGTTTAACTTTCGCGTGCAATATGAGTTGTGCAGTTTAACTATTCAGCCATGGATGCTTAGCGGATTCACTTACATTGAAATGAAATCTTTAGGATAAATCAATTTGAAATGAAATCTTTAGGATCCACGTACTAGGTTTGTAGGGCACGACAAAATAGAGCCCTTAAAAAAATAGGCGTATGCCCCAAAATGCGGCGCACACACGGTATTCTTTAGTAAAAGGCGAAAGAATAGTTCGCTTTGTGCTCACCGCAAGGCTCCATGATGGAAAATTGTAGCTCAATCCGCATTATATATTAGCTCTTGGATGCTTGATTTGTCTTCTCAGGCGATGTGGGACTCTGTTACCTTTTGTTTTTTAGCTGGACTTCCAAAACAAAGTTGTCAATTGTTGCACCTTGATGATTTAATAATAGACTGAGACGTATACAAGGAATCAAAACTAAGGCCATTGGTTAGTGTATGCCCAACACATTCACTTACTACATTGGTGAGTCGCTGCTTCGAACTCGATCAAACCAAGTGGATCCTTTCACACCTCGATAGACACTAACTAGAGAACCTTGCTCGTATGTTTGCATATCACTATGTATATGTGGAACTCCTATGTTTCTTATGAAATTATGTCTTTCTTGAATGAGTGAATTATTCGTTTATTGAGATATTTTTAATTGTCACGTACTTTCTTGTTTACAGTATCTATTGTTATAATATTCCATACGAAATTCTTGTACCCATGGAACAGATAAGAGAATAAGTTTTTTGAAATCAAATGATTGAATATTTTAACAAGAAGACAATAGAAAAAGTACAGAGGGAGTGCTATAAGAAGTAGAAGAGCCTGACCATGTTTGACCAAGCATTTTCTTACATTTTCTATCATTTTCTTCACTGTGTGTGTTAATTCATTCCCCATTAGATGAGTATACAAGTGAAGTAGCAGAGGATCCTGATTCAACTTTCATTTGTGAAACGCACATAAGTTTTGTACTTGTAAGACTCTTTTCTGGCCACTTGTTCTCTGTAACATGAGTCCTTTTTGTTGTTCTGTAAGTGAGAATGGTGAAGGAAAATTTAGAGTTTGGTATGTCTTTGTATTCAAATTTCCAACCTAGTAGGCGTTCTTGCCCAAGCATATAGTATAAATAGATACTCTGCTCCTTGTCCATGCATATAATATAAACCTGTACTCTTCTCCTTGTCCATGCATGTATTATGAATCATTAAACCATTGTTGCAGTTCTTTTGTAGAAGCACCCCGCAAGGCTATTTGTTTGCCGTTTTCATGGATGTATTTACTCTTCTCTACCATGTGGCTTAGTGGTTAAATGTTATCTGATTTTGAGTGTAGATGATTGTGTGCCAAGTGAGTTGAAGAAAGTTATCATGCAAGCTCTGATGGATAAGAAGCTTACCCAGGCTCAAGCTGCTCAAGTATCTTTGTCTCTATCTTAGCTCCACTAATTGCCCAGCTTCGTAATTAAATTTTATCTTGAACTTAGTCAACTACATTCGTATTTGCAGATAATCAATGAGAAGCCCCAAGTGATCCAAGAGTATGAATTTGGGAAGGCTATCCAAACCAGCGGGTAATTACCAAGTTGGAGCGAGCTCTTGGAGCGATATTAGGTGTTGGAAAGAAATAAAGAAGCCTGGACAGGAAAGGAGGAAGCTCAGCCATGTGTTATGATTTGAAGTTTGAACTGATGTGTTGTTGCCCTTGAGTCTCTGTAGTTAAAGTTTGAACTAATATGCTGCACCTCATTATGTAGTTATCTTCCGAAGGCCGTGTGTTTGTGCAGGAAGTGCCTGTCTTATCTTAGAATATTTCCTCAAATGAAAAGTTAGTGAACAATTTAAGCTGGAAAATAAGTATCTGCATGTCCCAGATATCCCTTAGGCCTTAGCTGATGATGCTTTCCCCCCCATATGTCATTCGATGTTTGCTGCTTGGCAACTTGCCGTGCAAATGTTTACGATGTTAACAGGGAAGAAAAAAGAGACTTGTCATTCTATAGCTCTTTCTGGCTCTTTGGTTTGCATTTTTTAAGGTTTTTTTTTTTATTTTGTTTTTTTTTTCGTGGTTTGGGTTAAATCTTGAGAAATGGGTGTACAATATACCTTGACGTCATTAATATTGGTCTAATGAAATTTTTGTTCTGCTATGTAGTGAGAGTTTTTATGTTTCGCTTCGATATTCCTTGGTCTAATGAAATTTTTGTTCTACTATGTAGGGAGAGTTTTTATGTTTCGCTTTGATATTCCTTTTTCGCATCGATATTCCGTAAGAGCAAGATCAATATTCAATATATAGTAAAATCTTGATAATTTAATACTCGATAAATTAATAACTTCGGTTAAATAATATATTTGCCAGTCCCGATTTGGGGATAATGTGCTAAATTAATAATTCGCTAAATTTATAAGATAATAAATTATATTAAATTTGCATAGGGTCATTGTAATATATAAATTAATAATTCATAAATACATAATGCTTACGATTCGACTATTAGACCTTTCTAAAATAATACTTAATCATGTTTGTTTTTTCTTGAAGTTAATGATACACTGATCCTCATCTCTAATTTTTCTCAATATGCCTAGGAAGTTCTAGTGTGATTTTCTAGAACAAACTACCATCGCTTTGAAAGCTTCTTTTTTTTAAACGGACTCGATAGTAGAAGTATGTTCAAAATGGCGTTGGGCGCTCCCAGAGCGGTGAGTAGGGGTCTAGGGCCTAGGCAGTAGGCGGGGCCAAGGCGATTTGTTTTTAATGGAAAAATCAAAAACTTAATAAAATAATGGGTAATTACGAAATAATTCCAAAATAAAAATTCATTCTAAAAACAAATAAATTGAATTCGGAATTATAAATGTTAGAAAATGAAAGTTCTTTTCTTTCTTTATTATAATTTTATTATACGACATATAAGTTCTTTATTTTATTATCTTTGTTTTAATATGTAACTAGTGATGCCTTTAACTTAGACTATTATTTAATATCATTCTTCTTTAGGGGGTTGTATTGCAATTATAATTTTGTAGATTTAAAGACCCTGTATAAATTCGGATGTATTCAATTAGAATTTTAAAAAATTTTAAAAATGTCCATACAAATTTGAGTGTATTCAATTTGAATTTTATATGACTTATAAAATGTCCACATAAATGTAGGAGTGTTCAAAATCATGTACATTTTAAAGAATTCCATTAAATGATGGATTTAAGTGAATTTTAGTAGGCCTAGTACTTGAAAAATATAAATAACAATTGCCATAACAATTCGACCCCTCCCCCCAAACATTTTGGTGAATTCTCTCCTAGCAAAATAGCAAAAAATAAAATAAAGGACAAACTATATGATTCATTTCAATTTCATACTCTAACTACGAAAATTTTCATCTAGGTACCCAAACTATCAAAATACATCATCTAAGTATCATCCGTTAACAATATGTTAAAAAAATCTGTTTAGTGCCCAAGTAGTACTTATGGGGCCCTTTTTCATGCCGACTTGGATGCCATGTAGACAAAAATAAAATAAATTTTGAATATTTTACAAATAATTAATAAAATCTTAAAATAAATAAATTAAAAACTAAAAAAAAATCAAAACCACCTACCCCTACCCCTACCCCTCCCCCTCACTGAAAACGATGACCAATTCCACCTCTGTCACCTTCTTCGTCTTCTCTATCCTCTCCAACTCCACCTCACCCCACAACGCCCAACGCCACATCCCTCTTCTCCAACTCCACCTCACCCCACAACGCCCTCGTCAACCAAGAATTCAACGACCCATATGGAAATCACATCGGACACCACCAAATTCAAATCATCTCCACAAGACGACAACGTCCTCTCCAACTCCAACTCCACCTCATCTCCCCGCGCGGCCTCCTCGACTCGATCTCCCACGTCCTCCTCGTCGCTGCACTCCATCCAGACTTGGCGGACCTCGAATCACGTAGGGTCGAGGCGATCGATGGATTTGAGGGTGGTGGTAGAGGTGAGTTTAATTCTTCGATTCCCGAACTCACCTCTATGAATGATCGCTGCAATCGACGACAACTGACCCCAGGTGCAACAAGGCGAGTGAAGTCAATGAAGTGAGGCCAGATCTTGACCTCGATGAATTCAATGACTTGGGTGGTCCGAAGTCGGGTATGGGTTTGGATGGTTTGCCCACATGGTGTCTACGAAGACGAGGCTGGTGACGGCGACAGTGTCCTCCTCCACGACACTATTGGAGTCTTCAACCTTGGCAGCTCCAAAAGTCGTCGCTGTTAACAACTAAAAATGACGATGGAGGCGTGAATTTCTGTTATTTTGAGGATGTGAGCAAGGGGAGATACGATGGATGGTGTGAGGCGTTTTGGATTTTTAGGTTTTTTTATTTTTTTATTTGGGGGTTATTTAAGATTTTTCAAACAATTTTGTTTTTTTATAATTTATTTTACAATTTATTAATTTTTTTAATATATATTCAATTTTTAATTATTTTTTTATCCACATGTAGTCCAACTTAGCGTAAACAGTTTGACCAAAAAATGCCAGCTCATTATTTAACAATTTGACTAACAGATTGACTAACAATGGGTACTTAGATGATGTGTTTTGATAATTCGGGTACCTAGATAAAAAAAATTTATAGTTAGGATATGAACTTGAAATGACCCCTATAATTTAGGGGCTTTATGTTGTTTGTCCTAAAATAAATTACATTCATCTTCATCCAAAGTCATATATACGACTAAAAATAATAGAGGGAGTGTGAGGAAATAATTCATTGAACACAAATTCTTATACTTTGTCGGTGAGACTTGTTCAAATGCTAATAGCTGCACACTCGCACTGAACACAAATTCTTACAATCGCTAAACCCGACATCAGTCATCTCTACAAACCCCCAAAACCAGAAGACCGAGACTTGAGTTTGTGAGAATTAAAAATAGGACATAGGACAAAGGAAACAAAGACTTGAATGGAGAAGATGAATTTCTGGCTTCGAAGGATTGGGCTTTTTTCTTTTGGTTTGTTTATGATCTCAATTTGACAAAAAAATTGTACCAGTTGCATATATACGCAAAATGAGAAAGGGAATAGACAGAGAAGAGAAAGAAACCGTGAGAATATGCAGTGAAATGACGTGGCAATCCTACGTCATCATTTTTTAATGGAAAATACTTGCATCTCACCTTGGTGGTACCTCTTTGTACCACCATTTCGATTTATTGAATTGTCTTTGTACATATATCATAATCAGAACCATTCATTGTCTAAATCATCATGTCAAGATCATCTACGTAAAAACTTAACAAGATTATAGATCGTTTAGTCATTCATATTTTATCAAATAAATCAACGGTTTTGGTAAGAAACAAAATCCTCATGGCGAACCGTTCATTTAGTTGATATATATGAATGAGTAAACGATCTCCAATCTTCTTGATTTTTTACGGAGATGATCTTGACATTATGATGTAGAGAATGAACTATTCCGATTATGATATATTTACAAAGATAATTTGATAAATCGAAAGGGTGGTACGAGAAGGTATCACTAGGGTGCGATGCAAGTATTGTCCTATTTTATTTACTTTTTTAATTACCTATTTCAAAATAATAATAAAAAATAAAATCAAAATCAAACATAATAAATTAAAAAGATATTTCCCGGTGGTTTCATAACATTTTCATAAATCCTAAGATTTTCATTCTACATCAAATCGTCTCCTTCCCAAAAAAACATAAACTCTAAAAATTCAACCGTTCATCCCTCCGTTTAATGGGCGATTTTATGGGCAGCAAAAAAATTCTTTTGAGTTCTTTGAGATAGAGTAGATCTTGGGAATGTTTAATTGATGTTGATGACGATCGCTTTCAATCTTCAAAGGAGGAGAAGATCAGTTGAATTGCCAGGACCCTTCCCGAATTTCCCCTTGAAATCCGTGAAAACCCCTGCTCCCGTCTAACAACCCTTGAAAACTCAAATCACTTCCTAAAATACCCTTACGACTCATAATTACCCCACGAGAATTCTACAGAAAATTCGGCAGAATTTCCCCTGTAAATCGATCAACCCGTCTTTCACCTGTCAGACGAAGGATTTAACCACTGAACTAATGTCCACACATTCTAGAACAATTTAAATCAAACAAATTCCAAGTCCTCAAAGTTTACAATACCCAGGAATGGATCAGAGCAAACTAGGTTAATTTTAACTTTACAGAATTAGTGAAAATCCTACGTGATGGCAGCGCAACAAAAGATGATGCATCCTCCTAATCTTGTCGCCTTATCCTGCTACAGCCTGGAGGGCATAAAACCAAAACAACCATGAGTGGACAAAAGAACGATAATAAAGTATAACCACGCTAGTAAAGTGATGATAACCATAATAAGTAAAATCATGATAACCTACCTCGTGGTAAACCATACTTACAATAAGGCTATCATCTTTAGATATATATATATATATATATATATATATATATATATATATATAACTTACCGGGTACCACTTGGTTAACCTCGAAGGAGTCCACACCATATCTAATCATACATGTCATCATGATAACCCAGCCGAAGCCACTAATTCGAGCCTTAGCCCTCTATCCAGACCGAAGTCATCCTTCCGAGCCATAGCTCGATATCCCGGTCGTAGCCGTCATCCTCGAGCCGTATCTCGATATCCCGGCTCATCCCAAGCCGTAACTCGATGTCTCGTCAAACCTATGATGTAATCCTCCATAACATACCTCATATCGTCCCGAGAGTATGATGGAATCCTCCATAACATAACTCATATCGCCCCGAGAGTGTAATGGAATCCTCCATAACATACCTCATATCGTCCTTAATTCTAGAAATGCATAATTTATAAGCAATTCAATAAATCCATAATTCGTAATAAATCATTAAAACGATTATCTGTAGTTCTCTGGTCTCATAACTAACAATTAAATATTAGGAAGGATCACCTTTAATTTCCGAAATGCATAATCAATAATAAATCAAATAGAACATATATTTATGCATGCATTATAATTTAAAAGCCAAAATCCACTCACCGGAAACCCAAGCAAGCCTAACTCCGAGTTTTGGGGTCCTCTGCAGTCCCTAGAGCAGGGCAGCCTGTCAAAAACAACCAACGGAGTTACTAACCAATATTCCTAAACCTAAACTTCAGCCCCTTTAACCTCCGAAAATACCCATGCGTTCTAATGCATACAAAGTAACTTTGTACGTCTAAAACGACCCCCTAACGAACTCTAATTGACCTGACACCTGCGTTAAAAGGTCTGAAACGTCAAAAACATGTAAACACATGTTCGCCGGGACACGAGAAAGTTCCCCACGCGCCCCCACGCGTCGGTGGGTGGCTTCTCCCACCCACGATTGCAGTGGCTACTCGCCCCTACCTCTGGTCACCGGACATTGTTCATCGCCGGCCAGATTCCGCCATTGTTGGCCAATTTTCAAAGCTTTGTAACTACCTCATTTCTCAACCACATTTAACGTTCTAATAGTCAAAATCTATCCACTTGAGCCACGGAAGTCAAAACTTAGATATCTCACCTATGGTGGCCAAAAATCAAGCTAGAAGTTTCGGCCAAACTTCTGAGCCTCACCCCATCGTCCACAACAATTCTCACGACCCAAGAAAGGTATGGCTGAGTTCGTGAGGTTGAGGGGAAGGTCGTGGTGTGTTTGGTTTGGGTCGAAATGGCCTAAATAAAAAACTCACAATTTTTGGGAGTTTGTGTCTCACAGGTGAACCATAGGGATCGCGAGGAGAAGAGAGAAAATTAAAGAAAAATCTGGAATAACAAAATATATGATCACCCAAATTACCAAACTACCCCTGAAGCTTCTAGACCCCTAACTCCCTCATCCAGACTCCGATTTTCGTGTGCCGCATGTCTACGAACTCGTGAGTTCAAAACCTATGCAATGATCCAAGAAAAACTTCCAAAAGTGACTCTGAACAAAAAGTGACTTTCAAGCCCCGAGGGTAAAATTGTCATTTTCTAAATTAAATTACGAAATCGCATCATTAAATAAACGGGTCGTTACAGAATTCTTAGGATTTATGTTTTTGGGGAAGGAGATGACTTAAGTAGAATGAAATTCTTAGAGTTTATGTTTTTGGGGAAGGAGATGATCGACTTGATGTAGAATGAAATTCTTAGAGTTTATGTTTTTATTGGGAATGAGACAATTCTTAGAGTTTATGTTTTTATTGGGAATGAGACAATTTGATGTAGAATGAAATTCTTAAGATTTATGAAATAATAAGTAAATATCTTTTTTGTCTTATTTATTTTTTATTTTTTCATGTTTGATTTTGTTTTTATTTTTGTTGTTGTGCTGAGGTAGGTATCTAAAAAGGAATTACGTGTGATTATCACGTCATGTACCACATATGGTGAGATACAAAAAGTGGAATTATAGGTAGTATCCGTAACATTATTCTTTAAAAATAGTTCTTTAGAGTTTATGTTTTTATTGGGAATGAGACAATTTGATGTAGAATGAAATTTTTATGATTTATGAAATAATAAGTAAATATCTTTTTTGTCTTATTTATTTTCTATTTTTGATTTTTTTGATGTTTGATTTTATTTTTATTTTTGTTGCTGTGTTGAGATAGGTATCTAAAAAGGGATGACGTGTGATTGTCACGTCCTGTACCCACATGTGGTGAGATACAAAAAGTGAAATTGTAAGTATTATCCGTAGCATTATTCTTTAAAAATAATTCTTCAAGATTCTCATTAATTATAATTGAATGTAGTCCCCTTAATGTATTTTTCGAGGAGTTTTTCTTTAATGTTACAAGAACATCAAAGCTTTAGTGCTTATCCAAAAAATAAAAAATAAAAACTTGGGCTTTGGTAGGATTATTCAATCCATATCAAAACAAAGTTTGACCGAAGAAAAAAAGAGAGACGTGATCGCATTGGTCTTCTTCTTCACGAGAAGTCCTTCGCAACCCAGCTCAATTCGCTTTGTGGAACATTCAACTATCATCTTGATCAACTAGTCTATCTTTGAATGACGGAGAGAAACGGTAAAAAGTAAAGAAACGGAACGTTGTTGTGTGAGACTCACCGTCTCAGAAATGCTGAAGATGATGATGAGTTTGAGGGCTACTTCTTCTTCTTGGAGCAGCAGCGGCATAGGTATGTCACATATTTACTCTTCTGGTTCTATTTTTGTCAACAATTACTCTCAACCTTCAATGCAAATCAAACCTAGAAAAACCCAAATGGGGCAGCTCGTGAGAGTGAGAGGTACACCCAAAATCAATAATCTTGAAGATGCCTTCAATGTGTTCGATGAAATGCTTCAAATGCATCCTCTTCCTTCCGTTATCCGTTTCAATCAACTCTTGGCTCAAGTTGCCAAATTGAAACATTATAACCAAGTCATCTCTTTGTATAACCAAATGCCTTTCTCCGGGATTGGTCATGATGTTTATAGTCTAACCATTGTCCTTAATTACTTTTGTCAAAACTGTAACCATATGGGGTTTAGTTTATCTGTGTTGGGAAAATTTTTTAAATTGGGTATTCAACCAACTGTCATAACCTTCACCACTCTAATCAACGGCTTTATTCTTAAGAATAGTGTGGCTGAGGCATCAGGGCTTTTCAATAAAATTTTCAAGTTGGGTATTCAACCAGATGTCACCACCTTCAACATTCTAATCAAGGGCTTTCTTCTTCAAAATAGAGTGGCTAAGGCGGTAGGTCTTTTCAATAAAATGATTGAGAGTAGAAATTGTAAGCCCGATGCGGTTACTTTCGGGACACTCATAAAGGCCTTGTGCATGAAGGGAACCTATAATGCATCTATTTAACTACTTAGGAAGATAGAACAAGTAGCTTGCAAGCCTACTGTAGTTATCTATAACACGATCATTGACGGTCTCTATAAGCATACACTAATTGATGATGCATTGAAGCTCTCCTCATAAATGATAAGTAAAGATATTGCCCCAGACGTAATTACCTACACCTCTTTGATTCACGGAGTTTGCGGATTATGGGAATGGAAAGAAGGTACAAGATTTTTCAATGAAATGGTCATTAAAAATATATTTCCAAATGTTCACACCTTCAATGTTTTGGTTGATACACTTTGCAAGGAGGGAAAGGCTGAGGAAGCGAAAAGTGTTGTTGAAATGATGATTGAATGGGATATTGAACCTAGTTTTTTTTACCAAAAAGTCAAGAGCTTTATTAATAACGAATTGAAACACCAGGGTCCGAAGCTAAAGTAGCAAACAACCACTTCGTCCCCAATTCATCCCAACAATGATTCCCTCCTACTCTACTGACATAGGCAGCAACAAGATGTGCAGCCTTGTTAGCCTGCCTAGGAGCATACACAAACTGGACCCGTCTCATTTGCTTTACAATTTGAGAAATATCAAACACAATGCAAGCTAAGTCAGACACTTCTGAACACTTACCTAACAACATATTAATAATAGTATGGCTGTCCGACTCTAGCTCCAAACAAAAATGCCCAGCCATGAGACAGTACGATAGAGCACCACGGAATGCTTCAACCTCAGCTATCGGACTCTACTTGAAGGGAAGATTCCCACAGCCTCCAGTAGAAACCAAGAACCCATAGCAATCTCTAAGAACCCAACCCACATCTCCATGCCCATCATATGAATTCCAGGCTCGGTCACAGTTAATTTTAAGCATCCCCATTTCTGGTTTTTTCCACCGTATGTCCTCCCTTAGGATTCCTCCATCTGGCGGTCTAGGCTGCATAATCTGTCCCTGCAAAGGTAAGAAACCCAGCTCGAGAAATTCGCTCACCTGTTTAGTTAAAAGGGTAATGGCCTTCTCAGGACTGACTGCAATACCCTCAAACACCATTTGGTTCCAACTTTTCCATATTCTCCACAAGCCAAAGGTAAATATCTGTATCAATTCCTCCTTATGAGGGAGTTTTTGAAACTTTTCAATCAACCCTTGCCACACTCTAGAAAAATCCACACCAACCAACATGCTGACATCAATCATAAGGGGACTAACATACAAGAAAATTCAAGCAAACTGGCATTGGAAAAAGTGGTGAAGCTCAGTCTCCTCCTCTAGTTCACAAACCGGGCAAATTGACTCCACATTGAGTCTTCTTCGAACTAAATTACTTCTAACAGCAAAGGTATTACGGCACCCTCTCCACACAAACATCTGCAACTACGGCAGGACCTTCATTGACCAGATATGACTCCATTTAAGCCCCTGAACTGCTGAATAGCTGGATTCCCCCTCACCTTTCCTTCCCAATTTGCCATTTCTATGTAGGAACAATGCAACACCATAAGCAGACTTAACAGAGTAACCACCATTCCCTGTAAAATTCCAAATCAGTTGATCACCAAAACCCCAACGACTAAGAGGAATCTTAAGAATCTCCGGAGCTTCCTATGCACAAAAGCAGTGGGTAATCGCCTTCTCCCGCCAGATATGAGTATCATGATCAATTAAGTCACTCACATACTCAGGGATATCAGGATGGTAGGAAGTAACCTTGAAAGTATAAGGGGTTGGAAGCCAAGGATCACCCCTCAAGCGCACTTGAAAACCATTCCCAATCCTCCACCTCTAAACCCGCAGCCAGCACTTTACGCCCTTGGATCAAGCCCTTCCACCCCCAAGACGACTTACGACCCATGGAAGCATGTAGGAATGACCCAGTAGGATAGTACTTATCCCGGAGCACCTGAGCAAGTAATAAAGAGGGGTCATGAATAATCCGCCAGCCAATCTTCCCAAGCATGGCCAGATTGAAACACTCTAGGTCACGAAAACCTAGTCCTCTCACTTTCTTCACCTGAGACAACTTCTTCCAAGCCACCCAATGTACTGGATGTTGACCATTCATTTTTCCCCACCAATAGTTAGCAATCAAACGCTCAATGTCACTGCACACTCCAATCGGAAGTTTAAAACATGACATGGAATAATTTGGCATTGCCATGGCCACTGCTTTAATCATTATCTCTTTACCAGTAGCCGAAAGAAACTGCTCAGCCCAACCTTGCACTTTTCTAGCAATTCTGTTCCGCACTTCATAAAAAATAACCCGCTTGGACATACCAAAATCTACATGCAGACCAAGATAATTACCAAATCCATCTCTTGCCATAATATGAGATCTCCTAGCCAGACGTCTCCTTAACCGTTTAGGGCAGTTCACACCAAAATACAGGGAACTTTTTTTTAAGTTAACAAGTTGGCCTGGTGCAAATCGTGACCAATCAAGAAATTTCTGCTCATAATGTGCTACCGTCATATCCAAGAGTATGAATATGGGAAGGCTATTCCAAACCATCAGTTAATTTACCAAGTTGGGGAGAGTTCTTGGACCGAAACTGCGTGGAAAGAAATAAAGAAACCTGGATATGAAAGAAGGAAGCTCAGCCGTGCACGATTATTTTAAGTTTGAACTGATGTGTTGTTGCCCTTAAGTCTCTGTAGTTCAAGTTTGAACTAATATGGTGCACCTCATTCTGTAGTTATCTTCCGAAGGTCGTGTGTTTGTGCAGGAAGTGCCTATTTTCTAAGAATATTTCCTCAAAATGAAAATTTAGTGAACAATTTAAGCTGGAAAATAAGTATATGCATGTCCCATATAATCCCTTAGGCCTTAGCTGATGATGCTTTGCCCCGTATGTCATTCCGTATATGGTGCTTCGCAACTGGCAGTCCAAATGTTTACAATGCTAACAGGGAAGAAAAAAGAGCCTTGTCATTCTATAGCTCTTTTTGGCTCTTTAGTCTGGATTTGTTTGCTTTTTTTTTCCTTTGTGGTTTGGGTGAAACTTAAATCTTGTGAAATGGGTGTACAATATATTTCGACATCATTAATATTGGTATAGTGGAATTCCTATTCTATTATGTAGTGGGAGGTTTTAGTTTTTGAGTTCAATATTCTTTAAGAGCGAGGTTTGGTAATGCTAGAAAGCCTCCATATGTGTGTTTTAATCTCATTCTGTCTATGATTCGCAGCAAAATTTGTACTATCAAGTTTAGACACTGCTTTTCTAACGCCATTACTGCTGGGAATTGGAATGTCCCCTATGAGTAATGGTTTTTTCTTTGTATTCTCTGTTTTCTCTGTTTTTTCCTCTTAGGAGTCTTGTTCCTGGCGTTGGTGCCGTGCTGTGTTGAGTCTTTGGACTCCTTGGTTGGTGGCTTGGCCCCTTAATACAGTTTGATTTAACAAAAAAAAAAAACTAGTTGGTATAATACGGAACCAACCACTTGTTTGGGTCCACTCCACAAACTAGTATCACTTTTTATAGGCCCCTATGTAAAGATCGAATCTTACAAAAATTCATCCAAATCGGTAATCATTTTAGAGCTAAAATCTATAGCAAGTACAGGTATGGGTGTCCTAGTACCCCAACCAGACCTTCTCCATTACCATCCCTAGATGTAACGGGGCAAGTATGGGATACTAGTATCCAACAGGGCCAGGAGATAGTAATAACCGATAGGAATTACCGATTATGGATGCGGGTGTGGAGGATAAAATGTATCTAGAATGTACAACAAGGATGAGGTACTAGTACTCGACCTTGACTCTCCTCATGCCATCCCTACTTGGGCATTATGCCTTGGGACGACTTCGGATGAGTATAAAGGCAGGAGGTGCCGATGAACTTACCCAATATCGTAGTCATGGAAACTTGAAAATAGATGGTTCAGTGCCTATGGAGGAGCAAGTGTGTATCTTTTTGCGTATACTTTCTCACCACAGAAAGATTCATCCAATGCAAGATATGTTCAACCATTCAGGGGAGACTATCAGCACATAATTTAATTCTGTATTAAGGGGGATGTATTCAATTGAGACTTTCATTGAGTTTAAATGTCTCTAAAAGTTTAGAAGTATTCAATTAAAATTTTTAAAGAGTTGGTAAAAATTTGAGGGTAATCAATCTATATTTTTATAGAAAATTATAAAGTCATTAAAAATTGAGGTGTATTCAATCATGTCATTTCATAACTCCTTAAAAATTTAGGTGTATTCAAAATATCAATGAATATTGTAGACTTCATTAAATGGAAGAGTTTTATGGAGTTTGACAAACATTTTAGTGTAAATTATGCTTTAGCAAAGTTTATGACTTGTCTAGCCTCATCCTCTCGGATTTCTACCGACAAAGTTTAAAATATAATTTTTATTTTTATATTTTTTAATAGACTCAATAAAATTCAAGTTTTCTACTGATACCTATTATTATATTTTTCTTTATATAGGAATTATAAGTAATTAAATAAAATAAATTTTACATGAATTTATTTACTGTTTGAAGAAATAAATAAAAAAATAAATAAAATAAATAAAAAAAATTCAAAAGCATGCATGATGCCTAGCGGCCTTAGTCCCTCAAACTCTATCAAGTAACTCTATATAATTCCGTTATTAACTTTGTAAAAATTTATGAAAATCAATAAATCTATAAAACTTGATCATTTTAAAAAATTATATCAAGTAATTCTATATAATTCTGTTGTTAATATGAGCTATCAAGTTAAGATGGGTATATAGGCAGGAAGTGCCGATGAACTTTCCCAATTTCATATGCTTATTTTTATTTGTTGCGCTCGTCCTCATGGGGATGTTTCACGATTGAATTCACGATTAAATAGGCGCGTGTGGGGGTTGTAGTACGGTTGGGGGCAGAGCCAGGTAATTCTCGATTGGAATAACTTATTAAGACAGTCGGTATATGTTTAATTTTTGAACACTATCAAGAACATTTTTTAACTGACAAATTTTAAGAACTTTTAAAAATTCCTATAGAACTAATATGTACATTAGGGATATTATCCAAAGATAATTATTTTATTTTATAAATTCTATTGAGATTTTCTCTTATTTGGACATCTACTCCAAATTTTTGGTAGATATCAATTAACAAAATTTGGTGGACATCTATTAATGGAGTTATTTCTTATCTATTAACAAATTCAAGGAGGCTGACAATTAATTAATAGAGTTATTTCAATAAATTAAATTACTTTGTATTTATTTTATATGATGAATAAAATACTACATCAATATGATCAATTTAATGTTTCTAAATAGTATTATTCTATAAAATAAGGATATATATGATTTGCATCTAAGTACGTTGTAGTTTTCTATTTTATTACAATTCAAAACATCCATTGATTGTAAATACACTCACTGTTAAACAATTATATATTTACGTCAAATAAATGTTCATATTCTTAATATTATTTTGGTCAAATCTTTATGTTTTTTTGTTTTTATCGAATAGAATTCATTCATTCATAAAAGCTCAAATCCTTGTGTTATTCATAAATCTTAATATTATTTACGAATTTTAATAAAAAAGAAAAAGCAAATCAATAAACAAATCACCCTTGAAAATGAGCAAAACATTTATTTTTATTCTTTACGAAATATATTGGAGAAAAATGACCAAAATATTTAGGGTGGTTTTATTTTCATCCCCTAATTTCTTCAAAGTACTCTCCAGAAAATTAATTATTAAAATGCTAATTTGTCCGCATATAAAATAAATAATAAGACCAAAAATATTTTTAAATTAATATAAATTGATGACTATACCCCTTAATTAAATTTCATGATAATCTTATCACATTCTAAGCGTAAGCACCATCCTCTTTTAAGTTCTCAAGTTTAATTATTATTTGCACCGTCCTCTTTTAAGTTCTCAAACTTAATTATTATTTGCACCATCCTCTTTTAAGTTCTAAAACTTAATTATTATTTAATCTTTTTCTTCCTAAAACCTACAACTAAAGTAAAAAAGAATATGAAAGAAAGAGAATGTGGTCGGAGTCCCTCCGCGTTTGTCGGTTAGGGTTTAGGGTTTCTTTGAAGAAAACGACGGCTCATGCGCCTCCATCGACAAGTTCGTGACTAACTTATGTTTTGCTGGTTGTTACTAAGTGCGCTCTGGGATCGTTTGAAGGCAGCGTTCATGGAGGCAATCACAGGTAGTATGAATTCACAGTTGGCGATTTCTGAGTCTGAAGCGGAGGAGATTGTGTTTTGCGATGACTCATTGGCTGGTCAGGACTCGAGTGTACTGATGATGGGAAGATTGTTGACTGCGAAACCCTATCACAGGGAGTCTCTTCTTGGTACGATGTTGGCGATCTGGCACCTTCGCGAGAACTTTACTGCCATTCCGATGCATGGTTCTGACCGTATCTTATTCTCTTTTGTTAGTGAATTCGACAGCAAGAAAGTATTGCAGGGGGCCCTATGTCCTTTGACAACGCCCTATTTTCCTTGGCAACCACTGATGGAAGGGAGGAGGTGGGTGATGTGTGTCTGGATCGGCAGGAAATTTTGGTTAGGGTTCGTAGAATTCCTCCTATTAGGGTTCGTAGAATTCCTGCTATATTCTTGAATCCAGCCATGGCCACCAAGGTTGGGAATCACATTGGGAACTTTATGGGAGTTGATAAGGGTCTGAATGGGGATTGCCTGGGGAGTTTTCTTCGTATCCGTGTGGCAATTCTGGTCTCGGAACCTCTGAAGCAATTTGTTACTCTCAAGCTCTCCAATGGTGTGCAGGCCAAGCAATATGAAGTTGAGTATGAAAGGTTGCTCTATTTCTGCTTGAGGTGCGGCCGGCTTGATCATGTTGGATCAACGTGTTCTTTTATTAAGCAGCCTTGTCCTGAGGGGGAGGCCTATGGTCTGCTGAAAACATCGGTCAAGGATGTCTATTCGACCACTCCGTCTGTGAGGAAGAAGGGGGTGATTTATGGGCTAAGTTCTACAGCGCTGGGCTTGAATACTGATAGGCCAACCTCGCCATCCAGGTCTGGGGTGGTGCGGCCTTTTGAGATGGCTTTCATTGGAGGGAATGATCATGAGACTCAATCGGGGACTAGTGATCGGGCTGTGGAGGAGTTGCGGCCTTTATCTAAGAAGCAATGCTTGGGTTTAACAGGTGAAGGTGGGGAGGCTCCTGGTCTCCTAGGTTTGAGGAGTGGGACTGGGGTGCTCCGGCCTATGCCTCATGCTGAGGCTCCTGTGACTTTAGAGTCTGTTCTAGCTGAAGATAGGGGCTCTGATGATACGAGTGGTACTGAGATTGTTTTGGCAACTTTGAAAAATCAGCAGGGAAACGGACGTCGCCGGGGGTTTGTGGTGGGGGGCCCTCGGTCGAAATTAAGTCCCCAAAAGAAGAAGAAAATTTTGAATTCTACATTTTCACTTGTCAGGAAGGAGTCGGGTTTTGGCAAGAAATTGGTAGCTACGGCTACAAAAGTGATGGGGTCTTCGGACGGGACCCATCACGAATCATGAGTGTACTTTGTTGGAACGTTCGTGGGTTAGGAAACCCACGAGTCCAACGTGCTTTGAAATATTTCTTCAAAGCTAAGCAACCTGGGATTATTTTCTTGATGGAGACAAAAAAGGCAGTGTTATAGATGGAATTTTTAAAAAAACTCTTTGGTGTGGCATGAGGTTTTTGTGTGGGTCGAGTTGGTTTGTCGAGTGGACTTGCATTGTTGTGGTCACAGAGGATTGAGGTTTCTATTCGATCTTCTTCGGTTGGTCACATTGATGCCTTTATGAATGGGGTGGGAGAGCATGCTTTTCGTTTTACGGGATTTTATGGGCATCCGGAAGTTAGATGGAGGCATTCTTCTTGGGATCTTCTTCGTCGTCTGAATTATGAACCTGCTAGGCCTTGGTTGGTCGGTGGAGATTTTAATGAGGTGGAGAGTGCATCGGAAAATATGGGACGGCGTATCCGGCCGGTAAGCCAAATTCTGGATTTTTGTAGTGCAATTGAAGAATATGACTTGTCATCACTTTCGTTCAAGGGACATTGCTTCACATGGTTGAATAGGTGGAATAGTGATGGTAACGTTAAAGTCAGATTGGATGGGGCTTTTGTTAATGAAGCTTTCATGTCTTTGTACTCGGAAGGGTTAATTTTTCACTTGAATTCTTGGGCGTCTGATCATCTTCCCATATGGATCCGTCTAAGGCCTAGGCCTCATGGGAGAGGGCGGCGTCGGTTTTATTTTGAAAAAGCCTGGACAAAGCGGGAAGGCTGCAAGGAGTAGATTATTTCTGCATGGACTAAAGGTGTTGGGTCGGTGGTGAATCGGCTAGAGCGCTGCAAGGCAGCGTTACAAAATTGGAGCAGAGTCTCGGTTGGGAACATTCCCTTGAAAATTCAGAAATTGCAACACCGCCTTGACAATTCCTCTAGTTTGAACCCAACTGACAGTGAACTCCAAGTTTAACGAAGCCTTGATTTAGAACTGGACTCTCTGAGAGCCCAGGAAGAGCTTCTCTAGAAGCAGAGATCGAGGGTGGCTTGGTAGCGAGAGGGCGATCGGATTACTAAGTTTTTTCATCAATTTGCTAAGGAGAGGGGTAGGCGAAACTATCTCATAGGTGTGTTTGGATCGGATGATCAGTGCCAGACGTCTGATGAGGGGGTTGGGAAGGCTTTTGAGACATATCTCCATCAACTTTTCAACACTTCTCATCCGACTTCAATGGATGATGTGCTAGGAGCAGTAAGGCCGGCTGTGTTGCTTACTCATAACCGAGATTTGGATGCGGTTTATAGGAGGGAGGAGATAGAAATAGCACTCTTTCAAATGTTTCCAACGAAAGCTCATGGTGTTGACGGTATCCCAACTCTTTTCTACCAACGTTATTGGGACATTGTGGGAGAGGATGTGGTTACTTTTTGTCTATCAATGCTCAATGACGGGGTGAGTGTTCGGGACATCAATCACACTTTGATTGCCCTCATTCCTAAAGTGGACAATGCTAGTCGAGTCACGGAGTTTAGACCCATTGCGCTTTGCAAGGTCATCTATAAAATCATCTCAAAAACTACCGTAAACAGGTTGAAGCCAATAATGTCTTCGGTAATCTCTGAATTTCAAAGTGCTTTTGTGCCATCTCGTTTAATTACTGATAATATCATGGCTGCTTTTGAGAGTATTCATGCTATTCGTAGGAGGGGTTCTAGTGACATGAAGAAAATGATATTGAAGTTGGACATGTCCAAGGCCTATGATAGAGTGGAATGGGGTTTTCTTGATTGCATGATGCAAAGGCTGGGTTTCTCTGATAAGTTAGTTAGGTTGATCATGGACTGTGTTACTACTGTGAGTTACTCAATTCAAATTCGAGGGCAGCCTTATGGACATGTGGTGCCATCCAGGGGGCTTAGATAGGGGGATCCTCTTTCCCCTTATTTGTTTCTCATATGTGCTGAGGGTTTGTCTGCCATGTTTTCCCAAGCTCAACAACTACGACTCATCCATGGGGTTTCTGTTGCTTCAGGGGCTCCGGTCATTTCTCATTTATTCTTCGCTGATGATAGTTTGTCATTCTGTCATGCGCAGCTGCCTGAATGTCAGCAGTTGTTACTCTTATTAAAAAAGTATGAGCGGGTATATGGTCAGTTAATAAATTTTGAAAAGTCTGCCACCTGTTTTAGTCCTCACACAAATCCTATTATGCAGCGTTTGATCTCTCATCTGTTGGGTATTAAAGTGGTGGACTATCATGAAAGCTACCTAGGCTTACCTATTATCTCTATTCAGAACAAGAGACAAATGTTCAAGAAATTTGGGGATGCTCTCCAAAATCTTTTAAAGGCATGGAATTCGAAGTTACCTTTGGCGGCCAGCAAGGAAGTGATGGTTAAAGCGGTGGCCCATGCATTACCGGCCAATACTATGAGTGTTTTCCAGCTTCCCAAATCATTGTGCCATAGCTTGTCGGCTCAGATTGCGAGGTTTTGGTGGGGAAAAGTAGGAAGACAAAGTAACCATTGGTTGAGTTGGCACAAACTCTGTAGTCCCAGGGTGTGTGGGGGTTTAGGTTTTAAGAATTTTGACGCTTTTAACAAAGCTATGATTGCTAAGCATGCTTGGCGGCTTCTGGAGTTCCCGGATTCGGTAGTGGCCCGTATATTCAGACCTCGGTATTTTCCAAACGGTTGCTTGATGACTGCTGAGTTAGGATCTGAGCCCTTGTTGATTTGGACGTCAATCATGTGGGGGAGAGAAGTCAAAGATAAGGGGCTAATATGCCGAGTGGGCAATGGCAAAAATATTGGGGCGTTCTCAGATAGGTGGGTTCCCAAGCCGTTCACGTTCCGACCCATTATGAATTTGGGCCTACCATTGGATGCTCGTGTTGATTCTCTGATTGGCCCTGAGGGGAGCTGGAATGTTGATCTTTTGCGCCGGGTTTTTTGTTTGGAAGATGTAGAGGCTATTTGCAGTATCCCGCTGAGCTCCACGATTCAATTTGATGATGGTAGGTACTGGTTTTTTACTGCTAAGGAAAATACTCTGTTAAGCCTGGGTATCATATTGCTTTGGATCAATTGGAGACACCTATGGGTGAGAGAAGTGAGGGTTCCTCAATGAAATCTACCGAGGCCTATTGGAAGAAAATGTGAAGCCTAAATATTCCAAATAAACTCAAAATCTTTGGATGGCGAGCGAGCTTTGAAATCCTTCCTACTTCTTTAAATATGTGCTGTCGAAGAGTAGTGTCGACTGGTGTGTGTTTTCGGTGTGGAAAGAAGATTGAAGATGTCTATCATGCTTTGTGGAGTTGCAAGCACAGTCAACGGTTCTGGAGGGCTACCACCTTCCCCTAAGAGAAATTTCCAGTGCAAGGCCGTTTTATGGAGTTATTTGAGGCTGCGGTAAGTTTTCTTTCTCATTCTGATTTGGAGAGGTTTGTTTATCTCTGCTGTCAGGCTTGGAATAGGAGAAATAAATCATTACAAGGGTCGGCGCTAGTGGAGGTGGGTGAACATTTGGAGAAGACGATGGAGGCTCACTCTGAGTTCACGGGATTCGGCGGCCTATCCAGCGTTCCTCGTCTGGTTCGTCTGATTCCATGGACAAAACCTCCTCCAAATTTGCTGAAATTGAATTGTGATTGTTCTGTAAAGAGAGGTGGACTTGTTAGGGGCGTTGGCGGGGTTATCAGGGACCATAACGGTTTGGTTCTAGTTGGGTTTACTGGTCCAGGCTCTGCTGGGCGATCGGTGGTGGTAGCGGAATTGGAAGCGATAAGGGAGGGCTTGAGGATGATGCTGCAATTGGGGTGGAGCAATGTTTTAATTGAGTCTGATGCAAAGGAGGTTATTCTTGCGGTTATGGAGGCGGGGCAGCGATGGACATGGACAGCGCTGGTGGCGCTTGAAGCAGTGGACTTGATGCGCAGGTTGGGGGTAGAGGTTGGCCACCTGACTTACTCTCCACGCTCTGCTAATCGGGTTGTGCACGCCCTTGCACAGGAAGGGTTGCAGTCACAAGAACGTGTGTGCTGGATTGCTCCTGCGCCGCCGTGGATGGAAGTTTTAATTGCAGCGGATGCTGCAAACTAAATGTATTTTCAATTTGAGTTGTATTCCTGGGTGAGGCATTCTTTTTCCTCACTTGGATTTTTCCAGCCTAGCTGATTTTCAAGGTGACATTTTAACACGGCTCCTCTGAATTTTTCGGTCCCTGTACTTTGTTCTCATTCATTATCAATGAAAGCTATTTTGATCAAAAAAGAATATGAAATAAATTTAATTTGATAAATGGAATATCAATTTCAATCTCTAAAAACTTTCAAATGAGGGATGATTTGAAATCACTACAAGAAAAATGGGCTAAGACCACTATTAATTATTAGTGTCCTTTGAAGCTAAAGGCACAACTTATTGTGTCTAATGACCAATGGCCACGATGTAGCCACGATTAGGCTGTCGGTGCCTTATATGGCCGTTACGATTGGCCAAAGGGCACAAAAGCAGTTAGTGTGTCAAAATAGTTATGCACAAATAAACCTTAATTGGTGTCCAGGTCTGACAACACACGTTGCCTACTATGTACACGTGTACTGCACTATTACATCAAATATGTGCCCTTAGAGTTAAATTTATATTATTTTTTACCTAACACAATTACACTTGTGTCCTTTACGTATTTGACAGCTCTAATTAACACTTTTGTAGATTGGTGCCCTTTGATATTGTATACAGATTTTATTCATATGGGCTAACATAAACCAAATGTACAATGATTATTCATATGGGCTAACATAAACCAAATGTACAATGATTATTCATCAAATTTCAAATTAATAAGGTATTGAATTATCCTACTAGGATAAGCCCAGGCTGGTAAAATTCGTCCACGACAAGTATTGACAACCAATCGAATAGGTAGTAGTGCATCAATTTGATTGTTGTCAGTGTTGCCATCAGTTGCATTGAACTCATTTGTAATGCGACGAGATGGACTAGGAACATTTGTAGTAGAACATTGGATAGTTGCATTTGAAACAAACGCGTTGCGTGATGGAGGAGATTCTGTCTCGATCCTACCACCTTTTCCCGGACAATCTCCCATAGAAAATTGTAGAGAACCTACACAATTGCAAAGTAAATAAAAATGTTACAGAAAAATGGTAAGTTGGAATTGTGAGGGTTGTGCAAGAAAGGGACACAATTGTGTGATTAATGGTGCCTTTTTGAGCTTAAACGCACATGAATTTAATATTGGTGTCTTGTATGATGTCAATGTAACTTTCAGTCACTTAGCGTACATCCTACAATGCATGAAGGTAGATGGGACAAAACATCAACAAATGACACAATTGTTGGTGCATTTTCAGGTCTTATCATGCGTTCAACCTGCTATGCAAGTGGATGAGACATCACATAAAAAAAGACATAATTGATGGTGTCTTTTCAGGTCTGACGGTATACCACCCATCCGTGAAATGATGGGATAAAACTCTAATATGACACAAAGTATTGGTGCCCTTTGAGGGCTCAATGTATCTCATTGTATACTTAATTGTGATTGTGTGTTTAAGACACCATAGAATATAAGTGAGTAATTAGAGGTATGTACAAGTGTAAACGAGTAAAACTAAACAATAATATAATTGACGATAAAAAAAATTAGTTAAAAAACATATTTGTTTTTTTTTTTTGGTTTAAGATACACATTCTCAAATTATTATTGTAAAACAATGCTCCTATCGCATACATAAGTAACTAATTTTGCCCGTATTTCTTTAACAAGTAAAATGTAAAAATAAATACGAACAAAATGTAGGTAAACCACAATTTTTTTTTATAACATTGGAATTGATACAAGAAAGTACATTAATGCATAAATGAAAACAATTACAAACTTGAAAGTAATAACTAAAAACAAACTTGAAAGTAAAACATCTTAAAAGTTTCAACTAAACACATTTAGTTAGAATCATTTGACAATGAATCGTCATTTGACAAATCATGATTCTTAGTTCCCATGTAATGCTTGAACTTTGAATACCAAGCATTGAAATCATGTTTATTCCATGCGCCAAACTTGTTGGATGGTCCAACTCCATCTTTAATCTCTTTACCATTATAGCGAGTGGTGCTAACTATTCGGACTCGATTTCGTCGAAGGTCAAAGATGAGATTTTGGTGTGCTTCTCCTTGTTCAAATTTCGATTCTTTTGAAGAGAGGGTACTTGCACGATCTCCCTATTTGGCGAACTTGGCTTGAAGGTCTTTGTGGGCTATCTTAATAACAATCACTTCTGGAATTTTCGATGCCTCATTCATGGATGGTCTACTTGAACCAATAGATGAGTTGGTTTTTTTTTTTTTAGCTATCTCCATAAAATAATTTAGAGGTTTTTTTGGTTGGTTTCATGGTTTTGGGATAGAAACAAATAATCTTTGATATAGGAGATGGAAAATGGAAGAAGCATTTTCACCTTTAATATAACAATATTTAAATAGAAGTCAGCTCCACACCATTAAGTTATTGTGTTTAATGATTGGTGTATTTCCAACTGTATAGGCACGATTAATTGTGCTTCCATCTAGTAAAAGTTCTGACAAATTCTTTTGTGCGTATTGTATGAGTCTTTGGGCACAGTAAAAGAAACATATCAATATCTTTGGTGTTTAATACAATAAAATAGGACACCAAAATCCTTTTAGTGTCCCAAACAACTATGACTTTAGCCCATTTTTCTTGTAGTGAAAAAAACCCTAAACCTAAACATTGATTTCTATATGCTCAAATATCAAATTTGCGCAGAGCCTAGGAATATGTTGGAAGAAGGATAATTGCGATGGTAGCACCGATGTTGTAATCTGACTATCTGAGGGGGGATTCTATCTAATCTCCCTCACCCAACTCTTCCTTTATGTATTTCTCACAGTTTTGGCTTTATTAATATACGTCATCACTTAGAACAAAAACAAAACCAAGATTTGTTGATGATGAATGATGGAGAGGACAAAGATAATCTCTTTGAAAAAAAAGTTAAAACTTTTAATGTAATTTAGCTCATGATTCTTACAAAGTATTTAAATTTAAATTGTTTAAATCAATTTAATAATATTAAACTAAATAAAAATTCAAAAAATTATATTCTATTACTGGTTCATTATATATTATTATACGAGTTCTCATCTTTTGAAATCTTTGTAATTTTTAAAATTATTGTAATTTAGTTTTTTGTTTTTATACAAAAATATTGGGGAAGATGAATTACAATATATATACTTGGGCATCGACCTCGCCCACGAGAGTCGAATCCGACCTTCCAAATAACATGTGAAGAGTAATATCACTAGGTCATAACATTAAGTAGCGTATTTATTTTTTCTTTTGTGATTTTTTCATAATTGGAAGATATATATTGACTAATTTAAATAAATTAAACATTTGTAATAGAATTCCATATAGGGAATATAATAAAAATAAAAATCATAAACACAAAGTTCACAAGTGCACTCAACTAATAAATTGATCGATTTAATACAAACAAAATTGTAAAAGAAATAAAATTACTTTCTTAGAATAGAACTTATTTAATAAAACAGATTATAATATATGTATATTATATGTATATATAAACAATAATATATAAGTGAGAAGGGGACCAGGACCTCCCCTAGATCCCCTCTCCCTTCGCCTCTAGTGATGAAGATTATAAATTAAAGAAAACGATCTGGGTTGAGTTGTGAGAACCAATATATATCCGCATGATTTTGCTAGGGAGACCACAATTATAAATCACACACATTAATATATGTAAGACTTACCATAAGTAGGACCTATTTAAATTAATGTGTGATTTACAAATGTGATCTTCTTAGCATTTTTCATATTCACATGATTAATCTGTGAGTTGAACTTGAGAACCACCATATCATTAGTGGGGTGTGTTTTGTGTTTAATTTTTTTTATCTTAAAGGTGGATGTACAATGAAATTTTTAAGGTTAATTTGGGTTAGGTTAGTGGGTGGTTTAAGTAAATATACAAAATTTAAAAAATTTCAAAATATTTTTACGAAACGACGTTTTCAACAAATTAGGAGTGACAACAAAACCACCCGATCATTTATTTTTATTTTTTACAAAATATATTGGGGAAAATGACCAAAACATTAAACAACTACACAAACAAAGAAAACAGAGTACAAGATAAATACAGTCACATTACATATTCCCCCAGCGTCGACTTTGACCGTAGAGCCCACCACTACCATTCAATGTCTCAAAACTCAGGGACCGGGAGGTCCTCATCGGAGGGAGGAGCCAACACCCACTCTCCACTCTTCTCATCAAACACCATCCCTTTGTTCTTCTCCACCCACCACACCGCCGGAACAAAGCACTCCTTCAGATAATCACACGACTTATTCACCAAAGCCACGCTCCTCTTCACCCTCAGCCCAAACTCACCCTCCTCCCCATTCCACCCCGCCACCACATGCAGCATCGCCTGCAAATTATGCCAGTCGCTCGGATTCTTCGAGTCCTTCAAGAACGGTGACTTCCTTGTGTCGATCACAAGCTCACTCCCGATGTTTCGGTACCCTAGTAAATGGCTGGGGTAGTGTGGAATTATATCGATTGTGTTCTTGATGTGCAGAATTTTGAGATTTGGGTACCTCTGAATTCGTTTTTTCAATGCTCTGTTTCCGACTTGTGGGCACCCAAATACAAAAGCAGCAACTGGGATATCAGAAATCCCATTTTCCACCAAATCAAATGCGCTCAAAACTGATAGACTCGCCCCGAGACTGTGCCCTGCCATCGTTATGCTCACCTTCTCATCCTTGTATTTTTCCCTCAGCTGATTGATTTTCGTCACAAGTTGGTCTCTGGCGCTTAATTTCGTGAACGGTGAATTTGGGTCGTTGGAAGTATACATGCTAAGCCAACCCCTCATGACTTTGGGCACTTTTTTGTTCTCTTCGTCGTCATCGTCGTCGCTGCTACTGCTCCGCCCACCACGTGTTTGATCATTTGCCGAGCCGGAATGAGAACCCAGAAGGGACGCGGCAGAGTCGAGCTCAGCTCCCATTACATTGATCCACTCGTAGTTTCTGGTCGTACCGCGCCACGCGACGTAGATTTCGCGGCGTCCGATGGCTCTGCTGACGGCGTCGGTGGTGACGGCGATGTAGCCGATCCAGTTAGACTCGCGGTCCCACGACTCGCGAGACTGGGAGTGGAGAAGCAAGGCTTCGGGGACGCTGACTTGGGCAGTGGCGTAGAGAAAGCAAGAGACTTGGTAGTTGGAGGCGTCTTGGAACATGACCTTGTCGAAGAAGGAGGCCTTGCCGTAGCGGCTGGAGCCGCAGTACTTGGAGTTCTCGTCGTTGTTGAAGGCGTCGTAAGTGGCTTGGCAGAAATCGCCGCACCGGAGGATGAGAGTTCGGAGGTTGAGATCTAGTGGGTCCAAAAGGCCGTCCCAGTTGTTTAAGCCTAGCAGCTTTGCCCATGATTCATCACTTTGGTTGGTCGCCATGGACAGAGTAGGAGGAGGAGGTAAGGGAAGGCTTATTGTTGTTGTGTTCTTTGGATGCTTAGCATTATTATTGCCCATTTTTTTTACTGGTGGTGAAAAAGCTTACTGCAAATGTTGGAGAAATTATTGAGAAGAGGGAAACCTTTGAGAAATCTGAAAAATTAAGATGTGGGTTTTCATTTGATTTAAAGGGGATGATGGTTTGTGGTTTATATTTTGCAAAATTTTGAGCAAATTTTATACTGAAATACTAAGTTAATGCATGTTCTAATATATGAAGTTCTTATTTTATATGGGAGATTAGTTGGCTCTTTAGAGTCATTAACAATAATAAAAAGGGTTAGATTCTTCTTTCATTTTGGTCTACATGTTCTATTTTTATGTTGATTATGGTCCAATCTAAAGGAGTCAAGTTTAACCACAACGTGTGGTGGTGAAGTTGTTAAATTATCACCTACAAAAACGAATTTTTTGGTGTCTAATTAGTAGGAGTTCGAAACTCGCTGAGCGGGATTTAAATTCACCCTTCTAGGATGGAAAAATCTCGTGATATTTACCAAAAACATTTCAAGTTTATGTCATTTGTATATAAACACGTAAAATTAAAAGAGTAAAATACTAATATTTTTGGATAATACTTGCATCCACTCTGGTGGTACCATCGTACCACCCTTTCAATTTATCGAATTGTTTTTATACATATATCGTAATTGAAACCGTTCATTCTCTAAATTATCATGTCAAAATCATCTCCGTAAAAAATCAACAAAATTGGAGGCCATTTAGTTATTTATATATATATCTATTAAATGGACAATTCGCCATGAAGATTTTAATTCTTATCAAAATCGTTGATATACTTGATACATATAGAATAACTAAACAACCTCCAATCGTGTTGAATTTTTACAGAGATGATCTTGACATGATGATTTAAAGAATGAACGGTTCCGATTATGATATATGTACAAGAACAATTCAATAAATCGAAATGGTGGTACAAAGAGGTACTATTAAGGTGGGATGTAAGTATTTTCCAATATTTTTTGGTCAAGAGTAAAATACTAATTATAAGATGTCATGTTGTCATTTGAATTAACGGTCTTATATACTTGCATGGAAATACGAGGTTGATTATAATAAATCAGTGGCGAAGCTCTAAGAAGTAATATCATCTAAAGCACATTATGCAATTTTTTTTATTGCTTCTAGAAAAACTGCGGGCCGGCTTTCTCTTCATTTGTTTGTGCCCTTTGATTGGGAAAGAAAAATAGAGAGATGGAAAGTCAGCCGCGCAAGGCGGCCTCCCAGAAGGGTCCTAGGATTGCAAAGGACTGGATTGAAAATTAGAACGTAGGCCCGTTATTAGGCAAAAGCGCTCCTCGAAAAATTTAACTACTTTGCAAGACTGCATTCGATTGGTGTGCCATGTTGCCTGTCGGATCCAAAAAAATGTAAAAAATTTAGGATTACTTTTGCTTTTTTTCTTCATTAATAAAGATAAGCTGCCCCAGATCTTTGGGCTTCCTTCCTTGTACGTTTTTCTAATGAGGCAAATTAGTTAAATATAATTTTTTTTGACAATAGGATATTGAAGAGTTGGATTATACACATTGATATCGATCTCACCTGTTACTACGGTCTATTAAAGTCGATCCCAAAACCTTTCATAGTATTATAAACTAATATAGTCAGTAGAAATATCACTAGATGACTAGTAATAGTAGCAATTAAAACTATTAATGACATAGAATTTTTTGAAATAATTAAAGAGTAAGAGTCACTAAATACTATGATCTAGAAGTACTCATCTCCACTATCTAAAGGGTGATTTCAAGTTCAGCTTCGTAAGGGCGAAATCGATGCATAATGCAAACAAAAACAAAAAACAATTCAAAAATTAGAGAACATCACCCCCACCTTCATGAGTACGTAATTATTCGAGAATATCATATTATTATCACGTGGTGCAATCCACTTTTTGGTTGCTAATGGAGATGAAAATGTTGTCATGATCATTAATTATATACTAAGGTTTTTCCATGAAGGTTTTGCATCATAATTTTTTCACTTCATAATGCCATACTTTTAATATTTAAGTGTACAAGGTTGCCGCACTTACATAAACACTAGAATATTAATGCGGACTAACCTTATCAGTTTATTGAGCTAATAGCCATATTCCTTCAGTGTGTTCAAAAGTAGATAAACACTCTCAATTTGTTGAAGCATTGCAGGGTCTCATTGTTACTCTTTGCTTGAATAATAGTAAAAACCTTCATTTTACACTTCAAGAATGATCGGGGGTGTTTCTCAAAATAGATCATCATGTTTTGATTTTCTCAAAATAGATCATCCCGTTTTGATTTTCTCAATTTACTGCTTAAGGTTTTCTAAACGTATCAATTTACACGGCTCGGTTAGCTTGACCATTTGTTTTTACTTTTTAGTTAATTTAATTTAATCTCCACACAATTTTATAACGTGTGGATTGGAAATATCACATGACGATTTATTTGGAATCGCATGTAAGGACCCTTCCCGAATTTTCCCTCGAAACCCAGAAAGAACCCTTATCCCGTCTCACAGCTCTTTACTTCAAAATTTAAACACCAGAAATACCCTTTGATCTTGAATAATTTTTTTATTAAACCTTACAGGGTTCCCGACATAACCTCTGTACTTACTGATCACTCCTACCTGTCAGACGCAGGATAGTACACAGGTCAAAGCAAAGACCTCGGAATAGTGGTGGTTCAAATAGGAATACCCTCTGACACCAAATGTCAGTAGATCAGACACTGCTGACATCTATACTGGAATACCACAAGACAACAGACTAGTCAAATACTTGTGAACCAACCATAATTCGTCCGTCTGGGTCACCGCCCACACCAACCCACAGACCCGGCTGACGAAGTATTTTCATAGGTTGATTAAGCCCATGACAATTGTCGTCTGGTTCATATTAGAGCCGGATATATCCTCGGCTATCATATCGTATCATCAGCCGGTATAACCTTCGGCTATCATAACATATCAGTCGGCATATCTCTCGACTATCATATCCCTAGCCACCAGGGTATCCCTTGGGGTGTGCTAGTCATGTATCATATCATATCAGTCGGCATATATCTCGACTATCATATCATATCAGTCGGCATCTCTCGACTATCATAACATATCAGTCGACATCTCTCGACTATCATAACATATCAGTCGGCATCTCTCGACTATCATATCCCTAGCCACCAGGGTATCCCTTGGGGTGTGCTAGTCATGTATCATATCATATCAGTCGGCATATATCTCGACTATCATATCATATCAGTCGGCATCTCTCGACTATCATAACATATCAGTCGGCATCTCTCGACTATCATAACATATCAGTCGGCATCTCTCGACTATCATATCCCTAGCCACCAGGGTATCCCTTGGGGTGTGCTAGTCATGTATCATATCATATCAGTCGGCATATATCTCGACTATCATATCATATCAGTCGGCATCTCTCGACTATCATAACATATCAGTCGGCATCTCTCGACTATCATAACATATCAGTCGGCATCTCTCGACTATCATATCCCTAGCCACCAGGGTATCCCTTGGGGTGTGCTAGTCATGTATCATATCATATCAGTCGGCATATATCTCGACTATCATATCATATCAGTCGGCATCTCTCGACTATCATAACATATCAGTCGACATCTCTCGACTATCATAACATATCAGTCGGCATCTCTCGACTATCATAACATATCAGTCGGCATCTATCGACTATCATATCCCTAGCCACCAGGGTATCCCTTGGGGTGTGCTAGTCATGTATCATATCATATCAGTCGGCATATATCTCGACTATCATATCATATCAGTCGGCATATATCTCGACTATCATATAATATCAGTCGGCATCTCTCGACTATCATAACATATCAGTCGACATCTCTCGACTATCATAACATATCAGTCGGCATCTCTCGACTATCATATCCCTAGCCACCAGGGTATCCCTTGGGGTGTGCTAGTCATGTATCATATCATATCAGTCGGCATATATCTCGACTATCATATCATATCAGTCGGCATCTCTCGACTATCATAACATATCAGTTGGCATCTCTCGACTATCATAACATATCAGTCGGCATCTCTCGACTATCATATCCCTAGCCACCAGGGTATCCCTTGGGGTGTGCTAGTCATGTATCATATCATATCAGTCGGCATATATCTCGACTATCATATCATATCAGTCGGCATCTCTCGACTATCATAACATATCAGTCGGCATCTCTCGACTATCATAACATATCAGTCGGCATCTCTCGACTATCATATCCCTAGCCACCAGGGTATCCCTTGGGGTGTGCTAGTCATGTATCATATCATATCAGTCGGCATATATCTCGACTATCATATCATATCAGTCGGCAACTCTCGACTATCATAACATATCAGTCGACATCTCTCGACTATCATAACATATCAGTCGGCATCTCTCGACTATCATAACATATCAGTCGGCATCTCTCGACTATCATATCCCTAGCCACCAGGGTATCTCTTGGGGTGTGCTAGTCATGTATCATATTATATCAGTCGGCATATATCTCGACTATCATATCATATCAGTCGGCATCTCTCGACTATCATAACCTATCAGTCGACATCTCTCGACTATCATAACATATCAGTCGACATCTCTCAATTATCATAACATATCAGTCGGCATCTCTCGACTATCATATCCCTAGCCACCAAGGTATCCCTTGGGGTGTGCTAGTCATGTATCATATCATATCAGTCGGCATATATCTCGACTATCATATCATATCAATAGGCATCTCTCGACTATCATAACATATCAGTCGGCATCTCTCGACTATCATAACATATCATTTTATTGGAGGTTCACCGGGTTCACCGCTAATAACGGATCCTCGTCCCGAGTCCTGGCCTCCCTCAAATCAATATTTATCTTGGAGGTTCATCGGGTTCACCGCTAATAACGGATCCTCATCCCGAGTCCTGGCCTCCCTCAAATCAATGTTTATCTTGGAGGTTCATCGGGCTCACCGCTAATAACGGATTCTCATCCCGAGTCCTAGCCTCCCTCAAATATGACCAAATCCGATAAACTCATACAACTGGGTCAAAACCCAAATCATTGACTCAATAATTTCCACGTCAAAACATTATCAAAATCGAGTCCAAAACCATGATATTTCTCAAATCACACTTTAATCGAAATAGTGGAAAACATATATCCAGTAATCATTTCTAAATGTCCAGGAAATCATTGCAACAATACATAACAATATGTAAACAAAGATACATTGATGCATGCATTACAGTTTATAAACAACAGTCCACTCACATACATCAACCAACCCTTAATTCATGGACGCTCTAGCCCAAGCAACACATGCACAATAACGACCCAACTACCTTGACTTCCCGAGCTCAAAACCCGCTAATACGGTCAATCATTACCGCTGGGATTGCCCAAAACAACCTCTAAACGACGTCCGATCAACCTCAAACCTGTACCAACAGATTCAGAACGTCGAAACTAGTTACCACGCGCCGCCGTGACCTCAGTCTCGGCTCCACGCGCCGCCGGAAGGTCGGCACACGCGCCCACGCGCTCTCACGCGTCGGTCACGCGCCTGCTACAGTGTTCACGCGCCTAGACCGGTCCAACCCGGTCCAACTCGACCCGATCGGTTCACTCAACCCGACCGATTCACTCGACCCGACCGATTCACTCAACCCGATCGGTTCACTCGACCCGACCGGTTCACTCAATCCGACCGGTTCACTCGATCCGACCGGTCACCGGTGACTCACCGAAGAAGACGACCGGACTGCAGTCACCGTCGCCGGAGGCTGGCCGAAGAAGATGACCGGACCGCCACCTCCGCCGCCGTCTGGTTCGCCGGAATCCCCCATTTCCGACCGAAACTTCAAGGTTTTCTAACTTCTTTATTTCTTAACCGTTTTTCACGATCTACACATGGAAATTCATCTACTTTTCACCAGGAATCCAAATATGAGGTCAAAGTTCCGAGATCGTACTTGGTTTGGCCGGAAAACGGCCGAGAAGGTTCGGTTCACCTCCCTCCTCCGTCCGTCGCTTACGGCGGTGCTCCCACTCCAATAACTATCCCAAAATGCTCGTGGGATCCCGGGGAAGATCCTCCCGACCTTGATTTCGTTCAAATCGGATCGAAATCCATCCGATGAAAATCAAGTCTTTGTGTTCACACGGGGGGGGGGGGGGGGGGGGGGGGGGGGGGGGGGTTTCGGGTAGGAGAGAGAGACTGATTGGCCAATCTCCCGAGGAGAGAGAAAAATATCTACTATATAGTTCCAACTTCTCCAAAATTACCAAACTGCCCCTGAAGCTTCTAGACCCGTAACGAACTCATCGGGTCTCCGTTTTCCGCGTGCCGCCTGTCTACGAACTCGTGAATTCGAGACCTACGTAACGACCTAATAAAAATTCCCAAAAGTACTGCCAGTCAAAAAGTGACTCCCGAAGCCGTCCAAAACTGAGGGTAAAATTGTTCAATTCTCAAAATAATTTAAATTCTGGTCCGGGTCGTTACAATCTACCCCCAAATGAGGATATTGTGCCCGCATTAGTTCCGCGATTTCCCACGTGGCATGCTCCACGTTATAATTCCTCCACAACACTTTAACTAGAGAAAAAGTCTTTCTGCGAAGTACCTTTTCCTTCAAATACAGAATTTGCACCGTCATTTTATTTAACTGCCGGTAGTCGATACACAATCTCAGACCACCATCCTTTTTCCTCACAAATAATACCGGCGCACCCCATGATGAAACACTTGGGCGAATAAATCCCATATTCACCAAGTCCTGCAACTGAGTCTTTAACTCTCGCAATTCTGCCGGTGCCATTCTACACATAAAACGTGTACTATGTATTACTTGGGAGATCGATGTCAAACTGAAAAAGGAAGGTTGAGCTCTACATCAAAAGTCCACGTGTCCCTAACAAGCCTTTCCTCCCACTAATCACGGTTTCGTTTTATGCAACTATAATAGACAAACCAAGAGATTGAGAAAAGGAAAGAGAGGGAGCTAGAAGCCACCTTTTTTTTTTGTTTTTTTCGGTGAAGCTAGAAGCCACCTTCATCATACCTCATAGTAGATAAGAAGGTAACATTTTTTACTTCTTCAACCTTGTTCTAGGTTCCATGCACCTTGCATCTAAAATGCTTGTTCTTTGGTCGGCTCGATGCATTTGGAGTTGTTAATTCGCCATACTTTAATGGTTCGGTCCCAGGACGCCGAATAGAGGAATTTCTTGTCCTCGCTCAAGCTCAAGCACGAAACGGCGTCGGAATGCTTGATCCAGAGCATCTTCCGTCTTCTCCCATGCACGTAATTTCTGGGTTTCACAGAGATGGGATGGAGGGTTTGGATTTGGGTCGGAGGGGTTTGGGTCGCAGGTGGATTTGGATCCCATGCGGGTTGGATTTGTGTTGTAGGTGGGTTGAATTTAGGTGGTGTGATTTCTAATTCAGTTTGGGAATTTTGGGGGTGTTCTGGTGTGATTTTGATTTTGAAGGAGAGTGAGGTGGAGAGAGGAGGAGGGAAGACGAAGGTGAAGCCGACCTCGTGGGTTGGGGAAGACGGTGGGTTGGGTTTGGTCGCAGGTGGGTTGGATTTCGTTCATCATCTTGTTGTTGTTGTTGTTGTTTTTTTTATTTAGTTTTAATATTTTGCTGCAACGGACATGACAGAATAGGGGTTATGGCCCCACATTGATACAATTTAGCGTTTAGGGAGTAAATTGATATTATTAATTCGGTTCGGGGAACAAATTGAGTAATATGCAAAATGAATAAAATATATAATCCCTTACTCCCACGTAAGCATCCTAAACAGAGTTAGTAACCGATTGTAACTTTTGGTGCAACGGACATGACAGAAGAGGGGTTATGACCCCACATTGATACAATTTAGCGTTTATGGAGCAAATTGATATTATTAATTCGATTCGGGGAACAAATTGAGTAATAAGCCTAAAATGTAATCTCCCACCTTTCATATATTGTATCAAAAAGTAGTTTATGAGAAATTTTATTTAAATCCAACGACGCTTGAGTTAAGAGTTCCTCCAAATAATTTTCTTTTTCTTTTTAACTGAAAGTCAATTATTCAAGTTATATACTCATGTGCTAAAGCTCTACACTAAAATTATTAGCAGTAGAGGAGGCAGTACATAATATTGTTATAATGAACCTATGACAATAAGGTGCACACTGTACAAGATATGGATTAGCAATTTCAGTATTTAATTTTCTTTGTTAGAGTCATTGTATGTGTGCTCTATAGTGCATGAACGAGAATTCGGAAAACTATTTGGATCAAGATAAAGTCCACTATCAAGGCCCATTATCAAGGCACATCATCATGATGAATCATCATTGCCCAACACCAAAATCCATTATTGGGGCCACCATCAAGATCTAAAACTAGGCATCTATATGAAGGGTACTCTCCCCTTCATTGTGATCTCTCTCCTCTTTTTATACTATATTGATCATATTTAATGATCAATTTATGTGGCAGTTGAAGTGAATTGACATATCATTCATTTTCATTTATTTGTTTATAATTCCTAAATTAAAAATAAAATTTTAATAATATCCTAAAGAAATAAAAATCAAAATGGAAAAAACCAAACGTCATCGGTCTCCTTCGTCTCCCTTCTTCTCAATACCTCCACGGCTCCATCAAACGCAACTCTCCCATCCTCCATAACCGCCGCATCGTGGAAGCAACCAGTCTCCCTCCGTCTCAATACCTCCACGGCTCCACCAAACGCACCTCTCCCATCCTCCATAACCGCCGCATCGTGGAAGCAAGGAAGAGCTATAGTTTTCTGCACCCATGTATGTGAATTGCTTGGAGACTTAAGTGGGATTCAGGGCAGCAGCAACGTTTTGTTTGGACTCAGATTCAAAGGCTAAGGTAATAGTCTAATCACTTCCTTTAGCTGAAAATGGATGGATTAGGACTTCTTCTCTGTGAATTCTATTATTTTTATGATTTTGGTATGGATTGTATGCAAAGATTGTAAATGAACAATGCTGGACACTAGTGCACACCAAGTGTTTGATTAAATTCCTCTATGAAGGATTTTCTTTCTTTTTCTATATAATTTTCTGTTCAGTTACCAGAGAATGATTACACAATGAAAATTTTGAAACACCCACCAATTTGAATCTCAATTTGTGTTGAGCTGACGGGAAAAAAAGGATATGAATCTCAATTTGTGATGGTGTCCAAAATAAAATAAATAAATAATTACTGTTCAATCAAGTTAAGCTAAGTTTCTTCTGTTCTGGTCTCTACTTGTGAAAAGGGTAGAAGATTTGAGATTTCAATTATGTTTTCCCCCTTTTCCTATTTCCTTGGTTGCTGAATGTACAATGAAATTGATTTGGGAGACGAAGGAGACTGATGACGTTTGGTTTCTTCTATTTTGATTCTTATTTCTTTAGGATATTATTCAAATTTTATTTTTATAAATAAATAAATGACATGTCAATCCACATCAGTTACTACATGAAGAGATCACTAAAATGTGGATTACTCCTTACTTGGAAAAAGATAAACCAAAAATTGGTAGCCAGCCACTTCTTATCCCCCGACAACACAAACTGACAAACCCCACTCTTCCTCTTTACTCCCTTCACAACCCGACAAACCCAAATCACTCACAATTCCCATAAACAAAGAAAAGAAAAAACCTTTCCTTTCATTTCCTCCTATTGTTCCCTAAACAAACACTCCAAAAATGGGCAATAGCAATGCTAAACATACCACAATAAGCCCTCCTCCGCCGCCGACGCCGACGTCGCCGCCTCTGTCCATGGAGACCAACCAAACTGACCAATCATGGTCAGAGCTGCTAGGCTCAAACAACTGGGACGACCTTTTGGACCCTCTAGACCTCAACCTCCGAACCCTCATCATCCGCTGCGGTGACTTCTGCCAGGCCACTTACGACGCCTTCAACAACGACGAGAACTCCAAGTACTGCGGCTCCAGCCGCTACGGCAAGGCCTCATTCTTCGACAAAGCCATGCTTCCAAACGCCTCTAACTACCAAGTCTCTTGCTTTCTCTACGCCACAGCCAAAGTCAGCGTCCCTCAAGCTCTGCTTCTCCACTCTCTGTCTCGCGAGTCATGGGACCGCGAGTCTAACTGGATCGGCTACGTCGCCGTCACCACCGACGAGTTCAGCAGAGCCATTGGACGGCGCGAAATCTATGTGGTGTGGCGTGGCACGACGAGAAACTACGAGTGGATTAACGTGTTAGGAGCTGAGCTCGATTCCGCTGCGTCTCTGTTGCGTTCTGATCCCAGCCCGGCAAATGATCAAACAGGTGGTGGGCGCGATGGTACCAGTAGCAGTGACGACGACGATGACAACAAAAAGGTGCCCAAAGTCATGAGGGGCTGGCTTTCCATGTACACTTCAGACGATCCCAAATCGCCATTCACGAAATTAAGCGCGAGAGTCCAACTTCAAACAAAAATCAATGAACTCAGGAACCAATACAAGGGCGAAAAGCTGAGCATAGCGATAACAGGGCACAGTCTTGGAGCAAGTCTAGCAATTGTGAGCGCTTTCGATCTGGTCGAAAATGGGGTTTCTGATATCCCAGTTGCTGCCTTCATTTTTGGGTCTCCCCAAGTTGGAAACAAGGCATTCAAATCAAGAATTAAGAGGTACCAAAATCTGAAAATTCTGCATACAAAGAACGTCATCGATCTTATACCCTTGTATCCAAGTCCATTATTGGGGTATGTTGACCTCGGAACTGAGCTTGTGATTGATACAAGAAAGTCGCCGTTCTTGAAGGACTCGAAGGACACAGGGGACTGGCACAATTTGCAGGCGATGCTGCATGTGGTGGCTGGGTGGAATGGGGAAGAGGGTGAGTTTGAGCTGAAGGTGAAGAGGAGTGTGGCTTTGGTGAACAAGTCTTGCGATTTTTTGAAGAAGGAAAATCATGTGCCGGCGATATGGTGGGTGGAGAAGAACAAAGGGATGGTGCTTGATGAGAGTAGTGGGGAGTGGGTCTTGGCTCCACCTTCTGATGAGGACTTACCGGTCCCCGAGTTTTGAACTTTTCAAGAGGAAGAAGATGATTGTACTTGGCTGTTTGCCTTAGCCTGGTTTATATATCATCTTCCACCTGTTTGTGTGCATCTTTTAAAAATCATAAATTATTTATTTATATTTGTGATTTAGTATTAACGGTGAAATTAAATAATAGGAGTTTACTCCATATTTTTGTATACAAAAAGAAAAGGAGGAAAGTAAACTATAAGGAGAAGCTTATAGAACAACCTAACAAACACAATCAAACTTATAAGCATGAAATGCAGCGGTAGGAAGTGATGTAGAACAAAAACCAAGCTACTAGCATGTGTCTCAGTTTCTCTATATAATCCGTTACAAAGTTACTGTCCTCATAGATGTGTTTGAAAAAAATGTAACGAAAGTTTTTTGTGAAGTCCTTAACATTGAGCTCCAATATCTTATGCCTCTAAAGGAGAGCAAATCCCACTCTGTTAATTGCATCAATCAGAGTTATGGAACCACACTCCACTTCCATGTCAAGAATCATGCCGGTTCACTTGTTGTATTCCATCAAAAGGCGCGTGAACTTCCGTTAGAAGAACATCAGTGGATGGTGCTTTTATGTCTGTCTAGGGTTGGCCCCTAGAGAATCCTAAGGATACAAAGCCCCTAGAGAATCCTAAGAATACAAAGCCTCTAGAGAATCCCAAGGATACAAAGCCCTTAGAGAATCCTAAGGATACAAAGCCCCTAGAATCCAAAGGATACAGAGCCCCTAGAGAATCCCAAGGATACAAAGCCCTTAGAGAATCCTAAGGATACAAAGCCCCTAGAGAATCCTAAGGATACAGATCCCCTAGAGAATCCCAAGGATACAAAGCCCCAGAGCATTCTACTCCCAAGTATTCCTGAAATATTTAAAATCGTTTTATATATTAAAACGAGTCCGATTAGAGATTTTATAAACAGTGAAAATTTGTACAAATAAATCAAAATTTTTCATATTTACAAGCACCAATCCTTGATTACAATGATATGTTACGAGTAAGTTTTCGTTTAATAATATTTCCGGGAAAATTAACTAAAATAAAATTTTCAAAGGAAATGATAAGGATATACTAGTTCAAGAGCTAGGTAGATACCTTCCGTAACAATTTTTCCTCTACTATCTTATTTTGTATAAAAAAAATAAAAAATCCAAGAGGTCTCAAGTAAATTATTAAGAAAAGAAAATTAAAAAAAAAATACAAAAACAAAAAAATAGGCAGAGAAGAATGGGAATTGCAGTACAGTACTTCTATTGGTACCCAGCAGATTTGCAGTGATCCCCACACCAAACGGAATTGCAATTTGCAAATCCATAGAGCCAAGGGAAGCTTACGATTGTACTTGTGCTCATTTTTGCTTATTTATAAACTGAACCGAATCATGGCTCTGATTGATGTCACCAAATCTTGCCTCGATTCCATTAGCCAGGTAATTGCAATTTGTTTTCTGATGAGTTTTCAATTGGGTGCTGTTGATTTTGTGCATTTCGATACCAAATGAATCTATCGTTTGCAAATAATGCTGCTGTGGTTAGTTCTCTTTTTCTGCGCTTGGAAATAATGAGTTTGCAAATTACTGCATTGATCAGGCTTTCAGATTCTACCGAGTTATTTTTAATAGAAATTAGGGATTGCAGTATCAATTCCTGGGTCCTGAGTCATAACTCTTGCTTGAATTATTGGGTAATTTTAGATGAATTTCTACATGACAGTTTTCATGCTCTCTATTGTTAAAATCCTAACATCCTAGTTCTTCACGAATCAGTTGTCTGTATCCTTAATTTGATTTCCCATATGAGTTGTTAGTGATGTTACTTGAGGATACAAAAGCTCACTGTCAATACTCGGAGTATTTTATATGAAAATCATTGTAAAATGAGAAGAGGCTCTAAGAAGTTAATGAAAAAGGGGGCCTCAAGTAGCATGGTTTCTGCCCAAGCAGTTGGTGTTCTGCTATCTTTAACCCATTTGGATCAAACTTCCAGGAATGGAGGAGAGAAGTTTTTTTTTCCTCCATATAAAATCATACTTGAGTTTTTGGATAGAGGGGTTCCTGTGAAATTAGTTTGTAATCAACATAACTGCAATGTACAATTTGAGCTGTATAAATGCCCCTTTCTTGTGTAGCTTCCTTGGGTTTTGCCCCTCTTTCTATTAATGTTAATGATAGTATTCTTATGATATCTTATGATAGTGTTCTTATGATATCTTTTGATGGTGCTCTTATGATATTTTTTGCCCCTCTTTATTTTGTTGACTTACCCAAAAAAAAACCTAAGTAAATGCCCAATCTAATTATGGAAAATTTATTATGCAGGCAGAATTTGAAAGAAATTGAAGAGGAGGCTCGTGAGAATGAGGATGATGTAACAAAGGAAGTACGAAATCAAATATATGTTCAAGTAATGGGCTCAGAAAAACGAAACAACATGAGACGATATGAGATTGGGGTTTCCTGGGCAGATGTTCCAGGAGTTGTCACTGAGCAAAGAGGTTTGTCAAAGGAGGTTACTTTGCCTAGGGCAGCATATGAAGAACAAAAGAAAATTGCAGCTGAAGTAGAAGAAATGATAAACCGTGTGAGGCCAGAGAAAGTTCAAGCTGAGGAGAGGCTTAAGCAAGAGGCACAAGTTGCAATGGAGAGGCTAAAACAAGAGCTTAGAGCTGAAGCGGAGGAAAATTTGAGGGTAGCCAAGGCACAAATGTTAGAGCAAATGATGATGATGTTTACACCTGCGGGGTTCAATCCAGATATCAACTCAATGGGCGGTGTTCTTACTGCAGACAGTGGGCAACGATGTGGAAGTGCACTTCCTGAAAGTACTCAGTTTGGAAATCAGAACTTTATTCCAAATGGACTTTCGGGATTGACTATGCCTTTCATTACTGATTGCCATAGTGAGAATTTTGGTTAGTCTTTTGAACAGTTTTATGTTGCTGCATATTTTCTGATGATGGTATGAAGTAATTGGCAGCTACTTTTACTTTTGTTAATATTTGGATAATGCTGATGGTTTAGTTTAGTAGGTTCTGTACCTTTTGCTTTTGTATCTAGGGAGGTTCAGTTTGAATTGGATTTATAGCTATGGATGTTCAGTTTGAATTAGATTTATAGCTATGGAGGTTCAGTTTGAGTTGGATTCTGCATCTAGGGAGGTTGCTAACCAATGAATATCATATGTAATTTGGATAACATATCTGATGGACGATGTTTATCATATTTTTAATATCTAATAGATTATTATTATTTTTAGTGGTACATTTATTTGCAAGAAATTTCTTTATGTATTTGGTTTGGTTCCATTTTTTTGGGGAGATGATGACTCCTTTTTAGAGCTTTAATCTTATACAAGCAAATGTATATATGTCCATGTGAAGAAAAAATATGGTGTGGTAACTAATTTTTGTAGAGATGGGGCTTCAATTGTGTACAAGTAAATTATATGTGACCCCATATGAGCAAAATTGTACAATATCAAAGAGCACTGATCTACAAATGTGTTAAATCCAACTGGGGACACTTAGAGGACACAAAAGTACGATTGCGTTACCGGTGTACACAATAGATAAGGTGTGATATAAATTTAACTCTAAGGGCACGAATATGATAGAATCGTGCAATACCGGTGTACACAATAGATACCTCGACACAAAATATTTATTTGTGCCTAACTATTTTGACACAACTGCTTTTGTGCCCTTGGGTCAATAGTAACGCCCACAAAAGGTATCGACAACCTAATTATGGCTGCATCGTTGCCATTGGTCTTGGACATAATAAGTTGTGCCTTTAGTTTCAAAGGACACCAATAATTAATAGTGGTCTTAACCCTTTTTTCTTGTAGTGAACATCTCCATACCCTCCCCAAAATCCGCTTTATAATTGATTTTGTTTTTCTTAACATAAGTTTTAAATTAAATTTAAAATAACAACGAGGAAGGGGTGTATGTACCTTCTTTTTCGTCCTATATATACCTCACACCACACAACACAATAACAATTTGTTACATCATAGTATAATGATTGTTCAAGTCACTGAATTATGAGAAAACGAAAATAGGAGATAATATATTAATATTAAATAATATAATGCAGGTTGGGTTCGTGTTAGGGTTAGGAGACAATAATATCATACCCAACTCACACCCATGCGGGTACTTTAAAGTATACCCATACCCGACCCATAACCATTTCTTCACCTCCATAGCCCACATCCACGGTTTTTATTCCCATCCCTACTGGACCTTGTATCTTCTTGTCAATTTCCAAACAACTTTATTTCAACCAAATTCTCTTCTAAATTAGTATTTAGCCTATTTACTTGCTATCATATATTTAGTCACATTTTATCAAATATGAGACCTCTTGGATTTTTTATTTTTTTTATACAAAATAAGATAGTAGAGGAAAAATTGTTACGGAAGGTATCTACCTAGCTCTTGAACTAGTATATCCTTATAATTGTGCAAGGACAGTCGTTTTGTTAAATTTCTCAACAATTTCTCATAAAAATAATAAGACAACTTTACTCTTATTCTTAACAGATATCGTTAAGAAATTTAACTGAAAAAATCTCCTTGCACATTTATATATAATTTAGGGACGTCTACTGTTAGTAATTAAGTTAAGAGACGATAGGTAAAATTAATATAAAATTTAGGGACTCTAACAACCATTTTCCCTTTCTTTGTGGATTTTTTTTTTCATACAAGATTATAGTGGGAATTGTTACGTAAGATAACTACCTAGCTCTTGAACTTGTATACCCTTATCAATTACCTTGAAATTTTTATGTTAACCAATTATCACAGAACTATTATTAAAGGAAAAATTACTCATAACGAATTATATTTAATGACTAATATGTGATTTTTATGCACAAATATGTGATTTTTATCACAGTACTTCTATTGGTACCCAGCAGATTTGCAGTGATCCCCACACCAAACGGAATTGCAATTTGCAAATCCATAGAGCCAAGGGAAGCTTACGATTGTTCTTGTGCTCATTTTTGCTTATTTATAAACTGAACCGAATCATGGCTCTGATTGATGTCACCAAATCTTGCCTCGATTCCATTAGCCAGGTAATTGCATTTTGTTTTCTGATGAGTTTTCAATTGGGTGCTGTTGATTTTGTGCATTTCAATACCAAATGAATCCATCGTCTGCAAATAATGCTGCTGTGGTTAGTTCTCTTTTTCTGCGATTGGAAATAATGAGTTTGCAGATTACTGCATTGATCAGGCTTTCAGATTCTACCGAGTTATTTTTAATAGAAATTAGGGATTGCAGTATCAATTCCTGGGTCCTGAGTCATAACTCTTGCTTGAATTATTGGGTAATTTTAGATGAATTTCTACATGACAGTTTTCATGCTCTCTATTGTTAAAATCCTAACATCCTAGTTCTTCACGAATCAGTTGTCTGTATCCTTAATTTGATTTTCCATATGAGTTGTTAGTGATGTTACTTGAGGATACAAAAGCTCACTGTCCATACTCGGAGTATTTTATATGAAAATCATTGTAAAATGAGAAGAGGCTCTACGAAGTTAATGAAAAAAGGGGCCTCAAGTAGCATGGATTCTGCCCAAGCAGTTGGTGTTCTGCTATCTTTAACCCATTTGGATCAAACTTCCAGGAATGGAGGAGAGAAGTTTTTTTTTCCTCGATATAAAATCATACTTGAGTTTTTTGGATGAATGGGTTCCTGTGAAATTAGTTTGTATTCAACATAACTGCAATGTGCAAAATTTAAACTATTTGTTGCTTGGCATGTTAATATTGAATTTATCATTTACATTTGTCTTATGAGATTTTTCATTTTCTCTTTCTAGATATCGGAGCACATTGAAGGTTCTATTCTTTACTTAGATGCTGGATCTACACAGAGTTTCCAATTCATGGGAGCGTTTCCTCTGTTACTGAACCATGGAGTACGTGCTGTTTGTAGTTTGGAAAACATGTGTTCTCTTGATACGGTAAGTTGATTCATGCATTTTGTAAAATGTAGAAACATTCTCATTCTGTTTGGACAGAGAGACCATCATAAGTTGGTTCATGCATTTGTAAAATGTGAAAACATTCACATTCTGTTTGGACAGAGAGACCATAGAACAATAACTTCTAGCAAACCATCTTTTTCGTTTATTCGATTAGATTAGTTTCTTCTGGTGATCATGGTATGCTATTGCTTCCGTTTGTATCATGTAAAATCTCTGTGTTGATGGAAGATGTCTTCCAGGAAAAAGTCATAGTCTTGTGTCTGGATAACAAATTGGGCCATTCGCATATGGAGTGAATAATTGGTGAAAATATCATTTTAGTCTTTGTTTTCTTCTTTCTATACTGTGCTATAGTGCTTACACTTTAAAAACGAGCTTCCAATACTGCTGCCTGTAAGTAACAACACAACACTGAACTATTGGGCACATCAGGCTTAGGACGTCTCTAACGCCCCATTGGTCCGGAAGAGCAAAGGAAAAATGGCAGGGAACTAGTGATTTTGTCTTTGGGGCCCGACTGGGTTTAAGTGCGAGGTGTTTTTTTGAAGTGTTAACATTGAATAAGCGCAAATCATTCCACCTCATAGCCATCAAGTATTGTCAGATGGGATTTTCCCTATTGAATAACATCTTAATAATTCTTTGTCCATCATTATTTTCTGGTCTGAAAAGATAAAACTTCGAGTCCTATTTTTGTTATAATTTTGCTCCTGGGACGCAGTTGAACATTATATTAAAGTCTGGGTCGATCCCCTTTTTTACTATCTATATAACTTCTTTTTTCAGGTGGTTGATTGGAATGCAAATTCTGATCCTGGAAGGAAAGTTGTAGTGATCACATCTCGTCTACTAAGTGATGCACATCGATATATTTTACGTTGTTTGAGCACACATCAAGCTGTCCGTTGTTGTACTGTCTTCACATCTATTTCAGAGGTGCTTCTTTGAGGTTTCTCCTTTTGGATGCAATTTAAATTTATAATGTTCTCTCTTTTCTACTTATAATTATTATTTCTGTTATATGTGTTTTCTTTCTATTTAACAGTTCTAATATACATTTTATATATTGATCTGAAATCATTAGACGTCTTACTAGTTTCGCCTTATGCAAATCATTTGAAAATATGTCTTTGTATCCATCCTCACTTCTAGATTCTAAATATTATTTATAAGCTGATATGGTCAGAAGCTAGTTTATCTCCTTGCTGGAGAGGTGTTTGGGGAATGTAGTCTTCAAGAAGTAAATTTGTATTCATATGTCTGTTTCTTTTCTCTAGACCCTTGAAATTCTTGAATATGCAGATACGGTTTATTAGATATGTTGTCAATATATTTGAAACTGGAAGGCAAGTAGCTGCAGGACTAGATGATTATGGATTTAGGGTTTAGGCTGCCTCATCTGAGTTCCATCTGTTGAAGTCTTCAAAAGTTTCCGCGGCCACATCTGACCACTTTTTTTTTTTTTTTCAGTTGGTAATAAAATCCTTTGAAAATTTCATTTTTCTGTTTGGGGTGGGATTGATAGTAATATACCAACAGCGGCCTTAGTAACCATTTTTTAGTTGTATTAAATACTTTTTATTTGGGGAAATTTGATGCATGGTCTATAAGCTCAGTACTACTTTGGATTTCCTACACGAACTTGTTGCTAATATTTTGCTTTTCTAATCCTTTTTGGTTTCCTTTGTGTCAAATCTAAGTAGCTGCATGACAACAACATTGGTAATTGGGACCAGCTTTGATTCTAGCACTAATTAAGATTAAGTCCCTAATTTCAAGAGTTCCACTTTTTGACAACTCTGGCTCAACGTTATTCTTTTGTAGTTTTTATAATGTTCTAGGGATTCAGTTATGTGAACAAGAAAGAATTCCTTTTCAAATTTCTTAATCAAAATAGTTAAAATTTTAGATGGATGTATAAAAAATACTATCAATTAATTTAATTTGTGTTTTGTTGGTTCTTTGCAATCAAAACTAAGAAGGTCAGCAATTGACTTCTCTCCATTTTTAATAAGAGGACAGAGAACTGTAGAAAAGAGAAATTGAGTTATAAGTTAACTATTTTGCAGTTTTTCGTTTCTTGGATTATCACCTTTCTGCTCTGCTGAAGATATTGGTTTAGTTTTATGTTAAGCTCTTCCTCTCTAATCTTGGTGAATCTCAATTTCTGGACTTTTTTCTATTATGTTGGGTTGTCACCAGTACTTTCCCATGCATGCTATTGTTTAGTCTTATTGAATGCTTTATTCACTCCAGATAGCTCATTCAGCATATCCTGATTCACCTTTGGGGCCAGATGCATTTCATGAATATGAATCCTTACTTGTCCAAGATTATGAGGAGCTTGTTAAGAAGGGTAAGGAAAATTCCAGGCAGACAGAAAATAGCAACGTAAAGTATAAAATGAAGTTGGAAGATGAAGGATGGTCACGACTTACTTCCAGTGAAGAGGACCTATCTCACCCCAATGCTAGTTCAAGGGCAAGAGATTTAATTGAAGAGAATCTGGTAGCTGATACAGAAGATGTAGGGAAAAAACTGGCTGTTTCTGTGCATCACTTCCCCATGATTTTGTGTCCGTTTTCACCAAGAGTCTTTGTTTTACCTTCAGAAGGATCAGTTGGTGAAGCATACTTATCAGTTGAACATGAGGATGCCCTTAGCCCTGGGTTACCCCCCTTAAGTACTGGATTGCCTTCTGATGGTGACGATATTCCTCCTGGGGCAACTCTCACAGCAAATTTTCTTTACCATCTTGCTGCAAAGGTGCTATACATACTGCCCTTTCCCCTTGTCCAATTTTTGTTTATTTCCTTTCATTTCTAAGTTTTCTAAATATTTCATTCCCTTAGAAAGACTAGATTGCACTTATAGTACCTTAGAGTTAAAATGATATTTTACCGTTTACAAGGTTGTAAATGTTGAACAATCCAAACCCTTGTATTAATGTTATATAAATATTGGAAAATCAATTAGCCAAAATTTTGACACGATCTTTTTCAAGATATAGACAGCTCTTTAGATGCTGGCAAGTGATTCTTGCTAGAATGTCCAGTTTTATATATTCTGGAAGTGTATTTCGGCTGCCTTGCTTAGGATGGTATTCATGTAATCATGTGTAGTAGTATAATGGCAAAACAAGGGAACATGTGATATGATATGAAGTAAAAACATGAAACATTCAGAACATGCTGACAATAGTGCTAATTTGTTTTTAGTGCGTAATAATACCCTAAGGAATAATTTGTTATGGTACCCATTCAGATTGCTGTAGTTGTTTAGTATTCCCCCTAACTGTTTGTATTACTTATGCAGATGGACTTGAAGATGGAAATATTTTCACTTGGTGATCTCTCAAAAACTGTGGGGAAAATTATGACAGACATGTCAAGTCTGTATGATGTAGGTCGCCGTAAACGATCTGCAGGGCTATTACTCATTGACCGTACACTCGATCTTCTTACTCCATGCTGTCATGGAGATTCGCTTGTTGATTGTATGTTTTCATCCTTGCCCCGAAAGGAGAAAGCAACATCCTATACCCACTTAAAAAGCTCACAAAGCCAACTCAAGAATAACCCTTCTAACCTGGAACGTGCTTCTCTTGATGTTCAGATACCACTTGCCAAAATTCTAAGCGAAGAAGATAGCAACACTGATAACTTTCGGCTTTTAGAAAGCATTGAAGCTTTTCTATCTGGGTGGGATTCTGGAAACTCTGGTTCTCAAGTTTTAGATCTGATTAATCTCAAAAACAAAATTCATGATGAGAAGCCCCAGCAGCTTGAGAAGGAGCTTTTTAGTGGGTCTTTTGTTTCAACTGAAAATTTTAGGGGAACACCGTACTTGGAAGCTATACTAGATAGGAGAACAAAAGATGGGACCATACTGGTGAAGAAGTGGCTTCAAGAAGCTCTTCGTTGGGAAAATATAGCTGTGAATGTGAAATCACGTCCTGGTTTTGCTACAAAATCAGAGTTGCAACCTATGGTCAAAGCACTGTCTAAAACACAGTCATCTTTGCTCAAAAACAAAGGAATTGTTCAATTAGCAGCCGCAACACTAGTTGCCCTTGACGAATCTAATTCAGCAAGATGGGAAGCATTTGTCAGTGCAGAGAAAATATTAAGTGTTGTAAGCGCTGGAGAAACAAGCCAGAGTCTTGCTGCTCAAATTGGTGATCTTATCAATAAGAGTGCTTTGATGGGATTGCATGGACAGAAGAATGGAAAATTGGAGGCCTCACAAGGGTTGCTTTCCTTTCAGGATGCTCTTCTCCTTACGATTTCCGGATATATATTGGCTGGTGAGAATTTCCCAACCTCCGGGTCTGATGGCCCGTTTTCTTGGCAAGAGGAGCAATTATTGAAGGATTCTATTGTTGAAGCTATTCTTGAAAACCCATCAATTGCAAAACTGAAGTTTCTGCATGGTCTATTGGAAGAGCTTGAGACCAACTTAAGCAGAAACAAGTCTGATGAAAGTAAAGAGACGTCTGCAGATCATTTAGATATTGATGATTTTGATGACGATCAATGGGGTAAATGGGGCGATGAAGATATTGATGATAAAGATAACAGTAAAGAGCAAGTGTATGGCAACATGCAGCTGAAGTTGGAGCTGCGAGATAGGGTGGATAACCTTTTCAAATTCCTTCACAAGCTATCCAGTTTGAGGAATCGGAACATACCATTGAAGGATGGGGTATTGTTTTCTGAAAATAATTTCAGTGGAGATCCATATGCAAGTCGAGGGCTACTTTATAAACTTCTAACAAGGATATTGGGAAAGCATGATGTACCGGGTTTGGAGTATCACTCTTCTACCGTTGGGCAACTTTTTAAAAGTGGGTTCAGAAGATTTGGCCTTGGGCAGGTAAGCTTCCCATGTCCAGATTTTAGTTCAGTTACCATACCCGATATATACTTAATACCTTTTCTACTTTTCTTCAGGCAAAACCAACTCTAGCTGACCAAACTATCATCCTGGTTTTTGTTATTGGGGGAATCAATGGTGTCGAGGTATGTATTTCTTAACTTCTTTAACCTGGTTTTTTATTTGTTTTTCTCTGATTCTCATTTCCCTGTATTTATTCTACCATGTTCCCATGAAAAATTTGGTTCCGTGTGCTTAGTTGAGAATTTGGAGTTGGATTTGGATTTGATAACATGGCTAATTGCTACAAAAACTAGAAACAATAGATTGAATGTGTAAATAAACTACATGCATTACACAAAGTCATTCGAAATCCGTTTATTTTCTTCGTTTCTTCTAATACAAATTTTAGCATACATAACTTCCAATAGTTCTATCGAAAAAAAAAAAAAAAACTGCCAATAGTCTAAACAGCTACTTAGCCTTACTATGAACCCCAAATCCAAATTCTCACCTAAGCAAACAGAACCTTATTGTATTAGATTAGTTACATGAGAACAATGAGTTCGTATTGATGACCCTGGTGTTTTTAATGTATGACAAGGTTCGTGAAGTTCAAGAGGCCATATCTGAAAGCGGAAGACCGGATATCGAATTGATCCTTGGTGGAACAACTCTCCTAACTCCTGACGACATGCTTGACCTATTACTGGGAAACTCTAGTTATTTGTGATATAAGAGGAAAATAAGTGAAATACTAGCATGTAGTTTTGTTAATTTGTTCTGGTAAATACCACGAGGTGTCCCTACACTTGAGGGTTGGGCCTAATCCCTGCTCGGGGTGTCGCTTGTCCTTGGCCACAATCACAAAGTGCTCCCAGCGAGTTTCGAACTCCTGGGAATTAGGCATCAGGAAATTCGCCATCTGAAGGTGACAGTTTGCCAACTGCATCACACCTTGTGGTTTAGTTTTGTTAATTTTCATCGGCATATATATGATTTTTCATTTTTTATGGTGCTTCACAGGATACCTAGTCCGAAAAAGTAACGTTCAATCATATTAATGAAGTTTTGGGGAAGTAAAGTCTCCACCATATTATTTGTTAAGTGTTTTATTAAGGTTTGTTGGAGAATTTTTTTTTAGGAACAACCGCCTTCCATGTTTCTTTAGACAAATAAACTTCGAAAGATTTTAGTTCTCATTGAAGGCACTTTAGAATTTTTGTTACAAACTCTTTGTAGTTATTTTCACCTTCTCATAAAAACTTCCAAACAGCTCCTTAAAGTACAGGAGATAAATATAGTTATATTAAAAATCAAATGCACATATTCATAAGATAGGTCTGAAAAATACATGCTCCTTATGGAGTATAATCCTACTAAGAGGTAAATAACTTGTAGACAAATTGTAACCTCCTAAATCAATGATTCATTTTTGAAAATTAGTTTAAAATTAGATTTACTAAATTATCCCTATTAAAGAAGTTTTAGTTTTTTTTTTCGTGACACGTTTGTTAAGTTTATAATTATTTACCAAATTACCCCTAACTTATTACTGTTAAGATAGAGCTCGTTTCTACGCTGAGGTGTATACGATATGCAATTCTGAGTTAAAACAAAGAAGTTACGAACGTTTAAAATTGGAGGGGCATTTTCATGATTTTTATAGGTCAAGTTTTTTTTTACTATAAATAGAAGACTTGTGGCACTGAAAATTAGTTTAGAATTGGATTTACTAAATTACCGCTATTAGAACATATTTAGTTTTATTCATATGACACATTCATTAAATTGAGTTTATAATTGGAATTATTAAATTGATGTCCGATAGAGTTTGTCTCTACGAGTGAGTAGGCACATACGGCATTCCGAATTCAAACGAACAAGTTACGAACTTTTAAAGTTGGAGGGGCATTTTTGTAAATTTTATAGGTCAATTTTAATTTACTATAAATACAAAGCTTGTCACGCATCAGACCAGCAAACACTAACTCAAAATCAGCACTGCTTGAATTTGGAGAAGAAACAGACATGCGCACGACACGTGGACCCGCGCAACCGACCCGCTAGTTCCGGCCACTTCAAGTGAAAAGGTTGGTGCCATTGTGTTCGTCTCGCCAAAACCACAATCCTAGGGTTTCATTTTTCTAAAACTGTTGCTCGTTTGGTAGTTTTAACTTCTAGAAATTTTGAGTTTTTGGACAATTTTTCATGTTTTCCAACCAATTTGAATCACTTTTGGTCATCGACCTATGTATCAAAGTTCATCCACTCATCGAGCTCAACGCAGTGGTATAATTTGATTATCATGATGGTTGAAAATCGGGTGTATTCACCCGTTGACCACCGCCACTGCCACCGTGCTTGACGAGGTGTGGGGCCACTTTTGAACCTGTCATCCCAGAAGTGAAATGTTAATTATCCTGTGGACCTGTGTCTAAAAGAGTTTGGTGTAATTTGAAAGTTGTTCGAAAAACTGCCTTGACCGTCACTTGTTTTCTTGACTGAAAGAAATCCGACTGTTGGATTATTATCTAATTTCAAGGGTATGATCATAGAGTCATTCTTGAGTTTCGTATTTGAAATCCAGTCCGTAGGCTCCGAATTCGGTTTCTAGAGTTTTGACCCGAACTAGGCCCGTGTTGACCGAGAAGGTGAATTCTTCCGTTTTGGCAGATGATTGAGTTATCAACTTACTTTGGTTAATATTTTGGCTTAAATCAACTAGGTTATCCCGGGCTGGGAAATTGGACTCCTTTTACGTTTTACGACAATTTAAGTTAGTTATGAACCATAATTGAATTCAAATCCTTTTTCCATTATGTTTATAGGTGTTGTCGCTCCTCCAATTTCTCAGGACGACCTCGTCAAGGATCACGCGTGGTTCGCTATCTTGTTAATTGCACTTTGTTTTTAAATTAATTTAACGATTTTGAATTATTTATGATTATTATCTTACTAATAGAAAATATGTAATTAATTATGAATCAGATTTGAATGTTACCTTTATTATTAGGCTAAATTGTTGAAACTATCATTGAATTTTAACATAATTTTAGCAACCGTCCTTATACTTCAATATTAATGTCTCATGAATTTTATTCTAATTTTTCCGTTAAACCCTTCATCTATTTTTCAAATTATTACTATTAAAAGAAGTCACGTGACATGCACGTGATTGAATAATTGAGGGCAAAAGAGACTTTTGACCCTTGAACTATCTCTATTTGAAAGGCAGAGCACCTCATTCAGGTGTTCGCGACTCTTTAGGGAAGGCGAATGGGTCAGGTAGGGTTTGAGAATTGGAGAGATTGAGATTGAAACGGTGGATTTATTAGGCTTAGTAGAGTTCGTTTATGCTTCAGGGGACTAAAATTGGGTCTTGCACTTGGTTCATCTCTTGGATTTAGGGTTTAATCGAGTGGCGGTTTGGGGTAAATCGTTTCTGGTTTCAGTGGAATCGGGTTAAGTTTCGGTGCTTCTTCTCATGGCGGTGGGTCTTTTTAGGTGGGCTGGTGCGACTCCTAAGTAGGTAAGTGTTTAGGAGTGAAATCTTTTGTTCTTGGTTTGGGTTCTTGTTTTATATTCTCATTTTCTGGTGTGGTATGGTCTTACTTAAATCGAAAAGTCATCTTATTCTTCTCATCTTCACTCTCACCTTCATGTTTTCTCACCCTCACGGTGGCGTTGTTACTAAGAGATAGAGATGTCCAAAATATTGTTTTTTGGGGTCTTGCACAAACCTCACTTTAGGAGGGAGAAACCCAGCACAAACAGTGACAAGTTTGAAGGGCACGACCCTTAAATAAGCTTTGCTAAGTGAGTCAGAGTGGTCCAAATTATTGGTTTATGTTCTTTCGTTGAATTCTTATATATGGTTGCTATGTGGTCCAAAATATAGTTTATGCTTTGTCTTTAGCTTTAATGTGGACCAGTTGCTGTCTGTGTGTCACCAAAAGCCTCAACACTCACAGACTGTGGACCAGTTGAATAATATAGTTTAAGTCTAGGGTCTCTGGGTTTCTGTTTTGATTAAAGGGGTCTGAGAAATAATTTGATTTCTATTGGTGTGCTTTATATAATATTCTTTACTTTTTTTTACTATTTTGCATTTGACATGTGTTTTTTAAAATGACGGATAGTTAAACTATTGTAATCTTGAATTGCACCATTTTGAATTGATGGAAAATGAAAGGTACAAAGGCAGAAGGGTATATTATCTAGATAGATGTGTTCATAACTACTTGCCGTCGTTGGATTTAAAGAATTATGGGATAGAACGAGGGCATGAAGTGGACATAACTCGGAGGGTTACTAGTTTGAAGATATTTCATAGAGTGGTTGGGAAGGGTGGTGAAAGAGCAGTGAAGGAGATTGTAGACTATGGTTGTATTTCTGGGTTGGTAGCCATCATGTCTGCTGATAGGGTTCTAGTACTGTATTTCCATGATCCTACTAATAAGAACACCATTCTTAATGAAGATTTTGATGCTTATTGGGCCAATTTGGGAATTGATGAGGTAATTGGTGATGAAGAAGAAGTTGGTCAAAATGACGAAGAGGAAGATGGTAAAAATGATGAAGAGGAAGATGATAACAATGATGAAGAGGAAGTTGAGTTTTATGAAGACACTGATTATAGGGTTAGTGAGGATGATGTGGAACATGATGCTCTTGAATATGAGAATGAAGAAGCCAATGATGACACACCCCGATCCGGAAAGTCCATTTGGACACCAAAATCGAGGTATGTTGGCCGACACCTGGAAGCTGGGTTCCAGTGACGAAAGCCAAAAAGAGGTAAAACATTGTGTTTTTGAAGTCGGATAAAAAGTAATTAGTAAAGACTAATCACCATAGTCACCGCGCTAGCACAACGCAGAGCGTAGTACACTACATACGATGATTATAAATTTACAATTACCTGAGTTATCCCGATATCCGACTGTCACACTTGTACCACCGGTGTGAACCTCAGAGCGATAGCCGTGAATATCTCCTCGACGAGCATACAGTACTATAAAGACTGTTAGTCAAGATAAGATCACTCGACAGTGCAAGGCCAACGTAAGCTCTAAGTTGATGATTCCCTCTCGTAGCTCAAAACCAACCAGAAGCCCTCAAAATTGCCAAAAATCTCTCGGTAGCCACCGGAAATCTCCAGTTTCCAACCAACCCTCCTCCGCCGTCAAACTTGGATTGATCGGAAAACTCGTCGGAAGTCTCGGTGGTCCGTGCGGCTCTGTGTTTTCGGGCGAGATAGACTGTCGCCATTCTTGGTGTCACAAAATCGTCAAGAAGCCTCAAATCTCTCGTCGATTTTGTTTTGTAATTCGAGCTGCGTGGTTCTCGAGGCTTACGACCTAGTTCATCGAGCTCGTGGTGAGGAGACGGAGAAGATGAGTGGGGGTTGAGGTTATGGTTCGAAGTTTTTGGATGGATGGTGGCGTGGTGTGTCTCGGTTTCTCTTCAGGGAAAAGGAAAAAGATGAATTGGAGGGAGGGAGAGAAGTAAGAGAGAAAGATGAGAGTGGGCCAGAGAAGAGATAAAGACATAGTGAGGAGAAATGGGCCTTGGCTCAAATGTTACACAACAAAATGGGCTTTTGTTTTCCAACTTGGGCTTAAATTAAACTAATCCAACTCAATAAAATCCCAAAGCCGTAAAGTGCTCATAGGGCATTTTGGTAAATTAGAAAAATTCGGGTTTGAAATATTGGGACGGGTTGTAACAATCTACCCCCCTTAAAGAAATTTTGTTCTCAAAATTTGCTCAACGTAAGTCAAAGGGACAACCTCCTACAAAGCTCGAAATTCCTCATGTTTGGCTTTGTCTAATCTTGTCGTTTTGTAACATCTCGGGTTCTCACTAACTCAACCATCGAACAATAATCCAAAAACAAGTGTTCGTCGAGTTCCCTTCGACAACGTTCTTAAGACGCATTTCAAGTATTAGAGTAAGTTATTGAGCAAAAACTCCAAGGTCCGTATGGTTGTCATGTACCCAACTCCACTGACAGTTTTCTGTAACTCCACTTAAAATCGAAAGTAACCACAACTAGGTTTTCTAGATTCTCAAATGAAGAATAAATGAGGATGCAACTCTCTTGTCAATTTCCTTGGATTTCCCACGTAGGTTTTTTTATTTTTACTAAAATATTCGTCCACATAAAAAGTACCGGAACGTGATGAATGTTCTATCTAAATTCTTTTGTTCCAATTCTGGTGTAATCACCTCCACTTACATCTCTTCATAATCCAACTAACAGTACCACCTAACTCTTTCGACGATATCACTTCGTCAACTGCGAAATTTCTAAGCTTTTGAAATGCACAAACCAAAACTCCTATTCAAACCTCCTTAAGGGGTAACAACATTCAATCATTCGTTTAACTCTACAACTTCCAATAACTTGTGTTCTTCCAACTCTCGGGAAGAGATACGTAAGTAAACACACGCTAGCGCTAGGCTCAAAACCTAACAAAACTTTTCCGAAGTAAACATTCCCGCTAATTCTTCTAATCCCGTACATACTGCTTTATGTAGGAACTACAAGTACACAATGCTTTATGTCAGAACTATAACCTTAGATTTCTCTTCTACACTCACATAATGAATTCGCCACTTCCTACTTTAAAATACTGAAACTTTTCCCCGTTAAGATAAGCAACTTGTCTTAGTCGGATTACACAAACCAACTAATCACACTTTAGGATGAGGGTCCTTATTAAAACCTAATCGTTACTTCATCATACACGCCGCTAAAGTAGTTCAAATGTCAGCTTCTCCGTCTTTCCTGTCCTTTGCATTCTTATTTCTCAATGTATACATAGTAACTCCAGTTCCTCTGTACTAAAGTCTTCCTAACTAAGATACTAGCTCGACTAACCGCCAAGATTTTACTTCTCCATTATGCAATTACCAATTCTTTCTACAAAACAACACCAATAAAAATTTTGTATTCTAAAGTCCGAAACAACACAGATTGTCATCGTCGACTAACTGCACCCGAGACTGACAGTTCGTCCAAAAGCTTCAACAAACCTACAACGTAAAAGAATTCCTCATTTACTAAGGATTTCGCTAACCAGCGCCGAAAACTGTGCCTCAACGTTTAACTATGCTTAGCCAGTAGTCACTTCCAACTTAGAGGGTCTGTATCGTCCGTACCAACCGTCCATCCGTTTGTAGGTAAAAAGTGGTGCTGAAGGACAATTTAATCCCTAAGGCTGTTAGAACAAGTTTCATCAAAAGTCAGAGGTGATCCTAGGGTTTCGATAAAAAAGGTTAGGACTGTTGTCCCAGTAAAAGTACGGTTTCTAATTCCACTCAGGATCAGGAGGTGGTTTGAGAATTCACAAGGATTCTAACTTTATCGCCTTTACTGGTCAACAAACTTGACACAACTGGGGCATACCCTACTAACTTCCACTTCAACTCGGCCAACGGCAAAAAATTCGAATGGTATAATACAACCTCGTACTTCTAGGGTGTATAGCACACACCAAGATGTAAGCTTAGTGTAAGGACCCTTCCCAAATTTCCCCTTGAAATTCGCAAAAAAGCCCTTATCCTGTCTGACAGCTCTTTTCCACAAAATTAAATACCAAGAATACCATTTATTCTTAAATACATTTAGCAAACCTTACAGGGTTCCGGACATAATCTCTGTACCTACTGACCCCGCTTACCTGTCAGACGCAGGATAACATTCAGGTCAAAACCAAGACCTCGGAATGGTGGTGGTCCAAACAGTAATACCCTCTGACACCAAATGTCAGTAGGTCAGACACTGCTGATACCTCTACTGGAATAACACAAGACAATTGACTAATCAGCCACTTGTGAACCAACAATAACTCGTCACTCTAGGTCACAGCCCACACCAACCCACTGACCCGGATGACGAAGTATTTTCATAGGCTGATTAAGCACATGACAATCGTCGTCAAATCGTATTAGAGCCGAAAATATCCTCGGCTATCATATCATATAAGTCGGCAAGTATCCTCGACTATCATATCGTATCCTCAGCCGGAATAATCCTCGGCTGGCATAACACATAAGCCGACATAACCTTCGACTATCATATCACATCAATTAGAATATCCCTCGACTGACATATTATATCATCAGTCGGCATATTATATCATCAGCCGGCATAACCCTCGACTGGTATACATATAAGCCGGCATAACACTCGGCTATCATATCACATCAATCGGCATATTCCTCGATTGACATATCATATCATCAGCCGGCATAACCCTAGACTGGTATACATACAAGCCGACATAACATTCGGCTATCATATCACATCAGTCGGTATATCCCTCGACTAGCATATCATATCATCAGCCGGCATAACCCTCGACTGGTATACATACAAGCCGGCATAACCTTCGGCTATCATATCATTATTATTCATATTGGAGGTTTACCGGATTCATCGCCTACATCGGGTCCTGGCTCCAGATTCTGGCCCCCACAAATATCATTATTATTCATATTGGAGGTTCACCGGGTTCACCGCCTACAGTGGATCCTGGCTCCGGATTCTGGCCCCCACACATATCATTATTATTCATATTAGAGGTTCATCGGGTTCACTGCCTACAGCGGATCCTGGCTCCGGATTCTGGCCCCCACACATATCATTATTATTCATATTAGAGGTTCATCGGGTTCACTGCCTACAACAGATCCTGGCTCCGGATTCTGGCCCCCACACATATCATCAAACCCAAAATCATGGACGCTTTAGCCCCAAGGAACTCATGACACGATAATGACCCAACTACCTTGACCTTCCAAGCTCAAAAGCCGCTCCATGGTCAACCATTACCGCTGGGACTGCCCAACCGGGCCCTAAACGAACTCCTATGGCCTCGAAACCAACAAAATCTGATCCGGAACGTCCCAAAACCCTAGCCACGCACCGCCGTGACATCGAGAACAATCCACGCGCCGCCACGCACCACCGGAAGGTCGGAACACGCGGCCACACACTGCTACAGTGACTCACGCGCTTGGACTGGTCCAACTCAACCCGACCGGTTCACTCAACTCGACTGGTTCACTCAACCCGACCGGTTCACTCAACCCGATCGATTCACTCGACCTGACCAGTTCACTCAACTCGACCCGATTAGTCCCCGGTGACTTGCCGGAGAAGACGACCGGCCCACCGGAGAAGACGACCGCCCCGCCAGAGAAGACGACCGGCCCGTCAGAGAAGACGACCGGCCCGCTGGAGAAGACGATTACGCCGACGCCGTCGGACTTGGCGGAAACTAGAAATTCTTCGCCGGAAATGGCGATTTCCGGCGAGCTTCCAACTCCTTCATTTTTTGACCCTTTTTCACGATCCACACATGTAAATTCATCTACTTTTCACCAGGAATCCAAATATGAGCTCAAAGTTCCGAGATCGTACTTGGTTTGGTCGAAAAATGGCCGAGAAGATTCGGTCCACCTCCCTCCTCCGTCCGTCGCCTACGGTGGTGCTCCCGCTCCGATGATTACACCAAAAGGCTCGTGGGGTCGCGGGGAAGATCTTCTCGGCCTTGGTTTCGGTCAAATCGGACTAAAATCCGTCCAATGAAAAATGGGTTTTGGTGTTCTCACAGGGAGAAATTGGGTAGGAGAGAGAGAGAGACTGAAAAATAGACCAATCCCCCGAGGAGAGAGAAAAATATCTAATTTATAGTTCCAACTGTTTCAAAATTACCAAACTACCCCTGAAGCTTCTAGACCCGTAACAAACTCATCGAGTCTCCATTTTTCGCGTGCCGCCTGTCTACGAACTCGTGAGTTTGAGACCTACGCAACGACCTAAGAAAAATTCCCAAAAGTACTGCCAGTAAAAAAGTGACTCCCGAACCCGTCCAAAATTGAGGGTAAAATCGTCCAATTCTTAAAATAATTTAATTTCTGGTCCGGGTCGTTACACTTAGTCCATAAGCAGCCTGCTTCAACTTCCAGTCGCTCAGTAATACTAACTTCCTGGATCAATTCCAACACAAGTGTCATTCTCCTAAGCTTCCAAAATTCAGTCAAATAAACGGATCGATTCAGGAAGAACGCAAACAAACCTCCTTCGGAGTAGATTACCACTGAAGCATATGTTACCTACAAAGTAAAGAACAAGGGCGGTTTCTTAGTTTGAATAGAGTTCACACGACCATTCCAATTAAGCATTTCCGACACGGGGTCAGCACTACTTGGGGTGATAATTGATCGTACTGATCAAGTTGGATAACAATCCACTCATCGACTAGGCCTTAAATTGAGATCTTACTCTGATTCAAGAGGTGCTTCAAGCTATAAGGCTCGACAATGATTCAACACGCCATTCTGTAAGGACAATGTTGTCGGATCTTACAACGAACACAACAACTGATACTCGAGATTAAGAAAGAGAAATCATCTCATGCTTATCCAGTTGTAGAGAAGCATAGGCGTTTACTCACTCAACCTTCGTCAACACATAGCCCAAATTTTCGTACAAACACTACTCCAAAGTCTCGAGTAGGCAAAGCTAAATTTTTAGTTTGACAATACTCATAAATGGAAATCAAACCAACCTAAGGGTAAAGTCCCAAACTGGAAACTCAAATCGGGTGTAGGGTTTAATCTTGAATAGGTTGCATCTCGTCCACGCGTTTAACGGCTAACATAAAGCAAAAACGATTGCTAGTCAACACTTAGTCCTTGGTGAGTCGATCAGAACAACCAACTATCCTTAGAAAGAAAGTGTTTGGTTAACACCATAGTTAGGTTTGACTCTCGGTAAGACTGCTACTTACGTCACCGCCCACTTTCGACGATTAACGCTGGTGCAATACTGGTGAAAACATTTTCTCCGAGACAACTCACATTGTACTTTGTCCAGTTCAAAAATAAAATCCAACCAACCTAGTGTCAATAGGAATTGACCACATTCTGAGTACTACTTCTCTAAACTTTAACTCCTAGAGTAAAACCGTCCATGTTAAAATACTATAGGTCAACAACCACTGCCCAGTCAACTTTGACCACACGACTTGTTACCTAGCTCTCGTCAATCGTACCTAACGCGTTCGATAGGTTTAACAACTTCCTTTAGACCTCAAGCACTCACTTCCAACTACCAAGCAAATGAAGAACACCTACTAGAAACTTCCTAACATAAGAGTCTCGGTTAGTGGTTTTGCAATCCAGAGCTACACGAATCTCCTCATTCTAAGGAAACAATTTGGTCACAAGCCTTACCTAAATTGCTAAAAGAAAATTCACAAGTCATGTACTAGATTGTCATAAGATTCACTTCGGAAGAGCTGCAGGAAACCCAAGGTTTCAACTTAAGGGTCTAACCAACATGAGTGTCGGGTTTTCCAACGGTACACACCATAAAGCGATTCCAACTTCTGTGCTTCCAAAACTCGCTAATAACCAAAACTTTCTCTCGAGTAAAAACTAAAACTTTGAAATATACTCGTCTAACTCATCTGGGTAGTGGCTTCGCCAAAACTTCTCTCGAAAATCTCAAGTCCTAGTGAAAACAATCTTAAGGGGTTTGAAGGAATCCAACGAAACGATTTTCTGAGTCTTTCGGTTAAGTTAGATACAACTCCAAATACTAGAACAGTTTCTGAAGTCACACTTCCCAAAGCAAGACCTCCATCTACACCAAACACTTACTAATCTAAAACGTCACACTAACCATCGAATAACTCGTTCACACCACCCAGATGAGTCCTAAGCTCGTTCACGCCAACCGAACGCGGTATTCGACGACATAAGTTTACTATAGTTACAACCGAATAGAAGGTTGAGCAACTTGAAACCACATCTCTACCCGTAAACTACTTGATTCACGTCGCTAGTAGAGAGGTTAAACATTAACTAACGGTACTACCTAATCGAGGAGATTCTTTGGCACGCGAAATCGAGATTTATGATCATCAAGTGTACATAAACTAACGACACTTCCTAAAACTATGCTCTAATACTAAATTGACACATCCCGACCCAGAAAGTCCACGTGGACACTGTAATCGAGGTATGCTGGCCAACACCTGGACGCTGGGTCCTTGTGACGAAGGCCAAAAAGAGGTGGAACATTGCGTTTTAGGAATTTAGGTAAAAAGTAATTAGTAAAAACTAATCAACACAGTCACCGCGACAGCGGAACACATAGCACAGTACACTACATACGATGATCATAAATTTAAAACTACCTGAATTATCCCGATATCCGACAGTCACACTCGTACCACCGGTGTGAAACTCTGAGTGGCAACCGTGAAGATCTCCTCGACGAGCATACAGTACTACAAAGACAGTTAGTCGAGGATAAGATTACAAGACGGTGCAAGCTAGGCCAACATAAGTTCCAAGCAGCCGATTCCCTTTCGCAACTCAAAACCAACCAGAAGCCCTCAAAATTTCTGAAAAACCTTCATCGCCGCTGGAAATCTTCAGTTTTTGACCAACCCACCTCCACCGTCAAACCTAGATTGATCGAAAAACTCGTTGGAAGTCTCGGTGGTCCATGCGGCTCTGCATTTTTCGGCGAGATCGACCGTCGTCGTTCTTGGCTTGGTCACAAAATTGTTAGGAAGCTTTGAACCTCTCGTCGGTTTTTGCTTTGTAACTCGAGCTGCGGTGGTTCTCGAGGCTCATGACCTAGTCCATCGAGCTCGTGGTGAAGAGTCGAAGAGGATGCGTGGGGGTTGAGGTTCTGGTTCGAAGTTTTTGGATGGATGGTGGCATGGTGTGTGTCATTTTCTCTTCAAGGAAGAGGAAGAAGATGAATTCGAGGGAGGGAAAAAGGTAAGAGAGAAAGATGAGAGTGGGTTAGAGGAGATAAAGAGATAGTGAGGAGAAATGGACCTTTGCTCAGAGGTTACACAATAAAATGGGCGTTCGTTTTCCAACTGGGGGCTTGTAAGTGGGTTTGGGCTTAAATTAAACTAATCCAACTCAATAAAAACCCAAAGCTCATAAATTGCTTGCAAGGAATTTTGGTAAATTAGAAAAATTCGGGTTTGAAATGCCGGGATGGGTTGTAACAAATGAAGACGTTGGCAACAATGAAGAGGGTGCATGCAATTAATAGGGTGCTACAATAGACCCAGATTTTGTCGCCTCTATGAATCCAGAAGGGAGATTTCGTTAGATGGTGAAGATAGTGATAATCTCCAATCTAGCAGTGACAAAGACGATGACAAAAAAACAAAGAATAAGAGGTCAAGAAAGAGAGAATTAAATTTTCCATATGTAAAGCAATTTTGGCAATATACAGATCTAAGAAATCCAGAATTTAGATTAGGAATGAAATTTTCCAATATACATGAATTGAAGGTAGCTATAAAAGAGTATGCCATTATGCAAGGGAGGAAAGTCATAATTCCAAAAAATTACAAGTAGAGAGTTAGAGCAAGGTGTGGAGGGAACAAGAAGCATTGCCCTTTTGGTATATTTGGATCGAAGATTGATAAAGATGAGGAGACGTTTGCAATCAAGACTCTACAGTTAGAGCATCAATGTTCAACTGTTGACAAGATCAAATATGCTAATTCCAGATGGATGTCAGAGAGGTTTGCAAGTAAGTTTAAGAGAAATCCAAACTGGGATGTGAGTGCCTTTCAAGCAGAGATACTGGAGCAGTATAAAAGGAATGTTACCAGGCATCAAGTACATAGAGCTAAGAGGTTGTGCAAATTTATATTAAAAAGGGAGCTAAAAAGAGAATATTCCAAGTTACGGGACTACGCTACAAACTTGAAGAAATCAAACAAGGATAGTACCATGGTTATTAAAACAGAGTTGAAGGGTGATCAACCAGTTTTCCAGAGGACGTATGTGTGTTTGGGTGGCTGTAAAAAAGGATCTTTGGAGGGTTGTAGGGGTGTGAATGGTTTGGATGGGTGCCATTTGAAAGGACCATACCCAGGAAAGATTTTGACAGATGTTGGTGTGGATGGGAACAATGGAATGTTTCCCATTGCTTATGCAGTAGTGGAGATTACATCTACGAGTTCTTGGACTTGGTTTCTTGAAATTTTGAAGGATGATTTGAAGATAGAAAATGAGAATGCTTGAGCTTTCATCAGTGATAGGCAGAAAGGTTTAATCCCTACCCTTGAGTATGTTCTTCCAACTGTTGAGCATAGAATGCGTGTTAGGGATCTATAAAACAACTTTATGGGTGTTCATCCGAGCCTTATGGTGAAGCAGATTTTGTGGGCAGTAGTTAGGGCAACTACTAGACCTTGGTATGAAGTCGGGATGGAGAAAATGAAGCAGATTGATTAAGAAGCTTGGCAGTGGCTTGGAAAGAGACATGCAAGGAATTGGAGTATGTCTCATTTTCAACCACATTTTAAGTGTGATTTGTTGCTTAATAATTTGTCTGACAGCTTTAATTCGTGCATCCTAGAAGAAAAAGATAACGCCATTTCGACATGTCATGAGCGGAAAAGGACTTATGTGATGTTGTGGGTGGCTAATAGAAGGGTTGCGTGTAGAGATTGGAGACATCTAGTTGGTCCTAGGGTGTTCAAAATATTAGAGCAGAACAAGCTTGGATAGAGTCAGTGTATTCCTAGGTTGGCAGGGGAGGGTATATACCAAGTCACTCATATGTATGGTGCTGAATTTTATGTGGATTTGAAAAAGGAAGACTTGTTCATGCAGACGATGGAATTTGTGTGGAATTCCTTGCTCACATGCAATTTCTTTCATTTCGGATGCCATCGTAACATTTATATATGACTATGTTGATGATTGCTATAAGCATGAGCCATATTTGAAGTCTTAGAATCCCATGGTGTACTCAGTTCCTTCCTCAGACCAATGGGAGAAAACGAACTTGCCTCCTATATTGTCTCCGGCTTTAGGCAGCAGCCTGGAAGACCAAAAAAAGCAAGAAGAAAAGAAGCTGTTGAGATTGATGTACCACCTCCAGTTCCTCCAAACCCTATTCCACCAAATTACAATCCACCTTAATCAGGATCAAGGAAAATATTTGTGAAGATCAGGTGCTCTATGTGTGTCCAATAAGGTCATAATAAAAGAGGGCACAATAATCAAGGGCCTTCTCAAGAGCTTTCTAAAGTGCCTTCTCAGGTATGATAATCTACCACTTCGCATCAATAATGTAGTTCAAATTGTGATTTGAAAATTTTAAATGTGAGAGCGTCTTTTCAAAATTTTTTGTAGGACCAAACTTTGAGCACACCTGTAGGGAGAGGAAGAGGACGAGGGATAGGGGGAGGAACAACAAGGAAGGACAGAGGAACAACGAAGATGGACAGAGGAACAAAGGAAGTAAGTGCATATTTCAAATCTCTGTTTTCCAGAAATTTTAGGCGTGTTAGAGCTATCGATTGGATGCTGTGTTAGAATTGTGTTTGAGAGGAGTATGTGTTGTGTTTGAATTTTTGATTGGCTGCTGTGTTTAATCAGAGCTTGAACTTTGGTAGAACTGTGGATTGGTTGCTATGTTTGAACTATGTTAGAACTTTGTTTGAGAGGAGTATGTTATGTGTTTGAACTGTGTTAGAACTGTGTTTGAAATGAGTATGTGTTGTGTTTGAACTTTGGATTGACTGATGTGTTTAATCAGAGTTTGAAGTGTGTTTGAACTATGTTAGAACTATGTTTATATTGTGTTCATAGTTGTGTTTGATATGGTCATTTTCTGTGATCTTGACCAATTAGGAGGCAACAACTTCACAGCCACATCAACCGGTTAATGTATCATCACAACCAGTCCAAGCTTCAACTGAACACTCTTCATCACATCTAGTCATAGCATATGTTACCCAATCTTCATCACATCCAGTAGTCTTAAGTTATTTTCCAAGATTGAATGCTCCTGCTAAGAAGACCATGGAAAATATGATGGACATTATTCTTGTTGAAATCACCAAGTCAGAAACTGTTACAACATCAATGCATGATAGTTTTTGCTTTTGTGACATTATGCATGTTTTGTAAGCTTTTGCCTTGTACTCATTCGACACATGAAATATGCACTATACTAATTCGACATTATGCACATTTTGTAAGCTTTTGATTTTGGATTTGAACAGATTTCCTATTAGAATTTGGTGCTTCATTTGGTTCTCAACTCATTGAATGGTCATACAAGTCTTTCTTGATAAATTGGGCTAAATCGAATGAATTGAAACATTATAAAAACCTAGAAAATATATTTCTTCAAATGAATTGATTATTATTTCATACCCAATATCAAAATTAAACCAGAAAATCAAAAAAATAACAAAACAACAAAAAACATTACAGAGCTTCACAATTTTCTTACCCGATAGTTCTCACAAGCTTCTTCAAACCTTCTTCCATGATTAAGATCATTCCATGAAGTAAGCGGTATAATCCAGTCACAACACTTGCACTGCTTCCATGTTGTGAAGTTCTTCTCTCCATTGATGAAGATGACGCTGATATCTCTGAACCGTGGGTTTTTTTTTCTTCTTTTTCTTGTTCTTTCTTCTTCTTTTTCTTCTTCTCTTCTTTCTTCCTTTTTTTTTTCGGTCAGAGAATAAATAAGCAGACAAATTTTACTTCAATTTGGCACCAAAGTTTTCATTTGTCAGCTTCAATTCTGTTACCTGGCTCCGAAACCACCTGAATTGGCAATTCTACCCTTTTTTTTTTTTTTATGGAAATCATTTTAAAAATAGTCGGAGGGACTAATGGAAACAATAGGATAAAGTTCAAGGACGAGGGATACTAATATTAAAGTATAGGGATGATTGCTAAAATTATGGTAAAGTTCATGGACCGTTTGTACCATTTAGCCTTATTATTATTATTATCATTATAATCTTATTATGATTTCTATTATTTCATTATAGAAATTAAAATTTTTGAAATTGTTCTTTTGGAGATTAAGAAATAGTTCCAAGTTGTTCAAAGAGGGTTATTTATTGTATTTATTATATTTAACGAGTAAGAGTCGTGGTTTGAAACCACCAATGATGTACCCTCCCCTACAACAAATATCAGGTCTTTGGGACCCATTTGGGCACACTTTAAAGCTTTGAGATGTTTGTTGGTGTGTCTAGCCCTTGGGGGACAGCTTACGCGCATATGGCATAGTTCAGTTAGTATTATATCTAGGGACTGAGCTATAGAGGGTCTAGGGTGGTCCTAGGCCCCTCGCTTTTTTTATATTATATTTATTATATATTTTAGTTAATTAAAAATTCCTTAATTAATGAGGTTTATATTATATTATGTATTTTAGTTAATTAAAAATTTCTTAATTAATGAGTAATTTTTCCTTTATTAATGTAATATGAGATGTTTACTTGCATATAATGCAACAAATTTAACGAAATTTTAGAACAAATGTGGTCATAGGAGGAAATTGACCATGAAGAAGAGTTCATGGAGGAAATTGGCTGAAACATAAGTTCATGGGGGAAATTAGTAAGGGCGTACAAGTTCAAGGGGTAAATTGGTTAAAAAGCCTATATATTATGGTGAGCTGAATTACATTTAATATTTTTTTTTTTAAGTATTTTGTGAAGGGCCCCTCACAAATGAATTCCTTGCTACGCCACTATTATATCCCCCACCTTGCATGTGTATCGATTACGCTCTACACTTTTTTGGTGCCCATAACCGTTTCCTTTCCCTCATCCTCCACCTTGCATGTGAACCGAGATGCTCTGCACGTGTAAGATGGCGAAAACATATCCGGGGTACTAGTTGGTGCGATTTTAGTATATATAGTATGACAGTTTCATTTGATTGTTGTTTCAGCTGTACTTAGAACTTCAGATTTGCACATCTTTTAGTATGTATATGTAGTGACTTGAAATATTTGATTTCAACAAACTATGAGTATGTAAATATTGATTCTATATGATAATAGTGCGGAAATATATAAAATATCAAAGTATGCTTAAACTGTTTTCTATGTTCAAATTATAAATGTTTTCAGAAGCTTTATTTTTGTTGACATACAAAATTTATCGCATCGGTTCTCTGTTTTGCACCCCTAAGTAGTAGATAATGAGGTCTGCACGTGTGATATGTTCAGACTCTTACTTATTGACTTCTAAGACCACTCGTTGTAGGATTTCATGTTATTTCTGTTTGAGAACTCTTCAGTTGTAAATATTCCTTTTAGATTACTCTAATTTCCAGTCAGGTGAGCTATTTACTATCTTCAATTTTTGTATGGCTTGAGAACCTTAAGTTATTGTGTTGTACATAGTTTGTGTTTTCTTATATGTGGATTAATTAATTTTAATTATTTTTCAGGGATGAGTTTGCCGAATTTTTGGAAGAAATCTTCCCTATTGTTTGGGCCATTCATATTAGAAAAGGGTTTAAATTGGCGGTCTGGTGTATAGTTTGTGTCAGACTACCCTTTAGGGCTTTCTCAAGTATTGAAAGAAACAACTAAAGTGGGTCATGTTAAAAATCTTTGATAAAGATGTAATAATTTAATTATAACTTTACATGGGAATATTCTTTATGCCAAATAAATCAATCTATTTGGAGAGAAAGAACAATATTCATTAATAGACCAACAAATTTATACAGGTAGCCAACCAAATTCACTTAGGGATATGTCAAATAGTCTAGACTACGTAAATTAAGTATTTTTTTTATTAGAAAGGCATCTTTATTGAATTAAATTTAAATAAAAACATCAACATTCTTAATGAGAATGTTAAATAATCAATCTGATTCGACATCTGACCAAACACAATACCCTCTCTTACATTTCATATGATCAGCAACAACATGAACTGCCATGTTACAGGCGCTTGTGGAAAAAGTAAAAACCACAGATATAAAACAACCGCGAGGAACCTCTGCCATGTTACAAGCGCTTGTGGAAAAAGTAAAAACCACAGATATAAAACAACCGCGAGGAACCTGGACATCATGAAGGATGTTTGCAATTGACTAATTACTGCCCTGATTATTTAACTGTTTCACCAGCCTTAGCGAATCTGTCTCCACCACCACCTTGCGGTGCCCCGCTGAGGTTCATGCCTCCATTCCCTAGCGAATGGCCATTGCTTCCGCTTGTAGAGCAAAAGCATAGCGCAGTCATCCAACACCCCCAACACCCTCGAAACCCCCCAACCATGACCTCACGACCCAGCCAATTGACCCACTCCTTGTCAATCCCACCCATGCCTCATCGCAGTTCAGTTTGATGAGGCCATAACCTGGTCTCTGCCACTGATCTGCACCACGGTCAGCAGCTATCGAGGGCTCCATCATCACTTGGTTAACTTTAGCTGCTGCTGTTCAGCGACCTACTGCAGCAACCCGATTGCTACCACATGCGACTGAACTTCATCTTGAAAGCATCTCACATTCCGGGCCTTCCAAATCCTCCAACATCTGAATGAAAGAATCTGAAAAATAGCTTGCACATAATTCACCTTCCTAAACATTCACACTGATTTATCCAGGAATCTCGAAAAGAACGGCCATTGAATCTAGTTATATCCTTCTGACGCGGCCCACCTTTGCAAACATACATGTGAAAAATAGATGGGATTCTGATTCATTATCCTCACCACACATAGGGCATACATTCTCTACCTGAGTTTTGTCGATGTGCGAGATTGTGACGCACCGTTAGGAACCCTCTACACAAATAAGTTGTCTTGTTTGGTACCTGCAACTTCCAAATATGCTTCCAAAAGCTACCAATGGACCCAGCTATACTTGACTCACCAGCACCCTTCTCCTTGACAGCTCCCTATTCCTACTCATTTCCGTCAGCAATAGGTAGCTTGAGTGAACATTGTACGAACCTGACTCATAGGAGCGCCATACAACCATGTCTTTACAGCCAAAATTACTCAACGGTATTTCTAAAATCATACGTGCTTCCTCTGGCATGAATAAACTTTCGACTAGCTCTTCCTTCCACGCACATCATGTTTGACACACCAAATCTCTACAGGTGGGTAGCCATGGATCAGCCTTAGTTTGAACCAATTCCCCATTACCAACATGCCATTGAACCCCAGCCTTCAATAAACATTGCCCTTTTAGGATACCCTTCCAACCTCATGATGAACTGGCCTTATCTTTCGCTTCCAAGAAGGAATCATTTGGATGGTACTTTGCTTTCAAGAGCCTAGCTGGTAGAGACGAAGGATCTTATAGTAATCTCCAACAAATTTTTGTGAGCATTGCCAGGTCAAAACACCTAAGATCTTGAAATTCCAAGCCACCCTTGCACTTAGGCATAGTGACTTTATCCCAGGATGCCCAATGAATTCCACACTGAAGGTGTTGCTTCCCCCATTAGTACCTAACCAAAATTCGTTCCACATCTCTACACATACCCACCGGAGTGAAAAAATTGCTCCGCATCTCCACACACACCCACCGGAATTTGGAAACAAGACATTGCATAATTTGGCAGTGCTAGGGCAATAGCTTTCACCAACACTTCCTTTCCCATCATTGAAAGGAACTGTTTAGACCATCCTTGGACTTTGAACTCCACTAGGTTCCGAATAACCTCAAACACATCCCACATCAATGCACCAAAATCAGCTTTTAAACCCATATATTTTCCAAACACTTCCTTTTTACTAACCCTCAATTCTGCCACAACTTGATCATGAAGCTGCATAGGACAATCGGCACTAAATAGAACCGAACTCTTATCAAAATTTATCATCTGACATGAACTAGAATCATAGAGTTGTAGAGCCTCCCTGATACAAACAACATCAGCCACTGAAGCCGTAGAGAATACCATCGAGTCATCAGCAAATGCGTTAAACTAAATGCTTCAAGGGCTACGGGAATACCATGTAGTGCTCCCACTTCCTCCTTACTTCGAAGAATCGCAAAGAGCCCTCATGCACACAATACAAATTGGAATGGGGAGAGAGGATCCCCCTGCCATAGTCGCCTTGAGGGATATATAATTCTCGTAGGAGCACCATTCATCAAAACACTAAAGGATACTGTAGAGATACACTCTTTAACCCAATGACAAAAAAACTGTACCGAACCCGAACTTCCTCATTACTTACAATAAAAACTCCCATTCAACTCAATCATATGCCTTTGAAATATCTAGTTTAAGCATCATATCCACCCCATCATTCCCCCGCCTCTTCCGAATAGTATGCAATATCTCATTTACAACCAGCACACTATTAGTGACCTGCCTACCAGTTATAAATGCAGTTTGGGCATTACTAGCACTTTCATCATCAACAGCTTCAAATGGTTTGTACGGTTTGTGATTACTTTGGATATTATCCTGTATAAGACGTTAGAAAGCGAGATGGGTCGAAGTTATGATATATTAAGGGGACTAGTCCCTTTTGGAATCAAATAGCCCTCTTCTCTTGTTGTGTCGCCGTCTCTTTATAATTTTTGATGGAAAAAATTGGAATTTTTGTCCCCTTCGTTCAGCCAATGGGCCCCAGATTGCAGCTTCCAATAAATCTCAATCTCCAGTTTGCTTTTTTCAAATCTGATTTCATTACTCTGACACGTTGCATATCAAAGACCTCCGCCTGATAACAGTCTCAGAGTTGTTCTTTTAGTTTATCTATGGTACGCTGAGCATTGCACCCTGCCTTCCTCTTTCAAACCAGCAGCCCCTTATGGACCCATTTTATCTTTTCCATAACTCAGTAGCATGAAGAGCCCATCAAAGACCGACTTCACTCCTTCCTTACCACCTCCTCACAATGATCTTCCTTATTCCACCGTGGGTCATAGATGAATCTATTACGTCGTCCCCCTAAAATCGGTGTGGTATCCAACACTAACATAGAGTAATCCTAGCTAGATAGCAGCAAATGTGTTACCTTTGCTTATGGATAAGTTTACATCCATGACTTCATAGCTAACCCTCTGTCAAGCCTTGCCTGAACAAAATAATTTTCTCTTTGTTTCTCCATGTGAATGGGTGTCCCGTAAATCCCAGGTCAAGCAACTTCCTATCAACCACAAAGGACCGAAAGGTTCTCATATTGGTAGCAGAATGAGCATTACCCGTTGATTTCAGCAGCTTCAACACAATCGGAAAGCATTTCTACTTCAATCGGGTAAGTTCTCTAAACTCAACCTGAATTGAGTATGGTTTTAATTGCATATTTGGATTGATAGTTCTTAGATGTAGGAATGAATCCTTCGGGTGATGAACTCTAGATTTACTTTCTGTAGGAATGGAATGATTTAGTTTGTTGCACACCAATTGTTTGATGATATGCTACTATGGAATTCTGAAGGATTCGGATGCTCTCTTCTGCTATGATAGAGAGAGTGTTCAATTGTTATTGAAAATGTGTTTGATTACACACTCATACACACCTTACATACACTCTTACATTCTGTTAGTGTAATGACACTATGATGTCACACACACACACACACCCACACGGCTCTTCAAGCTTGGGCGCCAAGTTAGGCTCACACACTCATTCACTGTTTTCTGTTGTAACAGACTCTTCACAGTTCTGCTAACACCTCCTTTGCTGACTTGTCTAGGACTTAGTTACCTAGATGCCTTGTGACAGCTTAAGCACCAACATCCCTTCCTAAGCTGTTCACTGGCATTACCCCTAGCATACTCCTTAAGTAGTAGAACCTGCCTTTAGGTAGTGCTTTAGTAAACACATATGCAAGCTGCTCCTCTGACCTACAGTAGATTAGGTCAATCTCACTAGCTTGCATAGCTTCTCTTATGAAGTGAAACCTCCTGTTGATGTGCTTAGTCTTTTGGTGAAAGACTGGGTTCTTTGACATGGCTATAGCTGAAGTATTATCACATAGGATAGGAGTAGCTCCAACTAGTTCTTCCCCAAAGTCTTCCAACACGAATCTCAGCCATCTGGCTTGAGCAGTAGCCTCAGATGCACTTACATATTCTGCCTCAGCAGTAGATAAGGCAACACTATTCTGTTTCACAGAGGCCCAAGAAAATACCCCACTGCCAAATGAGAAGGCATAACCATAGGTGCTTCTCATATCATCCAAACTACCACTCCAATCACTATCACAATACCCTACTAGAGTAGCCTATTTTCCCTTTTGATATTCAATCCCATAAGAGATAGTTCCTTGAATGTATCTCAACACTCTCTTAGCTGTACCATAGTGTTTCTTTGATGGATTATGCATGTACCTAGATAGCAAACTAGATGCAAACATGATGTCTGGTCTAGTGGCAGTTAAGTATAACAGACTACCAACAATCTGTCTATAGGTACCTTCATCTGCAAATTCTGAACCATCACTTCTGCTGAGCTTGTCATCAGTAGCAAGTGGTGTGTTCACAGGTTTGCAATCTTTCATTCCAAACTTGTCAAGTAAAGCCTGTGCATATTTCTGCTGATGGATGAAGATGAACTTCTCTGTTTGAATAACTCCCATACCTAGAAAATGATGTAGAAGTCCCAAATCAGTCATCTCATACTTGGTCATCATGTCCTCCTTGAATTCCTTCAACAATCTGTCACAATTGCTAGTATAGACAATGTCATCTACATATATGGAAACTATTAAGGTCCTGCCATCCTTAGTTGCTTTCATGTACAATGTTGCTTCGCTAGGACTCCTTAGGTATCCACAGCAGAGTAAGTGAGAATCTATCTCACCATACCAAGCTCTAGGGGCTTGTTTCAAACCATACAAGGCCTTTCTGAGCTTATAGACCTTCCCTTCTTCTCTTTGTACTTCAAAACCAGCAGGCTGATACACATAGACTTCCTCTTCTAGGACACCATTTAGGAAGGCTGATTTGACATCTAGCTGATATAGACTCCATTCCTTATGTGCAGCTAGGGCAATCAAAGTTCTGATTGTATCTAGTCTTGCAACAGGAGCAAATGTTTCATTGAAGTCAATTCCAAGCTTTTGTGCATAGCCTTTAGCTACTAGCCTTGCTTTATGCTTCAGGATTGAGCCATCTAGGTTCAGCTTGGTCTTGTATACCCATTTAACCCCAATAACTGGTTTATCAGCTGGTCTGTTAACCAACTCCCAAGTTGAGTTCTTCTCAATCATCTCAATTTCATTCTTCATTGCTGTCTTCCAGGCATTGTCCTTTACTGATTCTTCAAAGTTCTCAGGCTCAACAATAGTTAGATTACATCTAGCATAGATATCTCCAATACTCCTCATCTTTGCTGGAATGTCTTCTGACTCAGCTGATGTTTCTGAGGATGAGCTGATGCTTAAACTTGGTTGTGAGTCCTGAGCTTGAAGGTCTGGTTCTTGAACCATAGGAACTTCAGTCTCCATCTCAGGAACTTGGATTCTGAGTTCTTCATTTGTTTCCCAATTCCACATTGCTCTCTCATTGAAGGTCACAGTTCTGGAAATCACAATTTTCTTGGTTTCCAGATTGTGAATCCTATACCCTTTCTCACAACTCCCATAGCCTACAAACACCCCTTTTGAGGCAGTTTCATCTAGCTTCTGTCTTAGCTGTGAAGGTACATGAGTGTAGCACACAGAACCAAACACTCTTAAGTGTTTTACTCCTGGTTTCCTCCCACTGTACACCTCAAATGGTGTCATCCTTAGAACTGCCTTTGTAGGGCACCTGTTGAGTAGATAGACTGCTGTATTAACAGCTTCAGCCCAAAACTGATATGGCATCTTCTTGTCATGCATCATGGATTTAGCCATTTCCACAATAGTTCTGTTCTTCCTTTCTGCAACCCCATTCTGTTGTGGTGAGTATGCCACAGTGAGCTGCCTTTCTATTCCCATTTGTTCACAGTAGGTCAGAAACTCTTGTGATGTGAACTCACCTCCTCTGTCACTTCTCAACCGTTTGATATTGTTTTCTATCTGCAGTTCAACCATTGCCTTAAACTTTTTGAATGCATTAAACACCCCAGACTTGTGTTTAAGAAAATAAATCCAACACATCCTAGAGTAGTCATCAATGAATGTTAGGAAATACTTGTTTCCTCCCATTGTCTCAGTCTGCATTGGACCACAGACATCAGAGTGGATCAACTCTAGTAGTTTTGATGCTCTCCAAGCTTTATCTTTGTCAAAACTTTCAACATGTTGCTTGCCAACAATGCAGCCTTCACACACTTCATTCTTCTTGGATAGCTTAGGCATTCCCACATCCATATCTTCTGTGTACAGAACATCTAGGCTAGAGTGATTCAGATGACCAAACCTCCTATGCCATAGCCAGGAACATCCTTCTTCAGTGGCAATCCTTGCTACTGGAATCACTTGGTTGAATGAGAGTGGAAAACACCTATTCCTTGTCATTGGAACAGTTGCAACCTCATTTCCCTGATTATAGATCTTAGCAATCTTGTCCTCAAACACAAGATTGTATCCATGCTCCACCATCTATCCAACACTGAGCAGATTCTCATCCAGACCTGGCACTAGCATCACTTCCTTGATCAATCTGTCTCCATTCTGTGTTTTGATCACCAGTGTGCCTTTACCACTTGCATCCACAAGTTGACCAGTCCCCATTTTCACCTTGGACTTTAGAGACTTATCTAAGTTTATCAATGAGGCTTCATTCGATGTCATGTGATTACTGCATCCACTGTCAAGGTACCAGATATCAGTGTCAGGTTTAGATGTAGCAGAGTGACAGGCATAGAACATTGCACCTTCCTCATCTGCTTGTCTTGCAACATTTGCATTCTGCTTCCCGTTGCAGTCCTTGGCCATGTGACCAAACTTGTTGCATTGATAACACTTGATTTTTCCTTTGAACCAGCATTCCCCATAGTGTAGTTTGTCACAGATCCTGCACTTAGTATCACTGCTCTCAGCTTTACTGGGATTCACACTTTGCTTGTAGTTAGGCTTTCCAGAATTGAACTTCTGATTCCAGTTTTTGTTTCCCTTAAACTGCTTCTTGAACTTGCTTTGACCAGTCCCTTGTTGTCCCTTATCATGCATAGATAAACTAGAAAATGCTTTATCCACAGTACTCTCATGCATTTCTAGTCTTTGATCAAAAGCTCTAATGGAAGCCACTACATTCTCAACATTCACAGTGTCCATATCTCTAGTTTCTTCTATAATAGATACTATAGAATCATAGGATTTAGTTAGGCTGATCAATACTTTCTGTGCTAACCGTTTTTCAGTAACATCTTCACCATAGGTTCTCATTTGATTCACTATTTCATATAGTCTAGACAGATAGTTGGATAAGGATTCAGTTTCTTTCATCCTTGTATACTCAAAATCACGTCTTAAGGATTGTAACTTTACTGCTCTTACCTTCTGATCACCTCTGTACTCTCTTTTCAGCAGATCCCAGGTTGATTTGGCAGTCTCCTCGTTTGAGATTTTTGAGAAGATAGTATCAGCAACTGATGTTTGAAGCATCCCCAAGGCTCTTGCATCCTTGATGTAATCTGCTCGGGTTGGTTGGTTAACCACATCACCAGCAGCATCTCCTGCTTCTTCATGCAGTCCAACATTAACATACTCCCAGAGATCATGTGCTCTGAGGATGGTCCGCATTTTGATACTCCAGAATTCGTAGTTAGTTCCATCAAAGATCGGAGCTCGTAGCTCTGATCCACCAGCTCCTGTCATGTTAGACGCATCTGCTTCTTCTTCACAGATGATCGTCCCTTGTGCCAATGCTCACGGATCAGATAGCTCTGATACCATGTTGATTTCAGCAGCTTCAACACAATCGGAAAGCATTTCTACTTCAATCGGGTAAGTTCTCTAAACTCAACCTGAATTGAGTATGGTTTTAATTGCATATTTGGATTGATAGTTCTTAGATGTAGGAATGAATCCTTCGGGTGATGAACTCTAGATTTAATTTCTGTAGGAATGGAATTATTTAGTTTGTTGCACACCAATTGTTTGATGAAATGCTACTATGGAATTCTGAAGGATTCGGATGCTCTCTTCTGCTATGACAGAGAGAGTGTTCAATTGTTATTGAAAATGTGTTTGATTACACACTCATACACACCTTACATACACTCTTACATTCTGTTAGTGTAATGACACTATGATGTCACACACACACACACACACCCACACGGCTCTTCTAGCTTGGGCGCCAAGTTAGGCTCACACACTCATTCACTGTTTTCTGTTGTAACAGACTCTTCACAGTTCTGCTAACACCTCCTTTGCTGACTTGTCTAGGACTTAGTTACCTAGATGCCTTGTGACAGCTTAGGCACCAACATTACCCCCTCTTTCTCACTTGGATTGAGAATATCATTAAAGTCCCCCATCAACAGACAATAATCAGTTTTCCTACTTAGACAATGATGCAGAATGTCCCACTCTCTCGCTCCTTTGCCGTCGTCAGTACTAGCATAGATAGAAAACAACCTCCATTTGTGTCCATAGTCCTCATCCGTTACTAGAACCTCTATCACAAAATCTGCATACATCCCAAGCTCCACATGACTTGCTAATTTCCAGAACATAGATAGTCCACCACTGAGCCACATTGGCTCAACTGGTTGCATAAATTCCATACCTAGCTTTTTTAAAGAACTGATACTGAGTACTTCTATTTTTTTTTCTCAAGAAGCACCACAATATCTGGTTGAAGAATGCGGTTTTGCTCCTCCAAATTTTGAATTGTCAGGTCACCTCCGATGTCCTGGTAATTCCAACAGAATATCCTCATGGTGACTACCTCTCCCGGTGGATCCATCACTCTTCCGCTCAAGAGACCGATAATGGGATGTCCCGACCACCTTAGAAGACGTACCAATTAATTCCACTTGCCTATGCTTGGTGTGATTATGGGAGATGAGACTCAGAATGCTGATCCTCATTTTGAACACCCTGATTGCCCTCTTTAACTCCATTAGATCCCAGAACCCCATCCTGTTTGTGCTTATTCTTGACGGAGGACATATTAGCTAGAATCACAACAAGCTCATCACCATCCCATCTTCTTCCTCCATTCTGCACCCACCCTGCACCTTGTACTATCCCCTCCACTCTTTCCTCCCTTGCCTCCACAGTATTTTCTACACAGTCAGTACTTCCTCCCTGAATCACACACATCCCCCTCCCCCGTAATTAGCCCGGAATTGAATGTTGTAGCAAGGTATTGTCGTTGTCTCTCTTTATTTTCCCGCTCTGCTTGTATTTGTGATGCAAGGCCTGAAGCGAGACCAACCCTCGACATCGCTCTGCGACGTGTGCTATCCCTTTGACCACTGCGCAACTTACTTTTAAAGGATTTCCGCGCATATCAATTTCTGCCTCCAAGTTTTTGAAGGCAAACAGATTCTCCCACGTCGCCTCAATCTCAACTCCTCGATTAATACCTCTCCCATCCACACAATGACGGATAGTGTATCCAATCAAGCAACACACCAAACAGTACGTCGGAAGGAATTCATATTGGAAGCTCACCCAGGTATCTCCCACTCCTGGAAATTCAACGTTGGCCCTCTCATCAAAGATTCTCGAACTTTTATTCTTATTCGAACCCTCACAATTCGTCTTATGCAGTCACGCCCTCTAGACTTATCCACCTCAATTACCGTCCCAATCAGGCCTCCTATTTTCTCCATTTCCCTTACCGTCATGCTCAAGGTTGGGATATCACGCAGCTGCACCCAGAGATTGCACCACTCTAGTTGCATATTGTTAGGGTTCCTGGACCTTGTACCTTCTTCAACAAGAACCAGAGCATCATCAAATGTCCATGGCTACATGTCCATAACCCTTCTCAGATCATGCAGGGTCACAAACCTTGCTAGAAATCGCTTTTCAGCAATCGAATTGATTGCCACACCCTCCACCCTCTTCCATAGCCCCTTGAAAAGTGTAATGAAAGCCTCCGAGTTCACCGCCTTGTGAGACAGAACCTCAGCCGCCACGTAAAACTGGAACCCAAGGGGGATGTCATCTGTCTCATCTTGTTCCACTCGATTCCCCATCCTCTCTTTCTCCGAGAAAAGTAGGCCAGTGCCAAAGTGCTGCCCAAGCTCATCGAGAACCATGGCGTCTCCACGCAGAAGCGTGGAGTCCAAGCTTGGTCAGGCGCTGTCATAAACTAGCACTGACAAACCCTCGTCAATAAAGCGCCAACACAGGCAAAAATTGCAGTATTTTTCCTAAACTCTAGCAAAGACGCACTCCCCTAGTAGACACGCCGTGAATTAAGTATTAAATAACTAAATATAGAAAACAAATTCCTAAAAATATTATAGAAAAAGACAAAATATTCTCACAAATGATGCTTATGTTCTTCTATTCTATATATGTAAAGCGATAAGGCGAATTTGGCTAAATTTCTCCTAACCCCCATAATGCCTTTAACTTTAAAACATTAAAAAGTTTAATAAATATTAATGATGAGGGTAAAATAGTAAATCAATAGTTTTGAAATAGTAAAATTTTCAAATAAAATAGTTATACCTTATCACTCATTTTCAAGTGAAATTTCTCATAACCACCAAACTTGTCACTAAAGATTGATTATTCCGGTGAACATCCAGAGAAACAGAACACCACTAGTGACTTTTGTTTTTTCACACATCACCACAGCAAAATCCAAGTTGCCTGACGAAAGAGCGTCGTCGAGCAATAAAATGGATTCGTCGAGCCACGTTGAAAACGGCGAATCTCCGTCGGGCTTTGATATTAGTCGACGACAACAGAGCATCCGTCGAACAACGTTATCTTGGCCGGCGGACTAGTTCGTCGATGAAATCTTCGTCGAGCAATCTAAAAGTCAACAACATAGTACCGACATAAAATTTGCGTCGGGTAACCTTACATTATGCATCGGGTAACTATTTAAATTAAACGTCGGGTAAGTTATTACATATCCGTCGGGTCAGGTGTGCAACATCTGTCGGGTAATGTTATACACATTCGTCGGGTAATTTATAGACATCCGTCGGGATATCCGTCGAGTAACGGTTTACTGATCCGTCGGGCAAACTCTAAATAATTAAAATATAATTTTAATAACATATTTAATTAAATAATAAAAAATAAACATTTAATAAAAATATTCAATTAAAAGAATAAAAATAAACAAAAAATAATATTTATAAAAATTAATGTAATATTTTTACATCATTAAATATATAAAAAATATTTTTTATCTAGTACACTCTAACCAGTAGTCGAGGGGTCAAAGTAGGCTAGATCCTGCTGTTGGGTGGGCGGTGAGAAAATGTCATCCAATCCACGGTCACCCAAACGTTGAAGGACCTTGTCAAGGGCGCTCTTGATTTGTTGGATTTGGGCTTGAATCTCCGCGTATTGGGCTTTGATCATAGCATTTTCGGCCTCGATGTTTCTCCAACGGTACAACGTCTCCTGGGGATTACCTATCTGAGATGAACTGGACGACTGAGTCGAGACATCCCGCACAATCCCGTCGCTCGCCCCTCGAATGAACCTCCCTGGGCGCCTCCCAACTTGTCGCTCCAGAATAGCGATCGACATGTCGGGATTAGGGAGCTGCTGCTCCAACGGCACTTCCGGATGCTGTTGGGTGAGCTCAGCTTGTGTCTGCTGGACGTCTTGCTGCATCAGGTCCTACAAATTAGAATAAATATTAATTAGAAATATAATTATCAAATTAAAAAATCATGTTTAATCTTCAAAAAATAAACTTACGTGAATTTTGTCAGCCACTTGATCCCCCCGTCCAGTGTGCACTTGCCCCCAGGCATCCACCTCTGGGAACATCGACCCGGCGTTGCGCCGATCCTCCTGCAGGGCCGATAAGGATCGCTACCCCCCGTGGTGGTTGAATTTCTTCGCTCCCCTGTTCAATGTGTTTGCAATCGATTTCCGCTATTCATTTGTAAAACCAAAAATTAAATTTAAAAATGGAAAATAACATAAAAATTGAATAATTTAATTAACTAGATAGATAATACGTACCGGATAGGTGGGGGACACGAAATGGTCGCACAACCACAACCACCTTGGCAGTTTCGGCCCGTCCAACTCCTCCGGAGGATTTGCCCGAGCTTCCTCCGGGGAAGGCCAAGTGAAGAAGTACTTGTGGAGCTCGTACTTCCAGTCGGTGTACCGTAACTGCCAGTGTTGGCTCAGGTATCTACTGAGCTCGACGTTCTCCAAGTCGAACTCAAAATTGATATGCAATCAATTATTAAAGTTAGTAACATAATTAAAAAACATGAAATAAATGTTAAAAATGGGAAAAAAAACATACCGATAACTCTCTCCAACAACGCGTGATCTCCTCCGGGGTTTGAGTTCTCAAAGTCTCCCCCATCATCAGGGACTTGGTGCGAAGAATCGCACCAATGTCATGCACCAGGAGGCTGTGAATTTTGACCGGCGCGGACCGGAGGCGCGGTATGTACACTATCAGTATCTTTGCATTTGTTGCCCTGCAAATCCGCTGGGATGTCAAACCGCGGTTTATCTCGCGCACGTTCATCGACCTGCCTGCAAATTCTATGAACATTGGTAAATAAGATGAGTAACAAATATAAATGGTTGGTTAAATAAACAAAATAATGAACTTAACCTTAGGGAGTGCTCCGATATTAGGAGCTGTTTCATCTGCTTCGACGTCGGCCTGTGGGGGCTGCTGGTCGGTACGGGGTTCCCCCGTTTCTTACTATGTTGTCGACGTGATGATCGGACACCAGGTCACTGATGGACCGACAACGATGACTGAACCGACCCTGCTGTTGAGGCAATCGAGTCAGGGGCTGCCTTCTCCGGCGCATGATCATCAACAGGATCAGGGCAGAGGCGGGTCCTAGATGTGATTAAGGTACGATGCGACATCTACAATAACAAATATAAATTAATTAATATAAAATTAACTAACATATTTTTAATTAAATAAAAAAAACCAAACATTTTTAATATTAAATATTAAATTTAAAAAATCATAACAAAATCACATTTAAAATTAACCAACATTTTATAATTCCAATAAATGTAAATAAATAAAGCAATTATTTTTTTGTAGTAATAATTAGTAAATTGGTATCTAAAAACTAAAACCACCAAATTATAATTTTTTAAAATAAATCCAACACAAACGAAAATTAAACTTAAAAAACTAATTAATCCAAACGTAATAAACTCAAAATTCATAACATTATACCTAAATTTCTAAATCCAAATTTCGGGACCAAAATCAAACTTACAAATTAATCCAAACATATAATAATAATATCCAAATCCTAAACAAATTAAAAATTTATAAAACTCACATTTCCAAAATTCACTTATAATACACCATATCAAAATTTTACAAAATTGTTTTTAAAATTCAAATACCCAAAATTCATAAAATTCACATATCCAAAATTCACATAAATTTCATATCCAAAATCATAACAAAAATCATAACATTCTATCAATTTCAACATTATACCAAACATCAAAATTTCAACAAATCTTCAAATATTATATATACATTAACAATAACAATAAACCAATAACAATTATATATACATTAACATTAACAATAACAATAACAATAACAATAACAATAACAATAACAATAACAATCAACATTATATATACATTAACATTAACAATTAACAATAACAATATCCAATTTCATAATTTCTTTTTCAAATCAAAATTAACAATTAACCAATATATATACATTAACATTAACAATAACAATAAACCAATAACAAATATATATACATTAACATTAACAATAACAATAACAATATCCAATTTCATAAATTCTTTTTTCAAATCAAATTTAACTACAAACCAATATATATACATTAACAATAGAGAGAGAGAGGGATAATGAGTTCGACCTTCAAGGAACTCGGTGAGAGATCGGTCTGGTGAGGAGAGCGGCGGCGACGACAAAGCTCGCTGAGAGAGAGGCGGCGTCTTTGACTGCTGGGCCGACGGATGGAGGGAGAGCGAGAAACAGTGGTGTGGTTCTTATATTCAAACAAAACAGAGAGCAAATTGGGAAAGAAACAGAGAGAAACCGAGAGCAACGGAGCAGAAAATGAAGAACAAGGAAGAAGAAGAAGAGTCGGTCTGATATATCTCTGTGGTTGACCTTGCCCGACGAACGGGTTCGTCGGGCATCGATTTAATGATGCGTTGGGTATTAACAAACGGTGGATATTCGTCGGGTATCTCATTCGGTCTCCATCGGGTAACATGTTCACTATCATCGTCGGGTCACATGTTCGATATCCGTCGGGTAACATGTTTCATATCCGTCGGGTTACTTTAACCATATCTGTCGGGCATTATTAGGCGATAACTTTGACATTGTACGAATTTTTAGGATGAAATTCCGTAGAGCTACATTGTAAAACATCCGTCGGGTAAGCACAACGGTCGGCAATCCGTCGGGTATGATTTTCAACCGCCGTCGGGTCAGAACAACGGTCGGAAATCCGTAGGGTAAGATTGTCAACCTCCGTCGGGCAACAAAATGCGGGACTTTTGAGATTTCGCGAAAATTTAGGTGCAGTGTTCGTCGGGCATAATTCAAAATCGTCGTCGGGTAAGAGCACCTTTCAACCCTCCGTCGGGTCACATATCCAATATTCGTCGGGTTACACTACGTAGGAATTTTGAGATTTCACGAAAAACTACGCGGGACTTTTGAGAATTCGCGAAATTTTTTAAAAATTGCGCGTTTTATTGGAGTTACCCGACAATGTACCAGATGTAGGCCGGCGGTCATTGGCCCGGCGAATTCCTTTATCCGTCGGGCATGACATTTATGATGCCGTTTTTACCATTAATCTGAAAATCAGGTCCGGCGAAAGAATAATCAACATCGGGACCGTTCAAATTTTGGTTTTACATGCCTAAAGCCCCATCTATCGTTATCGTAATGTTTTTAGGAATTCAAGTCGTTCGATCGTGAAGAAACGTTGTGTAACTGTTGAATCGTTGTGCACCGTTACCTAATCCCGGGATGTCCAAATTGGTAAATTTTCGCGTAGGCAATCTATGGGTACCTACCATAAATGTGGACGGTTAGATCGGTCAATTTCAATATTTAAGTTTTTCAAAATCGGAAAACAAGCATATTGACCAAGGAGTTTAAACTTTTGATGGAAACTTCAACACATTTTGCGAATTTTTGGTTCTATTGATATTCAAACAATTGAATTTGACTGATCTAACCGTTCGCTTTGTGGTTTTACGTGCCTAGATCTCGTCCGTCGAAAAGCTTGATGTTTTGAGGATTTCAAGTCGTCCGATCGGGAAGAAACGTTGTGTAACCGTTGAATCGTCGCGCACCGTTACCTAATCCCGGGATTTCCAAATTGGTAATGTTTTCGCGTAGGCGATCTATGGGTACCTACCATAAATGTGGACGGTTAGATCGGTCAATTTCAATATTTAAGTTTTTGAAAATAGGAAAACAAGCATATAGACCAAGGAGTTTAAACTTTTTATGGAAACTTCAGTACATTTTGCGAATTTTTGGTTCTATTGATATTCAAACGATTGAATTTGACCGATCTAACCGTTCACTTTGTGGTTTTAAGTGCCTAGATCTCGCCCGTCAAAAATCTTGATGTTTTGAGGATTTCAAGCCATCCGATCGTGAAGAAACGGTGTGTAACCGTTGAATCGTCGCGCACCGTTACCTAATCACGGCATTTCCAAGTTGGTAATTTTTCGCGTAGGCGATCTATAGGTACCTACCATGAATGTGGACGGTTAGATCGGTCAGTTTCTATTTTCAAGTAATTTTAAAAAGTTGTTTAATAAAAACATGTAAATTTGTTCTGCTCAAACTTACCCGACGATTATTCATGTATAGTCGCCGGGTAAAACGTTAAATATCCGTCGGGTAACATGTTAATTATCGTCGTCAGGTTAAGGGTAAGTTTCCGTCGGGTAACACCAATTGTTGTGGTCCGTCGGGTAACCCATACCTTGTCCGTCGGGTAACGTGTTACATATAGTCGTCGGGTAACAGTTACGTATCCGTCGGGTTACACCAATTATTTCGATTCGTCGGGTAATATGTTAATTGTCCGTCGGGCAACATTAATTTAAACAAATTGTTTAATACATTAATGTAAATTTATTCTGGTAAATAATTGTTTATAAAAATATTATCAAAGCACATTTTATAGACAATATTTATTATAAAAAATTATTGTATCTTATTTGGTCAATATGAATGTCGGGTTCAATTTTTTTCACATTGCACTAAAGAGAAAAAATTGACCCTCATTAAATCAATTTTTGTAAATGAAATCATGCAACATATATATATATATATATATATATATATATAAATCAAATTTATTGATTTGAACATGTATATTATATATATGAATGAAATTTCGAATTTACAACTTTCATTCGGATTCGCTTTCCCACTCCCAATCACGCTCGTCATCTGATATGTGTATAGTACTTGATTCCTCCGAATCACTTTCAATTTGTTCTAATTCCCCCATATCAACAAAAATGTCATCAATCGCAATTGGTGGGATGATGTCATTGGTCCTTACTCCATCCACGTTTTGGGTGGATGCTAATGAATCCACCTGGTAAACGATTTGGTCATCATCTATTTCCCCATCTTGTTCATGGTATCGGTCATCCAAGTGCCAAATATTTCTATGATTCACCATCTCAGCTACTCTCCAACCACCACCAGCTTTTGGATCATCCACATAGAATACTTGTTTCGTCGTACTAGAGATGATGCAGGGATCACTCTTAAACCACCGGGTGTTTGTGTTTATAGAGGTACATAACTGATATTTGATGACACTGCTTGGGATACTTGGGTTCGTATCAAACCAATGACACTTGAACAAGACGACTTCCTTGTGGTCGGCGTATAACACCTTAACCACAGTTAACAATTTGCCGTAGAAACCCGTATCAGCCTTTTCCCCATCGCCCGACACAAAGACCTCGCTGGTTTGTGTAGACAACTTGTCGTCTCGTTCTGTGCAAACGAACTTAACTCCGTTTACGTGACAACTAGTGTACGTTTCTCCTCGGAATGGGCCAATGACCAATTGCATTAATTCTTTATTGAAATTTGGCGAGTTTACATCTTTCAGCTGTGCCATCTGGTAAGATACACACACAAAACGAAATAGGTAAGCTTAAAACCTATTTAAGAAATTTGGAAACAAAATAATTGACTTACATGCTTGGAAAACCAACGTGGAAATAGTTGTTTGTCCATTTCTTCCCAATTAGAAGGAAATTGGGCCTTCATCAACGCCTCGTGCTGCTCGTGGAAGGGCCAGACTTTGTCACAGTTGTTTAGTATGAACCAATGAGCCACTTCCATGTCGCTATTGATGAATGGCTCCGAGATTGGACCAGTGCCAAATGGTCGTGCTGGTTGGGCAAATACAGATAGGGTCTCTGGACGTTGACCACCATCGTCGTTACGAGACGCCCTATTGAAGGCAGTTTCAACATTTCGAAGGTACATTACACAAAATGTCAGTGCCTCATTTGCAATGTACGCCTCGACATAGAGCCTTCGGGACGTGTCTTGTTCCGAAGTACCGCTTGTACGTACCTAACATTCTGCAAGGAAATTTACATTAAGATTCACATATATACATGATAGTAAGGAAATATTATCAAATAACAGGGATAAGTTTTACCTCTCGATTGGGTACATCCAACGATAATGCACCGGGCCAGCTAGCTTTGCCTCATCCGGCAGATGTATTTGTAGGTGCACTATTACATCAAAGAATGCAGGTGGATATATTTGCTCAAGCCGGCACATGATGTACACAATATCCTCGTTAATTGCTTGAAGGTCCCCCTTAACCAACGACCTGGCACATAGTATCTGGAAGAATTGAGACAAATAAACTATCGTCTCAACAACACCAGCCTCCAAGAAGGGTCGAATACCAATCAGAATGAGTCGTTGTAGCAAAACATGATAGTCATGGCTCTTCATACCAGAAATGGTCCCACCGTCCGTGCTAACACTCCGTGATATGTTTCCGGCGTACCCGTCGGGAAATTTCACACCCTGCAACCACTTAAGAAATTTTTCCTTATTGTCCGGCGTAAATGTATAACTTGGATGAGCCATGATGTATTTGTCATTGACGACTTTTGGCCACAAATTAGGCCGAATCCCCATTTCTTTCATGCCCAGACGAGTCTTTTTTGTGTCGTTTGACTTGCCTTCAATGGGTAAAGTCGTTCCCACAACACTCTCAGCAACATTCTTCTTGATGTGCATAGGATTGGCGATGTGTCTGATTTTCAACTTCGACCAATATGGCAACCGAAAGAATATGCTTTTTTTCTTCCAATTTTCCTGTTCAGTTGGTTTCGATCCTCGGGTGACGAAGTCATGTATACTGTTCAGTTTGGATAATATCTCATCACCGGACCTCTCCCTTAATCGACCTCTTAACTCTGATTTACCATCAAATGAGTCAGATTGCATTCGCCATCGATGATCCAAGGGCAGAAACCTTCTCGCACCCAAGTAGCATACCTTAGATGCGTGCCAAAAGGACGTTGTGTCTGGTCCACATGTCGGGCAAGCAAGATAGCCCTTGGTGCTCCATCTCGACAACATACCATAAGCAGGAAAATCATTAATTGCCCACATTACAGCCTCTCGTAGGGTGAACATTTCTCCACTGCACTTGTCGTATGTTCGGAGCATTCGGATGATGATGTCCATCATGTCATCAAAAATCTTGTTCGTTTGATTATACTCAACTTTCATGTGCATTAACTCCACAACTGCCCCTAGAACCGAAAATGATTTACAACTGGGATACAATTCGCGCTGAGCTTCTTTCAACAATCTCTCATAATGGAGTTCAGAGTCTTCGGGTTGCAACCTTAGCGCATCATCTTCCATATCATCTGATGCGGGAGGAAAAACATCGATTAATAACTCAACGACTTGATCATTATCACATCGCCGATCCAAACCACTTTCGTCCCGACGGGTCCCGGGAACCGAAGATGTAGATGCGGAAAATATTTCTTCACCGTGATAGATCCAATTAGTGTAGTTGTGTACGATCCCATTCCATTCCATATGAGTTTGGACCTCATTCAACGACATTCAAATGCAGTTGTTACATTTACAGCACGGACAACTGATACGCCTTGTATCACTGCAATGACTACGTGCAAAGGTAATGAAACTGTCGATCCCATCCAAAAACTGATCAGAAGATCTATCAAACATTTGCATCCACCCTCTGTCCATTGTGTCTGCTTTCACAACATAGAGTCAACGTAAGTAATTGAGTTAAAATTGTCCCGTAAATAGAACAAGTTAAAATCAAAAGCAGCTATTCTCTTTATGCCTCCGGTGATTTGGCCATATCCCATTCGAGAGTGCACGTTCTGTGCTGTGTAGTTTGCGACCTACGAGGCTAAATTTCGATCGAGGGAAATTTCGGCAGCATCTCCCTACAGTTCCCCAAATGCCCGACGTAGATATTATAAACAAATATCTAGTATGTATTCGGAGAACATTGAGGGGATACAAACCGAATTTCCCACAATCGAAACTTAACCTCGTAGATCGCCAACTACACAACACATAGTTGCGCACCCCCAAACTGTCAGAATATATGGACAATTCAAGAGTCAGTCAATCAATCTGATTCACTGACTCTCAAACGGGTCTAAGGTTTTTCAATGAATTTCATTATATGAAGTTAATCAACTCGATTAACTTCGCATAAACGGTTATGAAATATGAACGTATTTCACTCCGTCGGAACTAAATAAAGCGTTGTACAAAAAATATCACAACAAATTCACAAATACAAACATATATTAATTATCCATAAAACAGAATTTACAATTTTATAATTTCCGTATATATTTTCTATTTCCCTATTTTCCTATCATATTTTATAATTTCCTAACATATTTTCTAATTTCAATAATTTCATTACTTATTTTTTATTTTCATATTTTCCTAAAATATTTTCTAATTTCCTAATTTCCTAACATATTTTCTATTTCCCTAATTTCCTAACTAATTTTCTAATTTCCAAACATAATTTCGAATTTTAATAATTTCATTACATATTTTTTATTTTCCTATTTTCCTAAAATATTTTCTAATTTCATAATTTCCTAACATATTTTCTATTTCCCTATTTTCCTAACATATTTTCTGATTTCCAAACATATTTTCTAATTTCAATAATTTCATTACATATTTTTATATTTTCCTATTTTCTAACAAAATTTTCTAATTTCCTAACATATTTTCTATTTCCCTATTTTCCTAACATTCTTCCTAATTTCCAAGCATATTTTCTAATTTCAATCATTTCATTACATATTTTTATTTTTCCTATTTTACAACAAAATTTCCTAATTTCCTAACATATTTTCTATTTTCCTAATTTCATAACATATTTTCTATTTTCATATTTTCCTAACAAATTCTAAATAATTTCTACATATTTTCCACAATAAATACAAAATTTCCTAACATAATTATATCCAACATTCTTATCAAAATAAAATTGAGAGGTAAACACACATACCTTTTTATAAGTATTCCTTCAAATCAGCCTCAAAATTCCTACAACACAAAACATAATTAATTCCCAATCAAAAATCAAAATTTGAAAACAAAAAAAAAAAAAATTTCAAACCTTAATATTTGATATTTGGTGATTGATAGAGAAAAAGGATTTGATTGGTAGTGAAAATGGTGATGAGATGATGATTTTAGCTAGAGAAAGAGAGTGAGTGAGTGAGAGATAAAGAGAGAGAGCAGAGTTCAGTGATGAAGTAGAGAGGAGGAAGAAGAAGAAGAAGAAGAAAATAGAGAGTCTCGTGTATTTAGTGTGTTTAGACCTTTGCCCGACGAACCACATTCTCCGAGCAACTTTTAATGACCCGTCGGGCAACAAAGAGTCAACGCCAAATGTTACCCAACGTGGATTATTCGTCGTTGTATATAAGGTTACCCGATGGGGTTTACATATCGTCGGGTAACATCTTCCAATTTTGCGTGTCAACGGCATGCTCTTCCCGCCAATAGGTTACTCGGCGAGTATGCATCCGTCGGGCAAGATCTTGTTGGGCTAAACAAGATTTCTTGTAGGCCATTCACATTCCACCTGTGGTAGCAGAAAGAAGAGGAAAAAATAGATAACGTGGCATTTGGGTATGGGATGGTAAATAACTTTTATCCAGGGCCAAAAGGTTCAGATGGCAATCCAATATCGAGGATCCTAGGATTAGACACAGATCATCTGGCCAACTTTATGGTACAATTGAGCAAAGTCACGCTCCGAAGGTTTTCAAACTCTCTTCCACCTATATGGTAGCTGGAGAATCGACATTGTTACACTTATCGATAACCCATATGGCATGGCTTCGATGCTTATTAGGTTTTACGCCTCTTAAGTCCATGACATGCCATGTAACCCATATGGCATGGCTTCGATGCTTATTAGGTTTTACGCCTCTTAAGTCCATGACGTGCCATGTAACCCATATGGCATGGCTTCGATGCATATTAGGTAATGAATGGCACAAATTCCGCCAGCGAGTCAAGATACTCCAAGCGAATGCTTGAACCAGGTATTTACAGCCTCAGGGTAACTATGTGTGTCAGGCCAAGTTGCTTAAGATCATGAAGCCTCTCATCTTGATACATGACTCCTACCCTAACTTCAGAATCGAGAGAAGTTGCAACCATGTTGGAAACATACCCACAAGCTCGAGTCGAAGAAGCGGAAAAGATCGTCAATTCAGTTTCTCCATAGCTTATGGTGGCTCTAGTGTAGTGTGGACCCTCGAGAGGATGGCTAAGGGATTCTACGTCCCATTATTGTCCACCCCGTTCTTTGCATTCCTATTTCTCAATGTATGATTGTCCACAGTCATACGCTAGGGAAATCACTTTCGCCTTAATAGGCAGCCATACTACTCGGGAGGCTAGCTGGGCCTATTGTCCATATCAACATCCTTACTCCTCCTCGGGATTCGCATCATGTGCTAAGAAGAGTTAATTCTCGCTCCCTCAGATATTGTCTGTCCACGGAATCACCACCGCCACACTCATCTTGGCATTTATGATCATCATGGGGCCATACCCAACTACGCTGCCCACAACCTGGTTCTGATACCAATTGTTACACCCTGCCCTGAATATCTACCTGGATACCGATAATCCTAGGTGCTGGCCGACACCTGGACGGTCAGTCCTGGTGACGAAAGCCAATTCTAGATTCTATAACATCAGAGATTTTTCTGAGCATAGCAATGCCCTTGATGATCATAGATGAAGCACTAGAGGCTAGGACCAATCCTCAGCCTTTTTCACCTCGTCGGGTGAAATCAGACCTGTCCCAAAAGAACTTCCTCATCAAGTAAAGCATCGGTAACATCGTCTCACTAAGACGAAATCGATTAACTGAGGTGTTGCACTCATACGAACCATACATAGTTCGTCTATCCGGGTCACATCCCACACCAAACCCACTTACCACGGTAACAAGTATTCACTCATGAGTGCTTGGAATTCTGATCAACGCCCATGGCAATCATTGCCAACTCATATTAGCCTGCACATCCATCGGCTATCGTGTCATGTAAGCCGGCATGAACCCTCGGCTATCATATCATCCTAAGCCGGCATAATCATCGGCTGTCATAGCATATATAAGCCAACATGAATCATCGGCCAAAACATAACATATAAGACGGCATGTATCCTCGACTGTCACATCACATAAGCCGGCATGTAACCTCGATTATCACGTAACTCGGAAAATCTCTCGGTTACCATATCTCATTAGCTGGCATAACCCTCGGCTGACATATCACTTAAGCCGGAATATCCCTCGGCTATCATATCTCATTATTCGGCATAACCCTCGGTTGGTATATCACATAAGCCGAAATGTATTCTCTGCTTTCATATCTCATCAGCCGGCATAACCTTCAGCTAGCATATCATGACTCAATCATCATAGTAGGTACCCCATTGGCACTGTAGTCGCACAAGCCACACGCACGTGACAGGACTGGGTGTTGTTGGTAAAAATAAAGAATATGAATATGAACTCTATCTTTAATAGTTAAAATTCATGCAAGTGCACAAATCGATAAGGATAGTATAGTAGCACATCAAGATTCGATCCCTCGAGGACTTGTATCAACGTTATGTCTACTCTAGTATTTAGGCTCAACTAACTCAGATTAAGACTCAACACGAATAAAAAAAAAAAGGGTTTGATGTGTTTGAAAACCAGATATTAAAACATAAACTTAGGGTGCGAAGAAAGGAAATAAACAACAACAAATATATTGACAAGTTGATTAACTAAAGTCGAATTAAGGCCCATGTTGGATAAAATAGAGAACACAAATATAAAATCTATTCTATTCAGTTTAACCTTGCAAGTGTACAAATCATGTAGATAGTATAGCAAATAAGCAAGGGTCGAATCCCACAAGGACTTGTCTTAACGTTTAAATCCACTTTATTACTTAGATTGATTAATTAATTCAAAATTTAATAAAACAAAAATAGAAAATAAAAAAAAATGCACACGCACATAGGGGGTTTAAAATAATTAAAAATAAACAAATAAACGAAATAAAATAAAACAATTAATAAAAATAAAATTTTAGGGCACTCAATCCACCACTAACCACAATTACTTCCCTAACATGATTTCCAAGATTCAATTATTAAGAAACATCTTAATATGATGCCCATGCGAAGGTCCGGTCAAGGTTCACTCCACACATTTTATTCCCTTCTTAATTCCTATGTACCAGGCATTTCCGGCTCACTACCACAACTATTCAATTATGTAATAGTTCTCTTAAGATAATGTCACATCTCTTAAGCGATTATAACACAAAAGAAAACATTAAGTACGAAAGGAAATTTAATGACATCACATTACCCCTAGAAGATGTCGTTTAATCTAAGTTGTCATGAATTTAGATAACAAGTAAGATGTAAAGCCACTACCCTCGATGCTAAATAATCACAAGAAGATGACCAGTCAAACAAGCAATTATTCATCGATAGATCATGCAAATAAGCAAGTCAAACTCATAAACATAAACTAAGCTCATGACGCAAAGTAATATAAATTATATTCAACATTCAAAATAATATAAATCAATGGTCAAAATCACATTAAAGAAGAACCATGGCTAGGGCTTCAAGAAGCCCTAACCTAATAAGAAACTACAAAATAAAATAACAGTGTTTTTGCTCTGATTTATTTCTATGTATATTTTTCGAACCTTGGATCCCCTTTTACAAAACTCTAGTACCTCTATTTATAGTAGAATTATTAATCATTAAATAAATAGAAGTTTGCTTTTAAATTCTACAAGGAAAATGTTTTTCTAAACATTTATGAAAATTCTAATTAAAACCTTTCCTACAAGTAAAAAGACCAAAAATAATAATTCTTAATTAAATAAGCATGAAATCTCCTTGAAATAAGGAGAATAGGTGCGAACACAAGTTGGAAATCCCCTAAATTAAGGTTTAAAGCTCGTAGGAACAGCTGGAATATCTTCAGTATGAATGTCGGTGGTCAACCACCGAAATCGGGAGTCAAGGCACTGGGTCAAGGGGCTGGTCAACAGGCGCGAAAGCTGGGAAATGGATTTCGCTGGAACCGGGCCGAACAGATCCTAGGCTTCCCCACACCTTCGCTGAAAGAGAGCTGGTAGGTTCGGTGGACGTTTGCTGACTTGATTCGCTCCACTGCCGGGCTGTTCTTTTATACTCGGTGGGAATCCACCGAATGGATTTTCTCTTTTTGGTGACCTCCCTTGTTTCTTTCATAACTTCTTCGTTATAACTCCGATTGAGGTGATTCTTTCGCCCAAATTCTCGTAATTCCAAGCTCTAACTAATTCTGCACACTTCTCACAAATATATTATTTTCTCCTATTTCATTGAACGAAATATTCACAAAATATAAGTAAAAGAGTATTAAATCACGGATAAAACATGTATTAATACCCACAATAGGAGGAGTTTTGTCTCCTGAGGATTATGCCAGTTACGATACCCACAAACGTTTTACTTAACAACCAAAAAACTAAAAATACTCTTTAGAAAATTAATAAGAACCAATGTAAGTCTATCATGCTTTGCTAAACTAAAGAGATGCCATAAACAAGAATGTATCATGTGTTAAGTGTGAATGTCAAAACTTCAAGTAATCAAGCTTAAAGACAACTACATTTAAATGCCTTAGAAAGATTTCGCATCGACTCTAATCCTCACTAGGCAACTCTCAATTTTCACAAGAATCCTAGGCTTACACTCTTATCAAGCATATGTGATGGAAGTTATGTAAAGGAAATCAAAGTATAATCACATATGAATATCAATGAAAGAACGATAATTTCTTAAAATTGATATCATGAAAAAAATTGAAAATTAGAAACGTAGATACTTACCTCAATTCCAAGCATAATTTCCCATAAGATCCGTTATGTCTTCAATTAAGAGTGTAATGAGGCTAGGGCACTCAATCCACTTTATTACTTAGATTGATTAATTAATTCAAAATTTAATAAAATAAAAATAGAAAATAAAAAAAAACGCACATTGGGGGGCCACAATTACTTCCCTAACATGATTTCCAAGATTCAATTATTAAGAAACATCTTAATATGATGCCCATGCGATGGTCCGGTCAAGGTTCACTCCACACATTTTATTCCCTTCTTAATTCCTATGTACCAGGCGTTCCCGGCTCACTGCCATAACTATTCAATTATGCAATAGTTCTCTTAAGATAATGTAACATCTCTTAAGCGATTATAACACAAAAGAAAACATTAAGTACGAAAGGAAATTTAATGACATCACATTACCCCTAGAAGATGTTTAATATAGGTTTTCATGAATTTAGATTACAAGTAAGATGTAAAGCCACTACCCTTGATGCAGAATAATCCCAAGAAGATGATCAGTCAAACAAGCAATTATTCATCGATAGATCATGCAAATAAGCAAGTCAAACTCATGAACATAAAATAAGCTCATGACGCACAATAATCTAAATTATATTCAACATTCAAAATAATATAAATCATGGGCCAAAATCACATTAAAGAATAACCATGGCTAGGGCTTCAAGAAGCCCTAACCTAAAAGAAACTACAAAATAAAATAAAAGTGTTTTTGATCGGATATTTTTTGGACCTTGGATCCCCTTTTACCAAACCCTAGCACCTCTATTTATAGGAGAATTGTTAATCCTCAAAGGGCTGATCAACATGCGCCAAAGCAGGGAAATGGATGTCGGTGGAAACTGGCCGAAACGAGCCTGGACTTCCTCGCTCACGCGCTGAAAGGGAGAAGGTAGGTTCGGTGGACGCTTGCTGAATTTATTCGCTCCTCTACTGGGATGTTCTTTTACACTCGGTGGACATCCACCGAATGGCTTTTCTCTTTTTAGTGACCTCCCTTGTGTCTTTCATAACGTATTCGTTAAAACTCCGATTGAGGTGATTCTTTTGTCCAAATTCTCATAATTCCAAGCGCTAACTAATTCTGCACTTTTCTCACAAATATATTAATTTCTCAAGTTTCATAGAACGCAAATATTCACAAAACGTAAGTAAAAATGCATTAAATTATGGATAAAACATGTATTAATTATGACCTAACAGCTAACCATCCACCACTAGTCAATTAAAGTTCCTAACACAATTTCCAGGATTCCATTGTTATGAATTATCTGAATCTGTTGCCCAAGAAAAGGTCCACTCAAGGCTCACTCCACACATGTTATTTCCCTCTTAGTTATATGTCGCAGGTCTCTCAAACTCGCTACCACAATTATTCAGTAGAATGCATGAAGTACGAAAGGATATTTAATAACATCACACTACCCCTAGAGAAGGATCAGCAATCTAGGTTGTCAAGAATTGGATTACAAGTAAGACGTAAAGCTACAACCGTCGGTGCCAAACAATCATAAGAAGATGATCAGTCAATCAAGCAATTATTCACCTATAGTTATATGCAAACAAGGTGAACAATCTCATAAACATAAACTAAGATCATTACGCATAGAAATCCAAACAATATTTAAGATTCATAACAATAGTAATCGAGGGCCAAAATCATGTTAAGGAACTACATGGTTAGGGCTTCAAGCATCCCTAATTCTAGAAGAACTACTCACACATAATTGAAAGTAAAACCATAAAAGAATTCATTGTACAAAAATAATAAAAAAGAAGGAAGAAGGAACTCTTGGAAGAATGGTGATACACTGAAGACATCCAAGGTAGCTCAAAAACCCCTCTGCGTTCTTTCTCGCTTCCAAACCAAGCACAACCAAAACCTAAAACTAAACTGCTGAATTCTAAAGTCTGAGCGTAAAATTAAAACTGTGATATGACTAGGGTTAGTTAGGGACCCCCAGTTTCATGTTAAAAACTAGTTTAAATACTGCTAGGGCTTCCCCTAAAAACAAGGAATTGAAAACAAAAAAAAGGACCAAAAAGCCCTTAATGAAACGCTAAAACAGGTTTCCTAGTTTAGTAGGGACACGGGATAGGTCGCGGGCTGTGATGCAAGAAAGGATATTTCTTGTGTGGCAAGGCTGATTCTGGAAGGTTCTGAGACTTTTGTGGATAGCAAGGCATGGCTGGCACAATCTTAGACCTTCTTAACAAGGCTGGACCTCATTTTGGGCTCCACGACTTCATTATTGGACTTGTTAAGAACTCAGCAGGACGTTGACCAATGCAATAGAGACAAACCACTAATTTAACTTTAATTTGATGTATCTAGCATGGTTATAGGCTTTTTCCTGCTCAAAAGCTCGTAGAAAACTCAGTGGCCCAATTTGGCTCAAATCAAGGCTCCCGGGAGGTACTTTAGGGCACAACATGTCATTGGCAGTTATGGGTGTGCCACTTGATTTCATTAGCTTAGATAAGTTTTTAGAAGTGTACTTCTGGGTGGTGTCTCACTTGGTTTCATCGAGTTCCAATTCATGTCCCATTTTGACTCAATCAGCATGTAATGGCCCTATATAGGGCGCAGTCGAGGGCACGACCTGAGTTCATCGCTTGACCTGGTCTCTGGCACTTCTGAGGGACACATTTGGAACCTGGGACTTGAGGCATGTCCAGGGACACGATTGGGACTTGTCTAAGAGCTCTGAAGACCCGCTATGGCTCGTCTGGGCTAGTTCTAGAACTCGATTTAGGGCACAGATTAGGGCTCTTCTGGGGTGTCTTTGAGACATGTCAGGGACATGTCATGGCATGCACATTGGCTCACTTTAAACTTTGTCTGCTGGTCCTCAGACATGGTTTTAGGACCCCGGATGGCTTGATTCGAAGCTCTTGATCCTGCGCCCTAAATAGGGCACAAGGATTTGCCGTGGCTTGACGACAACTCCTTCATTACAACTCTGATTTGAGCCATTCTTTTTGCAGTGTTCTCAGAATGAACCTGTCTCTTTTCAAATCTATACATTGCTCACAAGATTGATCATTTCTCCTATTGATGACATGAAATCACTCAAAAGACAAGAAGAAGGGCTTTGAATGACATCTAAAAGATGCATAAATAATAACTGAACAAGTACCCCAAACCTATCTTTTGCTAGTCCCTGACCAAAATAAGGGAAACCAAACTAAGCAAAATGAAAAGACTCGATCTTAATTAAGATAGATCATTTAAACCCCTAGGTGTCCTTAGTAGGAGGAGTTTTGTCTCCTGAGGGTTTACTAGTTATGCTACCCACAAACATTTTACTTAAACAACTAGAATGCTAGAGACAGTGCTTAGGAAAAGTTTATAAGAACCAAATGAACATGCTTTGCAAAACTAAAAGATCATGCCACAGTAGTAAGAGTCATGTGTAAAGCGAGAATGCCAACATCTTAAATAATCATGCTTAATAAAACCTTTATAATTCAAGTGCTCCAGAAAGATTTCGCCTCGGCTGTAATCCTCACTAGATATCTCTCAATTGACTATAGAATCCTAGGCGTTTCACTCAAATCATGCATATGTGATGGAATTTATGTAAAGACATTCAAATTTAATCACATATGAACATTCAATGAAAAACAACACTTTCTAGAATTAAGATCTCATGAATGGAATTGAACTTTAAGAACATAGATACTTACCTCAATCCTTAGCATGACTGGCCATAAGATCAGTTAGGTCTTTCACATCAGGTTGCAATGGGGCTAGGCTTAATGGTTTAAGAAGGAAGGGATAGGATTCAAAGAACCTGAGTTGTGCCAAGGTATGAGAATTCATGGCTTGAACTTGTACTTTTTGATCCGAATCCTTGCTTAAGGCTCACGGCATTGCATTTCTTGATTGCTCTTCTTGAGGTTCTTTGGGTCACTTGGATCAATTCACTTTTTGTTATCACTTTTTTTTTCTTTTCTTATTTCTTTTTTTTCTTTTTGAATTGAATTGACCCAAGATCATGCAATAGTTTCCTCATTCCTTATGAAGCTTTTCACTTGTAGAGCTTTTTACTCAAAATTCAAAATTTTGGACTTTCTCACACTTGGTGCTTGCGGCAATAACTCTTAGAACTGGGCAACAACTTCTTTCACTTCTCATTCTCACCATGAATCTCATTTAAGGCATCCCTCGCACAAACTTATGTTATAGGGCATGGCCTAATTGAATGGTTCAATGTTTGGGCGGATTGTACTTTAGGCGATGAAAGAAGAGGATGAGTGTTTGGCTTCAAAAGGGCTTAGGCATAACACAATAGGGTAAGATAAGGCCTTTAGGTAGTTAAGCACACATAGCCTACATCACTTCTTATGGAAAACCACACTTCAAACCAAGAGCATCTATATGATGTTAGTTCTTTAAGATTCAATGCAAGTATGAGGTAATGAGATCAACATTTATGAACAAAAGTGAAGAGTGTTTAAAGAGTATAAACAATGTTAATCACTCAGAAAGAATGGCATTAAGGCTCAAGTTCTCACATGGTAGTCTCCACTAATTTTCTGAAGTTCACTCAAATTTAGTCATTTTGTTCACCTAATTATCCAGGACATGGAATTGTGCAGCGCAAAATTATGCTACAACTGATTATGGGATGATTCTTAGTAAAACAAAGATAGTTAACTTCGCATGTACACTCATATTAACAAGCTAAAGCACTAGTCACTAACAACAACTTAAACTAACAACTTGAACTAACTAAACAACTTAAGATCATAAACTGAAAAAAAAAAAAAAACCTGAAAATATGGCCGTGTACACCCCCAAACCTATTGGTTTCTATATGCAAAATTTCAATCCCACACCCCCAAACCTAAACTAAACATTGTCCTCAATGTTTTAAGAATAAGAAAAACAAGACAAAATATAAGTTTAGTGAGGTGATATGCGCAGAAACAAAAGAATGAGAGAAGGGTACAAAACAGGGCTAGTTTGCCTCATAAGAGCGCTTTATTTAACGTCTAGGGAAGACGAGGGTGGCATCTATGAGCTAGGTGGAGGCATGGCAAGCATGGAAGCGTCAACATGGATCGTGTTGTAAGACTCTCACTTCATAATGTTAGCTGCATCATGTTGTAAGACTCTCGCTGCAGAATGTTAGCTGCATCATGTGGAACGAAATTAGAAACACTAAACAGAATACACCTATGAGAACGCAATCTATCTGGAAAGAGATTGAGACGTGAGTTTAATGAGAGCATTTTCTGTCCACTTTCAAACATCTTCTTTCAAAAATGGTCGTGGTGAAAGGGATTAGGTTGTGCCCTGTACATCCTAGTCTTCAGGACCCTTTTCCTTGGTCCTTTCCGTCGTCGTTTCGTTTTGAACTTGAAGAGGGGTACCAAGTTGAGGGCGTTCATCACCTTCTTTTTGGTATTTGGAAGTAATAGACATGGTGTGAATGCAATATGTCCTCGATGTGAGCACAAGCTGTCGAGGGAATCCTGGCTAGCCCGCAGACTTCGTGCGGCCTTCCCGCGGCCTTCGCTTCGTCTTGAAGTTATCGTTGGAATGTTCTTCAAATTCTCTTGTAATGATCTCCAATCAACAGGATAAACTAGAGGCTGATCTTGAGACCCGTTTGGGAGGATGCAGAAGTGAGTTTGAAGTTGATCACTCGCCCGCGGGCTTCCTGCGGATTCACATATCCTGCTGCAAAATGTGGTTTCGAGGACCCAATTGGAGTCGATGGCCCGATCTTCGCATTTCATGTGCTTGGGTCTATGTGCTCCCCTATGAGTGGGTCCTTGAAACACCAGCTCTACAGCGCTTGAGGCATCCTGGCTAGCCCGAATGATTTGCTTTCGAATACAAAACAGTGGATGAGGAGCTTGGATGAAGTGCAGCGGACGCGTTGTTGGGCAACAAGTCAGGCGTAGGAACGGTTTGAGTAGCATAATCAGACACGGCATGGTGCTCAGCTTGGGGCAAGGCCTTGGGCAGAACATGGGGCATGAACATGGGCAATGTCGCGGGTTGTGCTGCAGGTAGGAAGTCCGATGCAGCTCGAGCTTGAGCTTAAGGCTCAGTTTGGGGCAGAGCCTTAGACACAGCGCTAGACGGAAACCTAGGTGCAGGCACAGCTTGGGGCAGGAACTCAGAATTTAGGCCTGTAACCTCTTCCATAGTTGATTTGTTCTCAATTGAAGCCCTTTGAGAAGGTTCAGGGAGTTTCCCTTCAAGTGGGTCCTTGAAGCACGACTTTCCCAGCACTTGGGGCATCAAATTATCCTCTCCCAACTCTACCAAGGTGTCTTTTTCACCTTCCTCCATCCCAATCTCTTCCTCCCATTCTTCTTCCGTTTCGAGTTCCCACCTATAAGTGCAAGGTAAAGAAATATGGTTAGGCATTGAATCAACATTAGAAACATTGGGAAGGAAAGAGTATAATTGAGGGTTAGAAGTATGGTTGTCCCATTGCTTAATTTGAGCAGATTTGGGAGGCAATGTCACGTCATGGCCATGGATGGGAGCCAAGGCCTCTATGGCAGGCTTTTGAAGTGTTGGTGTGATAGTATCCTTATCAAGCTCATCATCCAAAGCCTCACTTGGTAGGGAGGGTGCCATGTCTTCGCATTGACTCATGTAGAACACAAAATTCTCAAGTCTCTCATCCATGCGCTTCATCAGCTCTTAAGTTTCTTGAGTATAATTTGATGTGGCTTTAACGCTTTGTGCCAAGATCTTGGAGTTCAGGATATGAGCCGTGGTCAGGAGCTATTGGAGTGGTATTCCATGTGAAATTAGGCTGATCGCACCATCCTGGATTGTATGGATCTAGATATTCTTGATAATGGTATCCAGGCTGATTCCTCCACCCTTAATTGAATGGACTTGAGTAGGAATCACTCCATGGTCCCGTATCCATGTCAAATTATCCATATGTACAAATAAGGAATTACAAACTGAGTTAGTATAAAATCTAAATTAAATGGACACCATTGAGAGACAAGTCCTCGGCAACGGCGCCAAAAACTTGTTGGAAAAAATAAAGAACACAAATATGAACTCTACCTTTAACAGTTAAAATCCTAGCAAGTGCACAAATCGATAAGGATAATATAGTAGCATAGCAAGAGTCGATCCCTCGAGGACTTTTATCAACGTTATGTCCACTCTAGTATTTAGACTCAACTAACTCAGATTAAGACTCAACAACAATAAATAAAAAGGGGGGTTTGATGTGTTTGAAAACCAGATATTAAAACAAAAACTTAGGGTGCGAAGAAAGTAAATAAACAGCAACAAAGATATTGGCAAGTTGATTGATTAGAGTTGAATTAAGGCTAACTATCCACCACTAGTCAATTAAAGTTCCTAACACAATTTCCAAGATTCCATTGTTATGAATTATCTGAATCTGATGCCCATGCAAAGGTCCAATCAAGGCTCACTCAACACATGTTATTTCCCTCTTAGTTTATATGTCGCAGGTCTCTCAAACTCGCTACCACAACTATTCAGTAGAATGCATGAAGTACGAAAGGAAATTTAATGACATCAAACAACCCCTAGAGAAGGATCAGTAATCTAGGTTGTCAAGAGTTGGATTACAAATAAGATGTAAAGCCATTACCGTCGGTGCCAAACAATCACAAGAAGATGATCAGTGAATCAAGCAATTATTCACCTATAGTTCTATGCAAACAAGGTGATCAATCTCATAAACATAAACTAAGATCATTACACACAGTAATCCAAAATATATTCAAGATTCATAACAATAGTAATCAAGGGCCAAAATCATGTTAAGGAACTACATGGCTAGGGGCTACAAGCAACCCTAATTCTAGAAGAACTACTCACACATAATTGAAAGTAAAACAATAAAAGAATTCGTTGTACAAAAACAATAAAAGAGAAGGAAGGAAGAAGGAACTCTTGGAAGAATGGTGATGCACTGAAGATGTCCAAGGAAGCTCCAAAACCCCCCTCTGTGTTCTTTCTCGCTTCCAGACCAAGCACGACCAAAAGCTAAAACTAAACTGCTGAGTTCTGAACACAATTTCCAAGATTCCATTGTTATGAATTATCTGAATCTGATGCCCATGCAAAGGTCCAATCAAGGCTCACTCAACACATGTTATTTCCCTCTTAGTTTATATGTCGCAGGTCTCTCAAACTCGCTACCACAACTATTCAGTAGAATGCATGAAGTACGAAAGGAAATTTAATGACGTCAAACAACCCCTAGAGAAGGATCAGCAATCTAGGTTGTCAAGAGTTGGATTACAAATAAGATGTAAAGCCATTACCGTCGGTGCCAAACAATCACAAGAAGATGATCAGTGAATCAAGCAATTATTCACCTATAGTTCTACGCAAACAAGATGATCAATCTCATAAACATAAACTAAGATCATTACACACAGTAATCCAAAATATATTCAAGATTCATAACAATAGTAATCAAGGGCCAAAATCATGTTAAGGAACTACATGGCTAGGGCTACAAGCAACCCTAATTCTAGAAGAACTACTCACACATAATTGAAAGTAAAACCATAAAAGAATTCGTTGTACAAAAATAATAAAAGAGAAGGAAGAAGGAACTCTTGGAAGAATGGTGATGCACTGAAGATGTCCAAGGAAGCTCCAAAACCCCCTCTGTGTTCTTTCTCGCTTCCAGACCAAGCACGACCAAAAACTAAAACTAAACTGCTGAGTTCTAAAGTCTGAGCGTAAAATTAAAACTGTTATGCGGCTAGGGTTAATAGGGGACCCTCAATTTCACGTTTAAAACTAGTTTAAATACTCCCAGGGCTTCCCCTAAAAACTAGGAATTGAAAACAGAAAACAAAGGACAAAAAAGGCCTTAATGAAACACTAAAATAGATTTCCTTGTTTGGCACGGACACGGGATAGACCGTGGGCTGGGCCGCGGACTTGTGATGCAAGAAATAATATTTCTTGTGTGGTAAGCCTGATTCTAGAAGGTTCTGAGACTTTCATGGATAGCAAGGCATGGCTGGCACAATCTTGGACCTTCTTGACACGACTGGACCTCATTTTGGGCTCCACAACTTCATTATTGGACCTGTTAAGAACTCAGCAGGACATTGACCAATGCGGCTGGGACAAACCACCCATTTCACTTTAATATGATGTATCTAGCGTGGTTCTGGGCTTTGTCCTGCTCAAAAGGTCGTAGAAAATTCAGTGGCCCAATTTGGCTCAAATCAGGGATCCTAAGAGGTCTTTTAAGGCGCAACATGTCATTGGCCGTTCTGGGTGTGCCATTTTATTTCATTAGCTTAGATAGGTGTTTAGAAGTGTACTTCTGGGTGGTGTCTCACTTGGTTCCATCGAGTTCCAAGTGATATCCCATTTTGACTCAATCAGCATATCACGGCCCTAAATAGGGCGCAGTCGAGGGCACGACCTGAGTTCATCGATGGACTTGGTCTCTGGCACTTCTGAGGGACACGTTTGGAACCTGGGACTTGAGGTGTGTCTGGGGACACGATTGGAACTTGGCTGAGAGCTCTGAAGACGCGTTATGGCTCGCCTCGGCTAGTTCTAAGACTCGATTTAAGGCACAAACTTGGGCTCCGTTGGGGTGTATGTGAGACCTGTCAGGGACAGGTCATGGCTTGCACCTTGGCTCTCTTTGCACTTAATCTGCTAGTCCTCATACATGATTTTAGGACCCAGATGGCTTGATTCGAAGCTCTTGATCCTACGCCCTAAATAGGGCACAAGGATGCACCAGGGCCTGACTTAGGACTCGAACTTCAACTTGAGACATATTCTTCATTACAACTCTGATTTGAGCCATTGTTTTTGCAGTGTTCTCAGAATGAACCTATCTTTCTAAATCTGCACATTGCTCACAAGATTGATCATTTTCTCCTATTGATGACATGAAATCACTCAAAAGACATGTAGAAGGGCATTGAATGACATCTAAAATATGCATAAATAATGACTGAACATGTGTCTTCGCTTGTACCACGACCACGTGAAGGATTGGGTGCAAGCACCATCACCACGAGTTCCCCTATGAGCTCTGGGACCACTTAGACTCATAAGAGTTGGGGGGACATGACTGCCGCTGTTTAACTAGTATAGAGCGAGCACAGGTGAACGATCACGTAGATGACTGGTCTGTGGCCTACAGACATGTACGACACCATATGGGTATACCACGACTCGACATAAACATACGACTCAAAAAGACTCGACTCGATACATGACACGTGTAATAGCCCGGCATGCATCGGCCTTGTACCACAATATTGACTCAGATGCTATGCCGACATGACTAATCGACGATAGCATCTCAATACTGACTCCTATGCTAAACCAGCATGATCCCTCAACAATAGCATCTCAATTAGATACCCTTCTATCTCAGTTTTCGTAATTCATATCTCATAATTAACCCTCGAGATACCCACTAATGTGATAGTTTATACTCATTTCGGAGTAGTTTACCAATTGTAGGTTTCCGAACCCTCAATATTTTATTCTACAAGGTAACTAGTGGCATAGTCTAAGATTACTATTGTTTCTAATGCATATAAAATTCTATCAAACTGCACTAGCCATCATATTCATCAAGCATCCAATGATATAAATAATGCATAACTATAAGTTTAGTGAAAGGTGGCCACTCACCTCGTTTATTTACTTGCTTCTGCACTTTCCCTCGATTTTCGTCTTGAGTGGTGCGACTCTCCATCGTCACCTCGTCTATGATTCCAATAAAAAGGAAGCATTAGTACCAATAAACCCTTAATTAAATCATTGCATGAGGCCCCTAGCCCTTGGGTTTAAACACACCCCTAAAACAACTCAATTCATATTTAAAATGCTCAAACGGGGCTCTACATCATTGGGCGAGGCCCCTAGCCACGCGCCACTGTGGATCGGGAAATGACCCCATGCACCGCCACACGCCGATGGAAGGCCAGCGGCCACCCCTAGCGATGGCCACAGCGGTCACTAGCCCTCATGCGCGTCTCACGCGCCTACACAGTAACGGCGGAATATTTCGTTGCTCTGACAGAATATTCTGTCAACTCTGACAGGATATTCTAACGAAATTGGAATATTGCATCCAGTTAACGGCGTCAAGCCTCCGTTATTACGCCGCTAGCCTTTAACGGAATATGCTAACACTGTCAGCATATTCCTTCAAACATTGACGGTGTCAGTTGACTTAATGGTTGACTAGTTGCTGATTGTGCTGCTGATTGGGTTGCAACGTCGCTCCACGTGACTGCCAGGTGGCTGCCGCGTCAGCACGTCGAGCTGAACCAGGTTACCGGAGCTCGCCGGAGAAGACGACCGTACCACAGTGGTCGCCTCCATTACAGTGGATGAATTCTGGAAATTTCTAGACGAAAATCGCCATTTTCGGCGAACTTCTAACTCCCTCCAATCCTCACCGATTTTTACAATCCACACACCTAAATCCATCTACTCACTCCCAAGAACTCGAAAATGAGGTCAATGGTGTGAGTTCGTACATGGTTTGGCCAAAAATCCGTCGAGAAGATTCGGCCCACTTCCTATCTATGATCCTCCGCGTCTTGTGGTGCTCGAGCCTCGAGGCGGCCATCAAGTGGTTTGTGGGATTGAGAGGGACCGAGAGAAGAGAGAGAAAGAGACTGAGCGAGAATGTGGGAGGAGAGAGAAAAATCCCTATTTATACTTCTGGACTTTTCCAAAAATTACCATTACGTCCTCATCATTTCATACCCGTAACTTCCTCGTACGAACTCCAATTTTCGAGTGTCGCATATCTACGCACTCATGAGTTCGAGACGTACGTATTGGTATGGGAAACGTAGCCAAAAGTGTTCTTGATCGAAAGGTGACTGTCGGGCCCATCGATAAAACAAGGGTAAAATGGTCATTTTGCGACCCAAGTTTCTAATTATGGCCTACAAAAACTTTGGGCTTTCGCGAATGGTCCAGAATTCTTTTTGTTCAACCCAATACTTACCGGATTCTAAGGTTAAATTTTTAAATTCCATTTCATATTCCAGAACAGGTTGTAACAATACTTCTCATTTTCTTCTAAAAACGTACCAATGCTTGACTAAAAGGAAGGAAAAAAAAAAGGGTATTTATGTTTGATGAATTTTGCAGGCTTCGCAGCAATAGGCTGTCCCATTTGGGGTTTATGGAACTTGGCTCGACCGAATACAATTACCATTCTTATTTTAAGCCAGAATCCCAGTAAAAAAAAACGAGACCTCCCCATTAAAATTCGAAAGGCCTGATTTTCAAGGAATCAAATTCTAATTGATGAATTAAAATCCTGCGTTTCCTTGTAAATTGTTTACAATTACAATTTGATTGTTAGATACTTCGTCGTTTCTCATTAAAGGTAATTCTTTGTTGAAAAAAAAAATTGCAGCCGTGCCTATAAATTTGTAGATACCAAACTGATAATTTTCATCATAGATACCAATAAACTACATATCTTCCAACTGAGTTACATGTCTTCTGTAGTTGAAACATTATGTGTTAGTGAACAATACGTTTTGTTCGAAATTTGCTGGAAGTACTTTGTGACTAGGGGGCAAGCCACACCTTGAGCGGGGATTAGTCCCAGCCTTCGGATGTGGGGACACCTTGTGGTATTTACCATAAAAAACAATAGGTTTGGTTTTGTTTTTTATCTTTTGTACAGTGAGTAAGGTATGTTGAATAAATTTGGTGGGTTTTTCAATAGATACAAAAAATTAAAATTTTTTAGGGGGTGTTTTAAATTCAACAAATTAGGTGATGAATATAAAACCACCATATCATTAACTAGTGACAAAATTGTGTTTTAATTTTTGGCCATTTGAAGTTTTACAAATTAAAAGATAGGATTTGAATCCTCAAAAATTAAATTAATTAAACTTATGATTTAATAACATAAAATGATATTAGTATCGCTAACAAAAAGAAAAATGTTAATATATGGTAATATAATCCAATGATATTCTTCTTAAAATCAAATTCAAAAAATGAAATCAAATCACACTAATCAATATGTTAAACCCCATCCCGAATATACCACCGGATATCGAGAATACCGGGCGCAGGCCAACCCCTGGATGCTGAGTCAAGGTGACAAAAGCCCTACCAAAACGATGCGTTTTAGGAAGTCTAGTGAAAAGAAGAGTAATAAACACTAAATTACTGTTTCACTGCGACAGCGAACAACTCAGAGCATAATTAAATGATCATAATTAAAGCATCAATTCTTAACCGAATGTTACCTTGTTACACCCTCCATGGGTGGTGTTAAAGCTGTCATCATGTGATTCCTTTCACGCACCCACGAACCTTCCTCTGCATACTAGAAAGGAGTAAAACATAAAGGTGAGTGGACCTTAGTATTTCTCGATGAAACACATAACATATAAAACATATATTAATCCCTAATTACTAGCATACAGGGGTTTCTCAATCTTATAGATACACACTAGAAGGTTTCACCTTTGACACCATCAAGGTCACCCATGTACACACATACAATCCATATCATACTCACCATATATCCTGTGCCGATCATGGCACCTTAGCATTTGGGTCATCACCTGTGGCATTATTTCATACTCAACAGTAGAATCAATATACTAATCTAATAACCCGCAGGGCTAGCAACCATACAACATAATCACATAATGATTTACCAACTAACATTCACAATGAATCTTCATACATTGAAGATGATACATCATACCCATGGACGACAAGACCAGTAATACTTTGATACCAACACCTCTCTATGATGGTATCGATTATCTCAAGGACACATCGTCCATACAAAACATAATCTCATCAATCTAGGTCACTGCCCACACCATACCCACTGACCTCGATAACGAACGTACCCTCTCCGGCACATAAACTCTGATCACTAGTCATGACAACCCGTCGTCATATCGTACAAGCCGACACGTCCCTCAGCTACCGTATCTCATATGAGCGTATATCATCTCGTAACAGCAAGCATAATCCGCAGCTATCATCATATCATAATCGGCATGTCACCTCGGCTGTCATATCTCATTAACCGGCATATCCCTCGGCTGGCACATCATATAAGCCGGCATATGACCTCTGCTATCATATCTCATCAGTCGGCATATCCCTCCGCTAGTAAATCATATAAGCTGACATATCACCTTGGCTATCATATCTCTTCAGCTGGCATATCCCTCGGCTGATACATCATATAAGCCGGCATGTCACCTTGGCTATCATATCTCATCAGCCGGTATATCCCTTGGCTGGCATATCATATAAGCTGGCATGTCACCTCGGCTATCATATCTCATCAGTTAGCATATCCCTCAGCAGGCATATCATGACTCAATCATCATCTCAGGTATCCCAATGGCACTGTAGTCGTACAAGTCACGCGCACGTTACAGGACTAGGTGTCTTTGCTCATACCACAACCACGTGAAGGACTGGGTGTAAGCACCATCACCACGAGTCCCCCAAGGAGCTCTGGGACCATACAGACTCATAAGAGCTCAAGGAAAGGACTGGCGTTGTTTAACAAGTATAGAGCGAGCCCAAGTTAACGATCATGTGGAGGACTGGTCTGTGGCCCACAGACTGGTACTACACCAGCGACCACCATCAGGCATACCATGACTCGACACTAACATACGAATTAACAAGACTCGACAAAACTCCATATGACTCATACATGAAACATGACACATGTACCACGCCGGCATAACTCCTCGAAAGTAGTATCTCGACACTAACTCTTATGCTAGCCCGGCATGACTCCTCGGCGATAGCACCTCAACTGTGTCTCATATGCTAAGCCGACATGACTCCTCAGTGATAGCATCTCAATCGTATACCCAATTTTTCTCGATCATCAAAATCTTCATATTATTTGTTTCATGTCTATATTTGCCCCTTACTCGCGGTTCGAATATCTTAACTTGTATCTCGCAATCAAACCTCGAGATATTCCCTATTGTATTAATTTATACTCAATTAAGAGTATTTACCTTTCATGGATATTATAACTATATCTCGAAATCTATCCTTGAGATCTTTCACTATAATATTAGTTTATACTCATTACAGAGTATTCACCTTTCATGGGATTCACAATCCTCAAATATCATAACCCAGAATGCCGGGTCCTATCGTCGACCCCCGGTCATATTCTATGCCTCAATCATAAAGCAATACATGCCAGACATTACTCTAGCTCGTGGCATCGTCTAAAATTTCTAACGTTCATCATAACACAAATAACTAGTTCAAACGACCCTAAACATCGCAGTCGCACATTCATAACCATTTACTCCATAATTACTCAATCACATCACATTCACCATCGAAGCAATCATATAACATTTAATATGATATTTAGCCAAATAATGATAATTGGCCTTGACATATTTCAGACTCAGCCATGTCCTATTCGTACTCAAATAATCATAACATAATCGTTATACGCAATTCACCAAAGTTCATTCCCATTCCATAGCATACATGTAAGCAACCGAACAATCCAATTCATAACCATTCAATCAAATCCATCCATCACATATTCAATCATTTATCAATACTTAATTATAAGGTTGGGAAATATTCCACTCACAGTACGTCGGGGAGAGCTCACCCGACAGGATCCACAATTGCATGTATTTCGAGGAACTCGATACCAGGAGTCTCCACAGGCTTCCTCTCGATCCATACGGTCCTTCAAACTCTCCAATATCGTAATGCCTCGCAAACATGGTAATTTCCATTAATAAACTATTATCTAAACCATTAAACTTAACTCCCTATTCCCGGAAGTTTACATGCTCCGAGAAATATGTTTATAACAACTAACACTATCCAAGACTACCCCCAAAAAAATTTTGATGGACCCGAAACCATGCCAATGGATCCGGAATGTCAAATTACATAAGACATAAGTCGCCAGAAGTAGAGGGTGGGGCCTACGCTCCCCTACGTGCCCTGGGTATTTTAAGGGGTCCAACTGTGGGGTTCAGTCGCCCCCTACCTCGCGCATGTCACTGTAGCCGAAATCCGCTATTAAAGGCAAGATTCCAAGCTTCTGAAACTCCTCCAAATCTCAACCAAAATCCACAAGTTAATACTCTAGATTCATCTACTCAACGAGAGGAATCCAAAAATAATGTCCAAATCGAGAACCATTACCTGTGGTGGCCGAAAATTACCTCGAAAGGCGCGATGACCCATTTTCTTCGTGGCTTGCTGTGCCTCGTACGGTGGACGACAACTTCACATTAGGGCATGGTTGAGTTCGCGAGGAGGAGATGAAGAGGATGGTGATGGCGCAACGTCCTGGGTTCCCGCCGACGGGCGGCTGGGTTTTGTGCCTTCGGCTAGAAGAGTCGCGGGAAGGAAGAGAGAGAAAGAGAGTCTGATAAGAGAGAGAGAGAGAGAGTCTGACCAATTGGGAGAGGAGAGAGAGTGCATTTTATAGTTTATATATTTTCTAAAATTACCGATACGTCCCGATCGTTTTTGACCCGTAACTTTCTCGTTCGAACTCCGATTTCTGCGTTCCACCTATCTACGTAGTCGTAAGCTTGAGGCCTACGTAATAGTGGAAGGAAAATTCTCAAAGGAGTTCTTGATAAAAAAAAGTGACTTTCGGGCCTTCGGAAAACTCATGGGCAAGATGGTCAATTTGTAAATCTAACTTTTACTTCACGGTCCAAACAACATTGGACCTGTGTTAGGGGCCCAATTCCAACTTAGTTATGCCCAAATAATTCACTGGAAATTACAGTAATTCATTAATTGGATTTTTTTTCCGGGACGGGTCGTAACAATCTTCCCTCCTTATATGTCGCTGATTCCTATAGGCATATCGCACTCGACGCTTCCGTCGCGCTACTCTAATTTTTCAGCTTCCACTGCGTAATTCGTTGGCTATTTTCTCGCAACCTTTGTTGACTCTCCCGATTCCAAAAGGTAATCATGGTACCAACATTTTTCTCCGATATCCATTAAGGAGTTTAATTTAGTAGTTTCTCAACACTCTTGCTCGGAGTAGTTCTCAAGCACCATTATTATCATCATAATCAATTCATAAAGCTAGCTCAGTACCATTCTCGAGCATAGTAACTATCGTTTATCTCAATCACCATTTAACACCCTTGGGCTCCTTGGCCAATCTGAAGCAACCACATGGTCGTCAACCACATATTGGCCCATTCTAACAATTTCTTGAAGAGTTGCCTGAAACATGTGAAGATACCTTAATATTTCGAAAAAGGCCTTTCTTGGACAGGTGTCCTCATCACTACGTTTCTCTATACCATTATAGTCTCCCTAGAGTCTCTAGGTTTCATACATCCACCCTGAGCCGATTCAAATTGTTTGACCAATTGATAATCGCACGTGGCCTTTCACAAAGTCCCTACATGTCCCATCCACAAGGTCTTACCACCTTGCACAAGTACTCCATGGTCTCTCTCCGGCTTTCATACGTCGAGGTAGTCGCCTTCGAACATAGTTCAACATAATTTATTCACTTTTCGATAATCATAGCAAAACCGTTCATCATGAATTCACCGATACCAATAATAATGTTAACGCGGCACTTACTTCAATGGTCCGTAGATTTTTCTCGTCTTCTTCGACTTCGGGAAAAGAGCCATTTGGTGGTAAAGCAAGAAGGCTCTTTGGCCTAAAGCAAGAACCATTACATTCCCTAATATCCCCGTTTTCATAGCCACCCTTCATGATTATCCTTTTGAGGCACTTCATTATCCATACCGGGACGTGTATCTCGATCCACTGTATGGCTTCTATCTTGAGTCGTTTCATGTTTCTTCGTTCTGCTTCAATCCAAAATTTTCTTCCGAGGATACTCAATTCTCGGGAATGCATTTATGAGTTCAAGAGGTGTCAGTCACGACACTCTACTTAATCTTTCTACTCGGTTAAGTACGGTCTCATTTACGGGTATGAATTTCTAAGTCTCAAGTACTAAATTGAAACCTTCGGCTACTAACCACGCACGGGACTACATCGTAGCGCTAACCATCGAATACTGGTTCATACCACTCCGACGAGTCTTACTACTCGTCATCACCACCGTACTGATGAATTCAACGGGGATTTTGCAAAGTTATCTCAAATGAAGGGTCTAGATTACCCAAACACCTTACTCATGATTGCCAGGACTTCTTCCGAATTTTCCCTTGAAAACAATAAAAAAGGCCTACCCCCGTCTGACAATACCTGTAATCTTGAAACAATTCCTGAAATACACTTAATAGTCCAACTAAGACGCAATGAGAATTCTACCAAAAATTTGGCAGAATCTCCTCTGTAAAATAGTCATATTGTCTTCCACCTGTCAGATAAAGGTTTTAAATTCTATTATGATATCCAAACAGTCCAGATCAAATCACAACCAACCTGCTCCAAATTTATGTGGGCAATTCGCGAACAATTTCACTGATAAAAAATATGGGTCGTTACAATGATTGACTACTAATTGTGTTCCCTACCTTAGTAGGTTAGACTAACTAACACTTAGTCACAATAATTTGTTCGAGGAGGTGCTCTAACCCGTAATAATCGACAATTATGATCAGCAAATGTATGTAATCAACTTCACTTCCTAAAATGATGCTCTTATATCAATTTTTACACCCCGTCCCAAATATACCACCAGATACCGGGAATACCGGGTGTTGGTCGACACCTGGATGCTGAGTCCAGGTGACGAAAGCCCAACTAAAACGATGCGTTTTAGGAGTCTAGTGAAAGGTAGAGTAGTAAACACTAGATTACCGTTTCACTGCGACATTGGATAACTCATAGCATAATTAAAATAAATGAAGATCATAATTAAAGCATCAATGCTTAACCAAATGTTACTTTGTTACACCCTCCATGGGATGTGTCAACGCTATCATCACGTGATTCCTTCCACGCACTCATGAGCCTTCCTCTGCATACATGAGGGGTGTATAACAGAAAGGTGAGTGGACCTTAGTATTTCTCGATGAAACACATAACATATAAAACATATATTAACCCCTAATTACTTGCATATAGGGGTTTCTCAATCTTATAGATACACATTAGAAGGTTTCACCTGTGACACCATCAAGGTCACCCATGTACACACCTATAATCCATATCATACACACCATATATCTGGTGCCGATCATGGCACCTTAGCATTTGGGTCATCACCTGTGGCATTATTTTATACTCAATAGTATAATAAATATACTAATCAAATAATCCCATAGGGCTAGCAACTATACAACACAAACACATAATGATTTACACCCTAATATTCACAATGAATCTTCATACATTGAAGATGACACATCCAATCCCATGCATGACAAGACCAATAATACTTTGATACCATCGCCTCTCTATGATGGTATCGATTATCTCAAGGACACATCGTCCATACAAAACATAATCCCATCAATCGGGGTCACCGCCCACACAATACCCACTGACCTCGATAATGAATGTACCCTCTCTGGCACATAAACTCTGATCACTAGTCATGACAACCTGCCATTATATCGTACAAGCCGACAAGTCCCTCGGATACCATATCTCATCTGAGCGTATATCATCTCATAATAGCCGGCATAATCCTCGTCTATCATATCATAAGCCGGCATGTCACCTCGGCTATCATATCTCATTAACCGACATATCCCTCGGCTGTCACATCATATAAGCCGGCATATCACCTCGGCTATCATATCTCATCTGGCGGCATATCCCTCGGCTGGTATATCATATAAGCCGACATATCAACTTGGCTATCATATCTCATTAGCCGGCATATCCTTCGGCTGATATATCATATAATCCAGCATGTCACCTCGGCTATCATATCTCATCAGCCGGCATATCCCTCGACTGGCATATAATATAAACCGGCATGTCACATCGGCTATCATATCTCATCAGCCGACATATCCTTTGGCTAGCATGTCATGACTCAATCATCATCTCAAGTATCCCAATGGCACTGTAGTCGCACGAGTCACGCGCACGTGACAGGACTGGGTATCTTCGCTCGTACCATGATCACGTGAAGGACTGGGTGCAAGAACCATCACCACGAGTCCCACTAGGAGCTTTGGGACCACACATACTCATAAGAGCTCGGGGACAGGACTTGCGCTGTTTTACTAGTATAGAGTGAGCGCAGGTAAACGATCATGTGGAGGACTGGTATGTGGCCTATAGACACGTACGACACCAGCGACCACCATCAAGGCATACCATGACTCGACACTGACATACGACATGACTCCACATGACTCATACATGACACATGACACAAGACACATACATGACACATGAAACATATACCACGCTGGCATAACTCCTCGGCAATAGTATCTCGACACTGATTCAATTGCTAGGCCGGCATGACACCTCGGCGATAGCATCTCAACTCTGTCCCATATGCTAAGCCAGTATGACTCCTTAGCGATTTCAATCGTATTCCCAATCTGTCTCGATCGTCAAAATCTTCATATTATTCATTTCATGTCTATATTCGCCCTTACTCGCGGTTCGAATATCTTAACTCGTATCTCGGAATTAATCCTCGAGATATTCCCTATAGTATTAGTTTATACACATTTCGAAGTATTTACCTTTGACGGATATTATAACTATATCTCGGAATCTATCCTCGAGATCTTTCACTATAATATTAGTTTATACTCATTACGGAGTATTTACCTTTCATAGGACTCACAATCCCCAAATATCAAAACCCAGAATGCCGAGTCATGTCGTCGACTCCCTGTCATATTCTACGTCTTAATCATAAAGTAACACATGCCAGACTTTACTCTAGCTCGTGGCATCGTCTAAAATTTCTAACGTCAACATAACACGAATAACTAGTTCAAACGACCCTGAACATCGCAGTCGCACACTCATAACCATTTATTCCCTAATTACTCAATCACATCACATTCACCACCGAAGCAGTCATATAACATTTAATATGATATTTAGCCAAATAATGATAATTGGCCTCGACATATTTCAGACTCAATCATGTACTATCCATACCCAAATAATCATAACATAATCGTCATAGGCAATTGACCATTGTTCATTCCCATTCCATAGCATACATGTAAGCAACCAAACAAACCAAACAATCCAATTCATAACCATTCAATCACATCCATCCATCACAGATCCAATCATTTATCCATACGTGATTATAAGCTAGGGAAAGATTCCACTCACAGTACGTCGGGGAGAGCTCAACCGACATGATCAACTATTACACGTACTTCGAGGCGCTCGATCCCGGGAGTCTCCACGAGCTTCCTCTCGATCCATACAGCCCTTTGAACTCTCCAATATCATAATGCCCCACAAACAGGGTAATTTCCATTAATAAACAATTATCTAAACCATTAAACTTAACTCCCTATTCACGGAAGTTCACACGCTCCAAGAAATATGTTTATAACGACTAACACTATCCAAGACAGCCCTCAAACAATTTCTGATGGACCTGAAAATTATGCAATGGATCTGGAATGTCAAATTACATAAAACAGAAGTCGCCGGAAGTCGGGGTGGGGTCTACGCACCCTAGGTGTTTTAAGGGGTGCATCTGTGTGGTTTAGTCACTCCTACCTCGTGCTTGCCACTGTAGCCGGAATCCGCCATTAAAGGTCGGATTTCATGCTTCTGCAACTCCCCCAAATCTCAACTAAAATTCATAAGTTAATAGTCTAGATTCATCTACTCAGCGAGAGGAATCCAAAAATAATGTCCAAATCGGGAACCATTACCTATGGTGGCCGGAAATTACCTCGAAAGGTGTGGTGACCCATTTCCTTCGCTGCTTGCTGCGCCTCATACGGTGGATGGTAGCCTCATGTGAGGGCATGGTTGTGATCACGAAGAGGAGACGAAGAGGATGGTGATGACGCGATGTCTTGGGTCCCCGTCAACTGGCGGTTGGGTTTTGTGCCTTCCGCGAGAAGAGTCGCGGGAAGGAAGAGAGAGAACGAGAGTCTGAGAAGAGAGATAAAGAGTCTGACCAATGGGGAGAGGAGAGAGAGTGTGCTTTTTTATAGTTTAAATATTTTATAAAATTACGGATACATCCCAATCGGTTTAGGCCCGTAACTTTCTCGTTCGAACTCTGTTTTCCGCGTGCCACCTGTCTTTGTACTCGTAAGCTCGAGGCCTATTTAATGGTGCATGGAAAATTCTAAAAGGAGTTCTTGATTAAAAAGTGACTTTCGGGCCTTCGGGAAACTCAAGGGTAAGTTGGTCAATTTGTTACTCCGACTTTTACTTCACGGCCCAAACTACATTGGACCTTCGTTAGGGGCCCAATTCCAACTTAGTTCGACCCAAGTAATTCACCAGAAATTTCAGTAATTCATTAATTGGATTTTGTTTTCCGAGAAGGGTCGTAACATAATATGCTTATGATATAAAATTATTGAATATTCAAATCAAATCAAATTCAAAAAATCAAATCAAATCACACAAAATCAAATCAAATCACACTCAATAAATATTCTTCTTATTAATATTGAAAATTGATATTGAATTAATTTGGTGGGTGAGAAGAGTAGATATTAATGTATAAATAGAAACACTCATATAACATTATCGACTAGGATAGTTAGATGGCTTAGAGCTCCCAATTGACTAGTTAAAGAAGCTCCTAAGTCAATTTTTAAGGAAAATGAGCAACAATCCTACTTCAACCATGCTAGGTATCAAGCTCCTAGAATATAGAAACCACTAGGAGCTCCAAAATATAAGGAGGGAGAAGAACTCCATTAATTCAAAAAATTTGTTTTTTGTTTTTTTTATCTTTTATATTTTTCATGTGGTTTCTTCACATGCCTACTCCATATTTCCATTATACAATCAACCTTTTAAATATATATACATATAGAAAAGAAACGATAAGTGGAACGCAATAAAATAGAATTTAAAAAAAGGATCATTACTCAAGAGCAAGACCAAATTATGGTTGAGAAAGCCAACTTTTGACAAAGTGAAGGGACACGAGGAAGAAACTCATTGCAAGGAATGTCAAACGAAGCTAATTGCAAAGCGGGTAGGGGTGTGTGTTGGGTGGTTGGGAACAACTTTCTTTATTATTTTTTTATGTACAGTAGAACCCCGATAATTTGATATTTAATAAATTAATAACTTCGGTTAAATAATATATTTGGTCAATATTGACTTGGGAATAATGTGTTAAATTAATAATTCACTACATTTATAAGATAATACATTATAATAATAATTTCATAGGTCTTATACAATATATAAATTAATAATTTCTTCATACATGGTGCTTATGATTCGACTGTTAGGCCATTATAAAATAAAACTCAATCATTGTTTGTTTCTTCTTGAAATTGATGGCACCTTGGATCTCATTTCTAACTTTGCTTAACATGATAAGAAGTTCTGGTGTGGTTTTCTCATATTGTAACAAAAAATTATTCAATGTTATCATCACTTTCAAAGCTTCTTTTCGCAAAACGAGCTCGATGGTAGAACTATCATCTTCAACTTCATCACCTTGATCATTTCCATTAATTAATATTTTGCTATTTAATAGAATTCCTTTATCTAAACACTATTAATTTATAGGAGTTTAACTGTTGTATTATTATTTATTAAAAATTGAATAAAAAATAATAAAATATTTATGGTTGCATTTATGATTGTCTAAATTATGGAGTCCTGTTGGAGTAATTTTTTTTTTATAGAGAGCTCCTAAGTGAACTTTTACTCATTTTTTATTAAAATTTAACTTTAGAATAGTTAGTATAGTTGGGGACGCTCTTATAGGTATCAGGTGATTAAATTCAAATGTGTTTATGATATTCAAATGGGTGTTGTTAATCATGAATTGTATTTCAACTGTGACGTATTCGATCCAGGTTAGAGGCAAACCAGTGGGTATGATCACACCCCAACGAGGTCTGCGACAGGGTGACCCTCTCTCACCCTATTTATTTCTTATTTGTGCTGAAGGTTTATCGGCTATTCTAACTAGGGCGTAGGACCACAGACTTATCCATGGTATATTAGTTGCTTCAGGGGCGCCGACTATATCTCATCTATTCTTTGCTAACGATAGCCTGTTGTTTTGTAATGCCCATATGGGGGAATGTAAAAAATTGATTCTGATTTTGAAGGCCTATGAGGAGGCGTCGGGGTGGTTGATAAATTTTGAAAAAACAGCAGTGGCAAAGCCCACACATTGATCCAGTTATGAAACAGTTAATCTCACATTTGATGGGAGTACAAATTGTGGAGTTTCATGAGAGTTATTTGGGACTGCCTACCATTCCTCTTCGTAGTAAAAATTTGATGTTTAGTAAAGTGAGGGAGGCTCTCAAGGGTCGTTTGAACGAGTGGAAGACTAATCTGTTATCAGCCGCGGGGAAGAGGTGTTGATTAAATCTGTTGCTCAGGCACTCCCCACGTATTTGATGGGAGTTTTTCAACTTCCAAAAGGGCTATGCCATGAGTTGTCTGCTCTTATTGCAAAATTCTGGTGGAGCAAGTCTGGGAAACAAGGCATTCATTAGTTAAGGTGGGAGAAGCTATGTCGCCCAAAGCGTATGAGAGGGTTGGGGTTTAAGGATTTTGAAGCTTTCAATAAAGCTATGGTGGCCAAGCAAGCATGACGTATTCTGGAGAGACCCAAGTCTCTTGTGAGTAAAATCATGAGGGCTCGCTATTTTCCTGACGGTAATTTTCTGAGGGCGGGCATTGGGGACTCTCCATCTCTCATATGGAAGTCGATTGTGTAAGGGAGGGAAGTAAAAGTGGCGGGTATGATTTGGAGGCTTGGGGATGGAGTTTCTGTTTGAGTATTCCACGACAGATGGATTCCTAAACCGGTAACATTCAAATCCATTCTTAATATGCTGTTACCTGTTGATGCTAGAGTTTCAGAGCTGATCACTGCTGGCCGAAGATGGGATGTTAGTCTCCTGACTACTAGTTTCTGCCCAGAAGATGTCAGAGCAATCTGCTCTATTCCACTCGCAGCGGTGAATCATTATAAGGATGGTATGTACTGGTTTTTTACAGTGAATGGGCACTATACGGTAAAGAGTGGGTACATTGTTGCTTTGGGCCAGGTGGATAGCCGAGTAAAGGATGGGGTGGGTGGCTCTAACCAGGGCCGCCAAGTCTCTCTATGGAATAAAATCTGGAATATGGTGGTGCCTACGAAAATTAAGGTCTTCATTTGGAGGGCCTGTCATGAGATCTTACCTACTACCACCAACTTGATGAAAAAGAAGATTATTCATTCCCCTTTATGTGGACAGTATGGTAAGAGGAATGAGGATGCCTATCATGCGCTATGGGGATGTAGGAAACGAAGACGAGTATGGAGCTTTTCGCTGCTGCCTTTCGACAAACTCCCTGAGTCGGGACCTTTTATTGATTTGATGGAATGTGCTATTGATGTATTAAAACCAGATGAATTAGAAATGTTTGTCTATATTTGCTGGCAGGGATGGAATGAGAGGAATGGGGGCGTACATGGGAAGGCACCTATTGATCCACTTCTCTTGCTGGAGCACACGTTGGATGCTTTCAAAGAATTTTCTGCTCTTAATCGCCAGCTTAGACCAGTGAGAAGGATGGCCCAGGCCATATGGCAGAAGCTGAGAGTTGGTGAGCTCAAACTGAACTGCGATGGGGCAGTGCGTGTGGGAGGACTGGAGTGTGGCATGGCCTGTGTGGTTCGCGATAAGCATGGTGATCTGGTGGCTGGTTTCACCGCTGGAGGCCCTGTGGGACTCACGGTGCTCGACGCAGAGCTAGCAGCTCTAAGGGAGTGGCTGCGGGTTGCACAACAGCTGACTCAAGCCGTGACCAAGGTTGAAACTGATAGCAAAATGGCGGCTGAGCTCTTGCAGGGAGGGACGTCGAATTGGACAGCTTCTAGGCTTTTGGTGCAGGATTGTTTGTAGCTTCTGGAGATGCTCCACATAACGCCATCGGCAGTGTCTTATATCCCAAGGCATGCTAATCGGGTCGCACATGAGTTTGCTCAAGAAGGCCTGAAGCTGCAGAACCCGTGTGTATTGCTGCCCCCTGCACCACCATGGCTCGAGTTAGCTTTGGTGAGGGATCTAGATTAATTTGTTAACTGCTGTTGTAATTGGGATGTGGCACTCTTTTTCTTTTGCCGGATTTTCCTGATTAGCGAATTTTATAGTAAGGGTTTTAACGAGACCCCCAAAACGTTTTCAAGCCCCTTGTTGTTTGCCTTGTTTTTTGGCTTTCTCATATGAATGAAATCATTCTCTTTTGATCAAAAAAGAAATTTTATTTTTTTATTTTATTTTATTAATGCTTAAACTGACAAGTTGAGGAACAAAATGCCTATTTTTTATTTTTTATATCTCAATAATATCTTTTGGATTAGTAATATGATCAACTGGCAAGATAACCCAGTAGAGGTCGAACTTTTTGGGAGGTGGAAAACAATGGATAAAGAGGTTTATAGCATTAATACGAAAAATGAATTTTGGGGTTGTGTTTTTGGTTTGAGGGGTAGTGCGAAGGGTCTTAACATTGATGGACCTGCACCGGCGCTTGTTACTGGTGTAGTGAGACGTTTTGGGAAGGCTATTCCTGCTGAGGGTTCAAATTAAAGTATGGAAGTGGATGAGAACGGGCTTGGTGAGATGGGCAGACGAGTTAAAAAAAGAAGAGTGGAAGTGAGATTGCAGGAAACAGAGGGATTGGCTGCTGCAAAATCTGCAGCGATGGGCACTGCTACTGGCCTGTTGCTCCAAGGGGGGGATGCAGTTCAAAGGGGCGGTGATGAGACAATGAATTTGGGACAGTCTGAGGGTTGTTGTTTGCAGAAACCAGAGGAGGTTACTTCCGCTACTTCTGTAGTGACAAATACAGCGGTGGAGCTGAGAATGCAGCAGAAGGTTGTGACACAAAATCAGGAGGATGAGGTGTTGGCTTCGTTGAAAGCAAAACAGGGAAACAGACGTCGCCGGGGGATTGTGTTGGGGGGCTACCGGTTAAAACTCAACCCCAAGAAGAAGAAGCAATCAGGGAAGAGTGCCAAGTCTTTCTCTTCAGAATGTGGTGTGTCTTCTGGCAGAATTTCTGTGGGTCATGCCACAACTGTGATGGAGTCTAAGAGCTTGGCCCATCATGAGAAATGAGTGTCTTAAGCTGGAATGTGCATGGGTTGGGATGCCCACGCGTCCAACGTGCTTTGAAATATTTTTTCAAGGCCAAAAAATCGGGTATTGTGTTTTTTATGGAAACTAAGATGACGATTCGACAGATGGACTGTGTTAAGCAACGACTGGGGGTTGCAGGAGGTTTTTGTGTCAACCGTGTAGGACTTGTAGGCGGTCTTGCATTACTTTGGGCTCAAGGAAATGAAGTAACTATTCGTTCATATTCAGTTGAACATGTTGATGCTATCATCACGGGGGTGGGGGATCATCCCTTTCGGTTCACAAGTTTCTATGGTCATCCTAAAACTAGGAAACATCATTTTTTATGGGATCTATTGATACGGCTGAGTAGTGAATTGAATCAACCACAGATGGTGGGGGGAGACTTTAATGAGACTGAGTTTAGCAATGAACAGTGTGGTCGGTGGTTACGACCTTGGGGTCAAATCAATGAATTCTGTAGGGCTCTTGAGGATTATGGTCTGACGACGGTTCCTTTTAAGGGCTACAAATACACATGGAGCAATCGATGGAGCGGCGATGGTTTGGTTAAGGTCAGGTTCGACCGGGCAGTGGTAAATGATGAATTTTTACGGCTCTTTCTTGAGATTCGAACTTACCATTTGAACTCCTGGGCCTCTGATCATTTGCCAATTTGGGTTCGACTGGTCCCCAACAATAATCTTAGGAGATGGCAACGCATATTCTTTTTTGAAGAGATGTGGACTCAGGTTGAGGGCTATATAGATACCATTGTAGCGAGTTGGGAGGAAGGAGGGTTGTCAGTGCCGGCTAGAATTGCCGCTTGTGCATCCAATTTGAAGCAGTGGAGTAAGGCAACTATTAGCAACGTCCCTGATCGAATTAAGTGACTGCAAGCTCAGTTGGATGACCTAAATGCTCCACACCAGTCTAACCGAGATCGTCAAGTGCAGCGTCAACTGGATGATGAACTTGATGGTTTGAGAGCTCAGGAGGAACTGTTATGGCATCAACGGTCTAGGGTCTCTTGGTTAAAAGATGGAGACTGAAACACAAAGTTTTTTCATCATTTTGCAATGGATAGAGGTAAAAGGAATTTTTTGAATGGTGTTTATAATTCCCAGCAGGTTTGGTGTTCTTCTGATAAGGAGGTGGGAGGAGCCTTTGAGCACTATTATCAGCATTTATTTTAGTCCAATGGGGCTACAGACATTGAGTATGTGTTGGGAGCAGTTAAACCAATGCTAGGGGACAGTGATAATGAATCGTTGTGTAAGCCTTATTGTCGAGAAGAGGTGGAGGTTGTTCTTTTTAGTATGTTCCCGACAAAAGGCCTGGGAGTGGATGGCATACCAGCTCTATTTTACCAAAAATACTTGGATACGGTGGGGGATGATGTTGTAGCTTTCTTCTTGTCAGATTTGAATGATGGCGTCAGTGTTTGGGATGTTAATCATACGCGTATTACCCTAATTTCGAAGTTACACACCCCACCCATGTAACGAAGTTTAGATCTATTTCTTTATGTCGCGTGATTTATAAAATTATTTCCAAAATTATTGTGAACAGGTCGAAGAATGGCATGCCTCTGATTATATCTGAGTACAAAAGTGCCATTATGTCGTCCCGGTTAACCACATATAACATTATAACTGCTTTTGAAACTATTCAGGCAATCAACCGTCGAGGAAAAAGTAATCTGAAGAAAACGATCATGAAACTCGATATGTCCAAGGCTTATTGACAAGACCCATCTCGAATTTCCCCTCGAAACCCGGAAAAGGTCCTGCTCCCATCTAACAACTTAACAAAATACCCAAAATACCCTTAAGTCCTAGCAAACAATTATGAGAATTCTGCCAAAAATCCGACAGAATTTCCCCTTATAAACTAGCTAACCGTCTTCCACCTGTCAGACAAGGGATCATATAGCACACAAAATTCCAACAACCCAACCTCTCAACGAAATTTCTATTAATAATTACAAACAATCTAGCAGATTTATCAGAGCATCTAAGTAGGATAAATTAATACAAAGGTCAATATCCTACTCTCGGTAAACGCGCAGTTAAACTGTAATGCCTCCGCCTCTAGATCTGCCCACATCAACTCAATAGCCTAGAGGGGATTTAAAACATCAAAATTGTGAGTGGACAAAAATAATCAATTAAAACTATTTCCAAGGAAAACATACATTTTTCCCTCTCCAAGAATAAATTCATGCATGCATCACATAAAACAGTTTATAATAATAAAACATCATCTGAAAATCACCGGAATTCCATGTTCCTTTAAAACCATTTGGTTGGACCTACGCAAAGTCTGTATAATGAAAAACACACCGTGGTCCACAATATGGTTTGAAAATCCTCTTCACAGGAGTTTAAAATCCTTTGTAATTAACCTGGACACAAAATGTATATCAAAACATAACATAATCCATTGTTCCCGAAATACCCTCCACACACACGATATATCTCGAGTTGTGCAAAACCCTGTGCTACGCGTAGGCAGCCCTCGTGACCCGGCGGAGCAAAACCCCTCAACACCAGTGTCGGAGCCCTCGCAACCAGCAAAGCAAAACTCCTCAATGCCATTCGGAGAAAACCTTGACCCTTGAGGACAGAAAAACCAGTGAAAACCAAAATCCGTGTTTTGCAATCCTTATTTCTTGCCCTAAGCTAAATTCATTGAAAAATCATTTATGGCCAAATCCAATAAAATCATAAATACGGGTCTAACCCGAAACCATGGACTCCATAATTGCCACATTAAAACAATATCAAAATCGAGTTCAAAAACCAGGCCATTTCCTCAAAACACATTTTTACTAAAATATGTAAAACCTGTGTCCAGTAATAAGTTCTAAATCCCGGAAACATATCACAACAATATATAATAGCATTTAAATCAAAGATACCTTTATGCATGCATTACAATTTATAAACCAAAGTCCACTCACCGATAGCTCAATCCCGAGTCGTACGCTCCTCTGCCGTGTTCGGAGTATTATCGCCTGTACTAGTCGGAAAATTGATCGGAAGCCTTCGGTTCCTTTTTCCTCCGATCGGCGCCTCCCGCGACTGCCTCCTTCGGTGGTGGGTATGGTTGTGCTCGCGAGGAAGAGGAGAAGGTGATGGTGTGGATGAAAAGTGTCAAGGTTCCTCGGATTTGAAGGTCCGAATGCAAGTTTCTTTTGGTTTTCAGTCAGTGTCGATTTCAGTCGCAGGTCTGTGAAGGGGACACGGGTCTATGTAATAGAAACTGAGAAAATGAGAATCATGCAGAATGATTGTACAACTTTGGATTTATATACCTCCCAAAGACAAATGACCAAAATGCCCCTACACAATCGAGACCCGACAATTCCTCACACGGTCTCCGTTTTTCGCATGCCGTCTGTCTTCGAACTCGTGAGTTCGAGACTTACGCAACGGTACCCACAAGAACTATCAAATGGCTCCACACAAAATGGACTTCCGCGCCCCCTTTAAAACCAAGGGTAATTTCGTCTTTTCCCAAATTAAATTACAACAATTTACGAATTAAATGTACGGGTCGTTACAACTTACCCTCCTTAAAGAAATTTCGTCCTCGAAATTCATACCTGTCACTGGAACAAATGTGGATGTTGTGCCCACATCAGTGCTTCGGTTTCCCACGTGGCCTCTTTCACGTTCTGATTCCTCCACAGAACTTTAACCAGAGGAATAGTCTTTCTGCGCAATACTTTTTCTTTTCAATCCAAAATTTGCACTGGTTTCTCCTCAAAAGTTAAATCATCCCTCAGCTCAAGTGGTTGTTCTTCCAATACATGGGACTCATCATATAGGTACTTCCGGAGCATGGAAACATGAAAAACATTATGAACCCTTGACAGTTCCGGGGGTAGAGCAAGTCTGTACGCCACTGGCCCTATCCTCTCAACAATCTCTTACGGCCCAATGTAGCGAGGACTCAGTTTCCCTCGTCTACCAAAACGTACGACTCCTTTCCAAGGGGATAATTTCAAGAAAAGCCAATCTTCGACTTCAAATTCAAGATCTCTGATCCGTCGATCTGCATAACTCTTCTGGAGGTCCTGAGTTGTCATCAGCCTTTCCCTGATGATCTGAATCTTTTCCTCAGTCATTTCCACAACTTCTGGTGTCAACAGTCGTCTCTCACCTACCTCAGTCCAGCATATCGGTGTCTTGCATTGTCGCCCATATAGGGCTTCAAAAGGTGTCATCCCAATTCTAGACTGATAGCTGTTATTGTATGCAAACCCCATTAAAGCCAGGTGTAAATCCCAGTTCCCTTTAAACTGCAGTACACAAGCTCTCATCATATCCTCCAGAATCTGAATTGTCCTCTCCGACTGACTGTCAGTCTGAGGATGAAAAGCTGTACTGAAATGTAAGGTAGTTCCTAGGGATTTATGCAAACTCCGCCAAAACCTCGAAGTAAACCTAGGATCTCTGTCTGATACAATCGACTCTGGAGTCCCATGTAACCTTATGATCTCATCTATAAATAGCTTGGCGTACTGGCTCATTCGGTAATCTTCCCGTACTGGCAAGCAATGTGCGGACTTCGTGAGTCTATCAACAATTACCCAAATTCCATCATGCCCTTTTTGAGTCCTCGAAAGTTTATACACGAAATCCATCGTAATGTGATCCCACTTCTATTCCGGAATAGGTAACGGTTGTAGTGCCCCGTATGGTTTCTACCTCTCTGCTTTCACTTGTTGACACGTCAAGCATCTACTCACGAACTCTGCGATTCCCCTTTTCATTCCAGTCCACCAATAGTGTTCCCTCAGTGTATGATACATCTTGGTACCCCCTGGATACATAGCCTAGGCAGAACTGTGAGCTTCCTCTATAATTTCTTGTTTCAACTCTAAATCAGCAGGTACACACAATCTACCATCCTTAACCAAGGCTCCATCATCCCGAACCACGTAATCCTGTCTGTTCCCAGCCTCCAATTCCATCCTAATAATACACAAAGTATGATCCTGGAATTGAGCTTCAATAATCCGATGAACCAAGACAGGTCTCACATGGAAGCTAGCTAACAGAGCCCCATGGTATCCATGTCCAGTATAATTTCCGCTCTGCGGAATTCCACCAGTAACGATAGGTAAACAATATGCAAATAGGCCAAAGAACCTGTGGACTTCCTGCTCAGTGCATCTGCCACTACATTGACCCTCCCTGGGTGATACTCTATCGTATAATCACAATCCTTTATTAACACGAGCCACATTCTCTATCTCAAATTCAGGTCTCTCTGAGTGAAAAAGTATTTCAGACTCTGATGGTCGGTGAAGATCCGACATGTTTCCCCATACAAATAATGTCTCCAGATCTTTAGTGCATGCACCACCGCATCTAACTCCAAATCATGTGTGGGGTAATTCAACTCATGGGGTTTAAGTTTCCTGGAAGTATAAGCTATCACCTTCCTATGCTGCATCAGCACGCAGCCTATACCCCGCAATGATGCATCACTGTACACCTCGAATCCCCCGTCATCATCTGAAAGGGTTAATACTGGGGCAGAAGTCAACCTCCTATTTAGCTACTGAAAGCTCTGCTCACAATCAACATCCCAGTCAAACTTGACCCCTTTCCTAGTCAACCGAGTTAACGGGGCAGCTATCATAGAAAATCCTTCTACAAATCGTCGATAATATCCCGCTAAACCCAGAAAACTTCTCACCTCTGTCACTGTCCTCGGTTGCTCCTAGTTTGCCACTGCCTCAACTTTTTGGTGATCCACGTTGATACCCTCAGCCGAAATCACATGACCTAAGAATCCCACATCGGTCAACCAAAACTGGCATTTACTGAACTTGGCAAACAATTACTTTTTCCTTAGCATATTCAACACCAACCTTAAGTGCTTCTCATGTCACTTGGAACTCCTTGAATACATCAAGATATCATCGATGAACACAATCACAAATCGATCCAAATACTTTTGGAACACCCTATTCATCAAATCCATAAACGCTGCCGGTGCATTAGTCAACCTGAAGGACATTATCAGAAACTCATAGTGACTATAACGTGTCCTGAAGGCCATTTTCTGCACATCCCCTTCCCTGGTCCTCAACTGATGATACCCGGATCGCAGGTCAATTTTTGAGAAATATTTTGTCCCTTTTAGTTGATCAAACAAATCATCAATCCTTGGAAAATGATACTTATTCCGCACCGTAACCCTATTTAGCGGCCGGTAGTCAATACACAACCTCAGACCACCATCATTTTTCCTTACCAATAACACCGGCGCACCCCAAGGTGATACACTTGGTCGAATAAATCCCATATTCACCAAGTCCTGCAATTGAGTCTTCAACTCCCTTAATTCTGACGGTGCTTGCGAGATAGGTTGGGTACGCGGAAGAAGCTCTATGGTGAACTCAATCTCCCGGTGAGGTGGCAATCCCGGAAGATCCTCTGGAAATACATCAGAAAACTCACTCACCACGGGAATATCTTCCACTCTCACTGGAGTATCCTGAGAATCAAACACGTGATCCAAGTAACCCTCACAACCTTTCCTCAACAATTTCTCAGCGGTTAAAGCCGATATCACTCCTGAGGGAAGTACCCTACGATCTCCCTGAAACGTAAGTTCCGGCAAACCTGGACTCCGGAAAACCACTATCTTGTCATAACAATCTATGGAGGCACCATGCATGGTCAACCAATCCATCGCCAGAATCACATCAAAATCATAAATATCCAAGGGAATTAAATCTGCCTCTAACTCATATCGCTCCACTACTACCGGGCAACCGCGAATCACAAGGTTCGCCACTAGCATATCCCCGGTAGGAGTACTAATGCCCATGTCCCAACCAATCAGAGACAACTCTCTATCAGCAAAAAGTGTAAAATCCCGAGAAATAAAAGAATGTGTGGCCCCGGGATCTATCAAAACACGAGCATCATGATTAAAAATAGATAACATAGTCGTAACCACCTCTGGTGCTGCTCGAGCCTCCTTCTAAGTCATCGCAAAAACTCAGGCCGGTGTACTAGAAGATCTACCATGACTCCCATGTCTCCCTCTGGTCATAGTAGTCCCAATGGCCCTACTAGCCCCACTGGACTGGGCCTGGCTCACTGCTGCAGAACTAGATGCTTGTGATGTCCTCTAACTCGAATCAGTAGTCTCTCGGCCCAATGAACTGCTGCCCGGACGACAATGTGGATACTCTCTCTTGAAATGACTAGGCTCCCCACAGAAGAAGCAACCAATATCACTCTGTCTTCCGGTCGACTGAACTGAAACACCACCAGACTTAGCGGATAACTGTTGTCCCTAAATGGCTCTGCCACTGCCTCCTCCGGATCCTGCACCCCCAGAAGAACCAGAATTGGAACTACCTCTTAGCTGGTCCTTGACTAGAGGTTCCGGAACCCCAGCGATCCCGGCGTCGCCTGGAACCACTGAACTGCTGCTGAGCTGGCAAACTCAACTCTACTCTGGTAGCAGCATCTGCCATAGCCCTCAAAGATGTATTTGCCACAACAGTTACTGCTACTCGAATCTCATTCCGCAGTCTATACTCAAACCTCCGGCATTTATCCATCTTTGTCCCCACAAGAGCCGGTACAAAACGTGACAACTCAAGAAATCGATGCTCATACTGTACCACTTTCATATCCCCCTGCTGTAACTGCAGGAACTCAACCTCTCTGGCTTCTCGATGTGAACGAGGATAAAACTGTTTGAGGAAGCGCTCCCGGAAAGTCTCCCAAGTAAAGGTACGGACATCCCAGCCTATTTGCTACAAGGCATGCCACTAGCCGTATGATAACCACCCAAATGAAATGTGGCTAACCGCACCCTATCCTCCGGAGGGCACCTCATAACAGCAAACTCTCGTTCCAAACGAGTAAGCCACTCATCCGAATCCTCCGGGCCTAACTCGCCCGTAAATACGGTCGCCCCCAACCTCTGGGCTCGCTCAATCTCAGACACCTCAGTAGTAGTCCTACCAAGAAGTACCGTAGTCAAAGTCCAACCCAATTGATCCAGGGTCTGCCTCAAATACGGTTCTCCTACGGGTTCAGGTGTGTCCGCACTATTTCCAGACCGTTGAGGGGGCTCGCGTCTCGGAGGCATTACGCTGAAAGATCCATAAATCACCAATAACACAATCAGATGTACACTAAGTGTACGGTATACAGGAATTTAAACCTAGTGCTCTAATACCAAGTTGACAAGACCCATCCAGAATTTCCCCTCGAAACACTGAAAAGGTCATGCTCCCGTCTGACAACTTAACAAAATACCCAAAATACCCTTAAGCCCTGGCAAACAATTATGAGAAATCTGCCAAAAATTCGGCAGAATTTCCCCTTATAAACTAGCTAACCATCTTCCACCTGTCAGACAAGGGATCAGATAGCACACAGGTAAATATTATACTCTCGGTAAACGCGCAGTTAAACTGTAATGTCTCCGCATCTGGATCTGCCCACGTCAACTCAATAGCCTAGAGGAGATTTAAAACATCAAAATTGTGAGTGAACAAAAATAATCAATTAAAACTATTTCCAAGGAAAACATACCTTTTTCCCTCTCCACGAATAAAATCATGCATGCATCACATAAAACAGTTTATAATAATAAAACATCATTTGAAAATCACCGGAATTCCATGTTCCTTTAAAACCATTTGGTTGGACCTACGCAAAATCTGTATAATGAAAAACACACCGTGGTCCACAATATGGTTTGAAAATCCTCTTCACATGAGTTTAAAATCCTTGGTAATTAACTTGGACACCAAATGTATATCAAAACATAACATAATCCACTGTTCCCGAAATACCCTCCACACACCCGATATATCTCGAGTTGTGCAGAGCCCTGTGGTACGCGTAGACAGCCCTCGCGACCCGGCGGAGCAAAACCCCTCAACACTAGTGTCGGAGCCCTTGCAACCAGCAAAGCAAAACTCCTCAATGCCAGTCGGAGAAAACCTTGACCCTCGAGGACAGAAAAACCAGTGAAAACCAAAATCCGTGTTTTGAAATCCATGTTTCTTGGCCTAAGCCAAATTCATTGAAAAATCATTTATGGCCAAATCTAGTAAAATCATAAATACGGGTCTAACCTGAAACCATGGACTCCATAATTACCACATTAAAACGATATCAAAATCGAGTCCAAAAACCAGGTCATTTCCTCAAAACACATTTTCACTTAAATATGTAAAACCTGTGTCCAGTAATAAGTTCTAAATCCCAGAAACATATCACAACAATATATAATAGCATTTAAATCAAAGATACCTTTATGCATGCATTACAATTTATAAACCAAAGTCCAATCATCGATAGCTCAATCCCGAGTCGTACGCTCCTCTGCCGTGTTCGGAGCAGTATCGCCTGTACTGGTCGAAAAATTGATTGGAAGCCTTCGGTTCCTTTTTCCTCCGACCGACGCCTCCCGCGACTGCCTCCTTCGGTGGTGGGTATGGTTATGCTTGCGAGGAAGAGGATAAGGTGATGGTGTGGATGAAAAGTGTCAAGGTTCCTCGGATTTGAAGGTCCGAATTCAAGTTTCTTTTGGTTTTCGGTCAGTGTCGGTTTCGGTCGCAGGTCTGTGAAGGGGACACGGGTCTATGTAATAGAAACTGAGAAAATGAGAATCATGCAGAATGATTGTACAACTTTGGATTTATATACCTCCCAAAGATAAATGACCAAAATGCCCCTACATAATCGAGACCCGACAATTCCTCACACGATCTCCGTTTTCCGTGTGCTGTCTGTCTACGAACTCGTGAGTTCGAGACTTACGCAACGGTACCCGCAAGAACTGTCAAATGGTTCCACACAAAATTGACTTCCGCGCCCCTTTAAAACCAAGGGTAATTTCGTCTTTTCCCAAATTAAATTACAACAATTTACGAATTAAATGTCCGGGTCATTACACTTATGACCTTGTGGAGTGGTTTTATCTAGAGGGTATGCTGAGGAAACTTCGCTAATAATTTGGTGAGCATGATCATGAGTTGTGTCACCACAATAAGTTCAAATCAGGGGTTAGGCCATCGGGAACATATCTCCTACTAGGGGTTTGCAGTAAGGAGACCCCCTCTCTCCATATCTTTTCTTAATCTATCCTGAAGGATTCTCAGCCCTGTTATCCCAAGCATAACACCGAAGGTTGATTCATGGGGTGTCAGTGGTCACTGGAGCACCTACTATTTCTCATCTCTTTTTTGCGGATGATAGTTTAGTGTTTGGTAATGCTAGGCTAGCTAAATGTCAACAACTATTGTCAGTCATGCGGGATTATGAGCAAGCTTCGGGTCAACTAATCAATTTTGAGAAGTCAGCAGTGTGTTTCAACCCAAAGACTGATCCGATTATGATTCGTCTAGTCTCTAATATGCTGGGGGTCAGAATTGTGGATTGTCATAAAAGTATCTTGGGTTACCAACAGTCACTTCTCGGAATAAGAGGAGGATGTTTGGGAAAGTTCAGTATGCCCTCAGAAGCCGACTTACTTCCTAGAATGCTAAACTCCTCTCGACCGCAGGGAAAGAAGTTTTAGTAAAAGCAGTTGTGCATGCTCTTCCCATTTACTCTATGAGTGTATTCCAGCTTCCTCAGTCTTTGTGTCATGACCTATCTACTGAAATTGCTCGGTTTTTATGGGTTAGGGGGGGCCGACGTAGTATTCATTGGTTGAGTTGGCAGAAGCTTTGCAGTCCCAAGACGAAAGGGGGATTGGGTTTCGAAAATTTTGAAGCTTTTAATCAAGCAATGGTTGCGAAACAAGCCTGGCGACTGTTGGAACATCCTCAATCACTGGTGGCTTGAGTTCTGAAGGCCTGCTATTTCCCGGATGGAGACTTTATGGAAGCAGAGTTGGGGTCAACCCCCTCGTTGGTTTGGCAGTCTATCCTATGGGGTAGAGAAGTGTTGAATCAGGGGCTGGTTTGGCACATGAGATTCAATTTCAGTTTTTCATCATAAATGGATTCTGAGTCCTAAAACTTTCAAGTCCATCCTGAATATGGGGCTACCTGATGCATCCATGGTTTCCTCACTAATAAAACCGACGGGAGAATGGGATATGGATTTGTTGAGAACGGTCTTCTGTCTTGAGGATGTTGCTGCAATATGCAGCATTGTGCTAAACTCTACAACCAGGTTTGATGATGGAAGATATTGGTTTTACATGAAGAATGGGAAGTATACAGTTAAGTCAGGGTACCATATTGCTCTAGCTTTATCGGAGCAGACTATGGCAGAAGGAAGAGAGTTCAATGGTCAACTCGAATTTGTACTGGAAAAAGCTTTGGGGTTTAAATATACCTCAGAAGTTTAAAATTTTTGCGTGGAAATCTAGTTTGGAAATTTTGCCTACTTCTCTTAATTTGTTTAAGAAGCATGTTACTCCTGCTGGTTTTTGTTTTAGATGTGAGAAGGGTGTGGAAGATGTGTTGCATGTCTTGTGGGGATGTAATTTTAGTAAGAAGATGTGGAGAGTTACTAATTTTACTCTTGACCGGTTCCCCTCTAGGGGTTGTTTTATGGATCTCTTTGAGTGTGGGGTAGGTATCCTTTCTACAAATGATTTAGAATGCTTCATTTTCATATGCTGGCAACTGTGGAATTATCGAAACAAGCAGCTGCATCACTTACCTTCAAAGAAGCTCAGGAGGCAGTGGTTAGTGCAATGGAAGCTCATTCTGAGTTCTCAAAACTGCATAGAAAAACTGCAGTGGGGTGCCATGTTCGTGTAGGTAGATGGCTCAAGCCGCCGGATCTCTGCTATAAAGTTAATTCCGATGGTGCTGTTAATCCTTCAGGTTTGACGAGAGGCATTGGGGGTGTGCTGCTGGACTGGAATGGAGAGGCTCTGGCTGGTTTCTCTGGACCGGGCTCTGCGGATATCTCAGTTTTGGTAGTGGAGTTGAAGGCTATTCGAGCGGGATTGCTATTCATACAACACATGGACCTTCAGAATGTCACTTTGGAAACATATTCTAAGGCTGCAATATCCCTCATCAATGGCGCTGGTCACGATTGGAGCATGATGGGGCAATGATGAGTCAATTATATACTTGTATTTTCCCATATATTTAATTAGTTATTATTATTATTTTGGGAAGAATTGATACTTGAATTGATTATATTGACAGGTTTATTCTAGAAGGAGTGTTTGGAGCAAAAGAAGGAAGTATATCAATTAAAAATCCCAATTCAAGAAGGAGAAGGCATATGCTCTCCTATTTATGTTCAAACTAGGAATTAGATTTGATTATTTTTATTTTACTCCTTTCCAGAATAGGATTAGGAATATTTCCTTATAAATACCCAAGCTTGGCTTAGATTTAAGGAGACCAAAAATTCAGAATACAATTCTTCATCTAAGAGCACGGCAAGCTGGGATTTTCGGCTACCTTTGTTCTACAAACTGTTTGTTCTCTTAACTTCAATTTTAATGAAATTATTTCTATTCAGTATGAGCATGAGTAACTAATTTTCTCACTAGGGTTAGACCTAAGCCTTAACATGATTATGTGATTTATCTTTTTCCTATGTTTTCGTATATGCTTACTTTGAATCTTTAATCACTGTTTAAAACTATCTTTATGTCTTAATGCTTGATCACCCTTAGGATATTTAGACAAGTAATTTGATGCAATTTTATAGGAATGCCCACCTAAAAATTGGGATTAGCTTCTTGTGATTAAGGATTGTAATACATCTAGGTTAAATACCATAACTAAGAGATTGCATGGTTATAAAAGATTTTCATGAACTTAATGAATCTTGCATGTAGAATTAGATCTAAATGCCATAGACTAATCGCATGTTAGGTATACGTTTTCACTTGAATGCCCACGAGGAAAATATGCTTTCGAAAAATCTAACCTTCAAAGTTGCATGTATTGATTCATAGATTCTTTTCTAAGTCACATATGATTGTTAATGGTGAAGGTTGAACCCTAGTACTTGTTTACATTGTTTACTTAATTCAGTCACCAAAATTATTGCGATTATTTTATTATTAATTAAAAGTGAATTCTAAAAATAAGAATTATCCATATCAGTCCCTGTGGAAATCGACCCTGCATTCAGTGCTATACTACAACAGCCCTGTACTCTTGCAGGTATTATTTGTGTGATTTTAACCCTTGTTTTACAGGTGGGAAAAATCCTATCAAGAAATTGGCGCCGTTGCCGGGGACTGTGCCAATTACTCTTATTTTAATTTACTTTTAGTTAATTATTTATTTTCATTTTTTTTCTATACTTCACCAAATCAACATTTACGCACAGGTCTCTACTCTTGCAGGACTATCTAATTGTGCATGGTTATTGCTACACGATCTACGAACCCGATTCTAGCACAATTCGATCCTGAACCTGAAAGAACAGCAAGAAGAAGAAGACAACTACAAGCAACTAACGCAAGGTTCACACTCAGAGGAACTTTCCTTGCAGCTTTGTTCACGGAGATCGACAACACAGTGCCAGCACCAATGGCATTAACAATACCAGAAGTCGGCGCACCGCTTAGCAAAAGCCTTGCAGCACGTGGGAATGGAACCCCACAATGCATCGTGTACCCCGAGGTACAAGACGGAGTCACTTTTGAGATCAGACATCACATGCTTGAGCTTCTACCCACTTTTCATGGACTCCCAAATAGTGATCCAAACATGCAAATATCTGAATTCTTGTCAGGGTGTGACAACATCATTGTTCGGGGAATTTCAAATGAGGCAATTAAATTGAGGCTTTTTCCTTACACCTTGAAGGATAAAGCTCGGGCTTGGCTGCATTCATTACCTCCAGGGAGCATAACAGCATGGGAACAGTTACAAACAAGGTTTCTAAACAAATTCTACCCATCATCCAAGACTCTTGCCTTAAAAAAAGAAATACTGGCCTTTGCCCAGAAATCTAATGAGTCGTTTCATGATACTTGGGAGAGGTACAATGACCTGTACATGCGTTGTCCCCACCATGGTTTGGATTCAGACATGTAGATGAACATCTTTTATGATGGACTCAACCACATCACCAAAAGTTACGTAAACGCATCTGCAGGTGGTTCTCTCATATCCAAAACAGCCCGTGAAGCATTTGAAATATTTGAGCTAATGGCTAACGAATCTCAACAATGGACGGATGATGGCTCTCATACGAGGGGACACATCTATGATGTAGCACAAGGACATGGTACCCCTAATATTGCAGCACAAATCACCCAATTGGAAAAGAAGATCAACAGTTTGATGCTCACCACAGCTGCCCCAAAGACAACACAGGTTTGCGCCATATGTGAGGACCCTACACATAATGTCCTCCAATGTCCTCAGAAGGATGGGTATCCCGACCTTGTCCAAGAACAAGTAAATGGCATGAGTTCCTTCCCAAGACCCCGTAATGATGCCTACCCCAATACATATAATTCTGGATGGAAAAATAATACAAATTTTGGGTGGAATGGACAACACCAGGTCTGGCCCAATTACCAGCAGAATTATCAACAGCCACTCAACCATCAGACTCAACCGGCTGCACCACGCCAATTGAGTGTAGAAGAGCAGCTTACCAGATTTATTGAGATCTCTACCCAGAATCAACAAAATACTCAAGCATCAATTAAAAACTTGGAGCAGCAAGTTAGCCAACTGGCCCAAGAAATTTCTGAAAGGGATAAAGGGGTTTTTCCCAGTCAACCTATACCAAACCCGAGAGGAGCCGAGCACTGTAAGATGGTAAGGACTTTACGAGGAGGAAAAAGTTATGACAATCGGGAGGCATCAAAGTCATCCCAATTAGAAAATAATACCACCGAATCACATATTGAACCTGAACCTCCGGTTGAACTATTCACCCCCCAAATTAAATTTGCTCCATCTAACGTCCCTGCCTACACCCCGCCACTGCCATTCCCAGAAAGGCAGCAGCGCCTCTCAAACAAAGACCAACAGACCATTGACTTCATGCAGACATTAGCCAAGGTACATATCAATCTACCTTTACTAGATGCTATAAAGCACATCCCTTCCTATGCAAAATTTTTGAAGGAGGTATGCGCCAATAAGAAAAAAATTTCAGACTTGGAAAAGGTGGTTTTGACAGAACAGTGTAGTGCAGCTCTTCTACACAAACTGCCACCAAAGAAAAAAGATCTAGGCATCTTTACTATTTCCTGCACAATAGGGAATTCTGAATTTCAGCAATCCCTAATAGATCTCGGATCCAGCATCAACCTTATGCCCTACTCAATATTTAAGCGATTAGGAGCAGGACAGCTCAGGCCTACACCAATGGTTCTCCAATTGGCTGACCGATCCCTCACTTACCCTAAGGGGATCATTGAAGATCTCATCATCAAGGTGGATAAAGTCTATCTACCCATCGATTTTGTGGTACTCGATATGGTGGAAGACAAAGAGACACCCCTAATCTTTGGCCGACCTTTCATGGCCACAGCCCGCACACTGATAGACGTAGAAGCTGGCACTCTTACATTCCGTGTGCAAGATGAAACTGTGGTATTAAACCTATTTGACATGGCTAAAAGACCCCCTGAAATTTCAGAGTAGCAGAATTGAAGTTTTGGAGGAGGTAACCTGCATGGCACAGAGACAATTGCTCTTTACCGACCCTCTAGAGGCAGCACTCATGGACCCCATCCTCTGCCAAAACGAGGAAGATATTGCAGAAATTATGGCGGCACTAGATAGCAACCGACCACCCTATCCAAGATGGCGACCTCAGATTGAAGCGCTTGGGCCCCCAAAGACGCCACAACCGCCTTCCATTAAGATAGCCCCTCAGCTGGAAAAGAAGCCCCTTCCAGCCCATCTCAAATATGCACACCTTAGTGACCACGAAACTCTGCCCGTGATCATTGCAGCAGACCTCACCGACCTAGAGGAAGACAAGCTACTCAGAATCTTACGCAAGTACAAAGAGGCGATTGGGTGGACAATAGCCGACATCAAAGGCCTCAGTCCATCAATCTGCATGCATCGTATCCTACTGGAAGAGGACAGAAAGCCTACTGTTGATGCTCAAAGGCGATTGAACCTAATCATGAAAGACGTTGTTCGAAGTGAGGTCCTAAAACTTCTAGACGCAGGCATTATCTACCCAATTTCAGACAGCCCATGGATAAGCCCAACACAAGTTGTTCCAAAAAAATCAGGAATCACGGTTAGTACTAACGAAAAAGGGGAGCAAGTCCCTACAAGGTTAACTACGGGGTGGAGGGTTTGCATTGATTATCGCAAGCTGAATTCAGCCACACGAAAGGATCACTTCCCACTCCCATTCATCGATCAGATGGTGGAGCGATTAGCGGGCAAGGCATTTTATTGTTTTCTAGATGGTTATTCAGGGTACAATCAGATTCCTATAGCACCTGAGGATCAGGACAAAACTACATTCACGTGCCCATTTGGCACTTTTGCCTACCGACGTATGCCTTTCGGACTGTGTAATGCACCTGCCACATTTCAGCGATGCATGATGAGCATATTCTCAGACATGGTGGAACGAATAATTGAAGTGTTTATGGATGACTTCTCCGTATATGGAGATTCATTTGACAACTGTTTAGACAACTTGGCCACTGTTCTAGAAAGATGCAAAGAGACACATTTGGTATTGAACTGGGAAAAGTGCCACTTTATGGTGAAGCACGGAATCGTGTTAGGGCACCTAATTTCAGACCGTGGAATCGAGGTGGACAAAGCCAAGATTGACGTCATCAGCAACCTGCCACACCCCACATCAGTCAAGGATATCAGATCCTTTCTTGGCCATGCTGGGTTCTACAGAAGATTTATCAAAGACTTTTCTAAGGTTAGTCGACCACTGTGCAATTTATTGGCCAAGGACTCAGACTTCATATTCGATGACAAGTGCCTCCAATCATTCACGACCCTGAAGACACTTTTAACCACAGCCCCTATTATCACCGCACCAGATTGGAACCTACCTTTTGAAGTCATGTGCGATGCATCAGATTATGCGGTTGGAGCTGTTCTAGGACAGCGACAAGACAAGCTACCAAGTGTGATATACTACGCCAGCAGAACTTTAAACGATGCACAACTCAATTATTCAACAACAGAGAAGGAGCTCTTAGCAGTGATTTTTGCATTGGAAAAATTCCGATCATATCTAATCGGTGCTAAGGTAATTATTTTCACAGACCACGCAGCATTAAAATACCTTTTTGCTAAGAAAGATTCAAAACCTAGACTCATACGATGGATTCTCCTATTACAAGAGTTTGACATCGAAATTCGTGACAAAAAGGGGAGTGAGAATGTAGTGGCAGACCACTTATCTCGGCTGGTGAACACCACTACAGCAGAGTCTGAGTCATTGCCACTCCAAGAAACTTTTCCTGACGAGCAGCTCTTCGCCCTCATGCAGCACACACCCTGGTATGCAGATTTTGTGAATTTTCTGGTTAGTGGCAAACTTCCAATCGATATTGCATCCCAACAGCGGAAAAAGTTCCTATCCACTGTCAAATATTATTTCTGGGACGAACCCTACCTATTCAAGCACTGTGCAGACCAACTTATTCGACGGTGTGTGCCAAGTGAAGAGCAGGAAAGTATCCTACAATTTGCACATCAATCTGCGTGTGGAGGTCATTTCGGTCCCAAACGAACCGCAACCAAAATTTTACAAAGCGGTTTCTATTGGCCTACTTTATTCAAAGATGCTTACACATGGTGCAAAGCATGCGATCGCTGCCAGCGTGTTGGAAACCAGTCCAAACGCAATGAGATGCCCCAGCAGAGCATTTTGGTTGTTGAAATTTTTGACGTTTGGGGAATTGACTTTATGGGTCCGTTTCCCTCATCTCACGGCAATCTCTACATCTTAGTGGCTGTGGACTACGTCTCTAAATGGGTGGAGGCCATCGCCAGTCCAACAAATCAAGGATCGGTGGTCCTCAAATTTCTACAAGGTACAATTTTTCCTAGATTTGGAGTCCCCAGAGCTATCATAAGTGACGGAGGCAAGCACTTCTTGAATAAGCCTTTTGCCTCATTACTTGCAAAGCATGGCATCACTCATCGGGTGGCAACACCGTACCACCCCCAAACATCTGGGCAAGTTGAAGTTTCTAATCGCGAGCTTAAGCGAATTCTAGAGAAAACAGTGTCTTCTACAAGGAAGGATTGGAGTACAAAGCTGAACGATGCACTATGGGCGTACCGAACAGCTTATAAAACCCCAATTGGAATGTCCCCATTTCGACTGGTTTATGGCAAAGCTTGTCATTTACCAATGGAGTTAGAACACAAGGCATTCTGGGCAGTCAAGCAACTCAATCTTGCCTATGATGAGGCAGGAGAGCAGCGTAAACTGGAGCTCAGTGAGCTGGAAGAAATTCGGAATGATGCCTACGACAATGCAAGGATCTATAAAGAGAAGACCAAGCTTTTTCATGATCGCCAGATTTTAAGAAAGGACTTTCATCCCGGACAAAAGGTACTCTTATTTAACTCCAGACTCAGACTCTTTCCAGGAAAGCTTAAGTCCCGCTGGTATGGACCATTTGAAGTTGTCCATATACATCCACACGGAGCAGTGGGTATAAAGAACGTCCAAACCGGAAAGGAATTCACAGTTAATGGACATCGTCTGAAACCTTATTTGGAGTCACCCTACGACCTAGCTAAGGATGTCGTGGCTCTACAACCGCCTACTCCATGATCCTACCAGCCCTACGTCGAGCTCTAGACGTTAACTTAAGCGCTTAATGGGAGGCAACCCACCTATATCCTTTACAATAGCGTATTTGTTTTTGTTTTACTTATCTAACATGCAATAACCATTTTCTGTTGTTACCTAGCACTAAGTGTGATTCCAGGCATACATGGTTGAGTTGATTGGCGCGCCCTATCCACTAGCAGTCGGGTATAATCATACAACAAAATGTAGACATGCTTCAAAATCTAAATACCAAGGATAGAGGAGTCATACCTGGGCTGATGATGATCGTGATCCTAGGTCTATTATTACAACACTTTTACATCAAATGAATTGAATAACCTAGGAATCTACACCCTACTCTAAGTTTGGGGGTAGTACCTGCACACACACCAGTCTGGGTCAGTATCATTTGTTAAAAAAAAAAAAAAAAAAAAAAAAATTACGGACAGAATCGTAGTGAGTTTACCTGCCGGCCCACCCAAGCACGTGAGCTGCATCCAGGCTCGAGTCAAGCAGCCGAAGCCGTCCAAGCCCACTCAAGCGACGGTCACGTGGGTACCCAACCTGGCCCTCCTGCGCCTTACTACTAGGACCAATCCCATCTTGGGCCCAGGTTCCGGGCAGGTCCACACTAGCCGGGTCGCCCACGATACATCCCCGCCTGATTAGACTTGGACCCACACAGACTACCGGCCCAACCACGACCGAGGCCCAACCCGCGGTAAACTCGGGCCTTACTCTTAGGCCTGCCATCACATCAGGCCCAATTTCGGGGACCTCAGCCGATAATGGACCGGGCCTATGGTGGCTCCACCCCACTTCACCTCCGCCTCCGATGGCCTGTTTCCTCGTGGGCCCACGCCAATCGACCGTACTAGCCCGATGCTTACAACCTGGTCCTCCCTTCCCGTACTCATGAGCCCATCGGGCCCATTTTCCGGGCCGAGTACCCCTAGCCGTATGCCCCGAGTGTTCCCGCCATTGGAGTGAGCTCACGATCGACCGGTTGACCCACTTTCGGCCTCCAGCCCACGACCGCACCAGATCCGGGCCCAGTTACCCGGATCCCCCAATCTCCAGTCAGTCCCTGCACACCCACCATCACCAACATCGCCTCCGACAGCCGGTGATGGCCTACACAGACATTTCAAATAAACACATCTGCACACATCTGCATACCAGATTTGCATAAATGAGGGTCTGTTACCTTTCAAGGGTTTCAGTCCGCTTCCCTGGCCCGCTTCGGGTCTCTCCTCCATCCCACCTCCATTTCTCCCACCTACACACCGGTACCAGATTCCACATCAGACGCCACGAACAACAAACAATTAACAAGACAACCAAAAACAAAAAAAACAAAAAAAAAAAAAAAAAAAAACAATCGACACCGAATCGGACCAAGCACGGAATCCTTACCTCGTGCCCACTTCCGATCGCTGCTGCTGGTTCCCTCTCGGCCGCTGGAGCCGTGTGGTGATGGATAGTGTCCCAGCCTTCTCCTTTCCGCTGTCCTGGGCTCCGACGGGTGCTTGGATTTCCACGCTTTTGGAGCCCATTTCTCTCGGACTTCGTTGGGTATCGGCGATGGGGAGGTTCGTGGTGTCTCTCGCTTGCACAACGGTGGTGGATCGTCGCTGGCAGTCATCGGGGACGCATCACGGCGTGACCGAGTGGTGGGTATTTTCGGAGCTGTTGATTTCAGACTCTCTGCTCTCTTGCTCCTGGACGGCTAGGGTGAGAAATGAAGACCTCAGTCTGAAGAAGGGGGCTTTATATCTGCTCAAAACGGTGGCGTTTTCGGTCCACCTTCAACTCACACACAACGACGCCGTTTTACTGGCTGGGAGCACAGCTCAGGTCTCGGGTTCGACCCCAGGTGCTCTTCTTTCCTTTTATTTATTTTTTTTTTCTTGTCCTTTTTAATTTTCTGCTTAATTCTTTATTTTGTTTTCATTTTCTTTCTTCTTTTCTCTTTTGCACCATGGGGACATGTTGCATGATAAGTTTGGGGGTAGAAAAATATTATTTTGTTTGTGTCTAATACAAAAAAATAAAAAAAAATTAATTAAACAACAAAAAAAAAATATAAAATAAACATTTTAGAAAAAAAATAAACATAAAATAACAACGATTTTTGTTTAGACTTAATTTGATTTTTCCTTCCTAAATTATTTTTAATGCACTCTATTTGCTATGATCGAAATTTGAAAATTCATAAGTGAGATTAAATATTAGAGCATGACCACCAAGAACATATAGTTGATTTTTGCACACAATTCTTACCATATTCAATTTCGCACATGCACATCAACTTAGTTGTGGAAATTAAATTTGTTTCAAGCATGCTAATTTTTCTTACCCTAAGATTGTGGGTTATTTAATTTGTTACCGTCCAAGGTTCGAAAAAGTGAAAGCCATAAATAAATCGGAGGTGAGTCCGAGCCCTAAAATAGGGGTGTGCATTTACCCATCAATTACATGCTAGCCTTTCCAATCCGAGTAAATAAATCCTTTGGGACATTTGTTGTCTGGTGCCCTAAAGTCATCTGATTTGGGAGTCATCGATCTAAAGCTCGTTACATGGGTTGGTTAGAAAGCTTGCTTAATGTTAAATAAAATTCCATCTTTTGTTATAAAAAAAAATATATATTATAATAATAAATAACAAAAAAATGAAAAAATAAATAAAAATAAAAATAAAAATTTCAGGCAAGAATGCTTTGGATGGTGATAGTTTAAGTGATTTTACAGTTGGTGGGTACAGATGTAATGCAAGTGAGGGACTGGTTTAACACTTACAATTTTGTTGAGATTCACATTACACGAATATGGTTTATGGATTGCTCACCAGAATCTGGTAATCTTCTGTTTTGAAAGTGTGGATTTGCTCTCTCTTTTAGCATTGCTTATGACTTGAGAATTTTGATTTTGCTTTTATAAGTGTTACTTTATATTCAATGGAAGGAAGGTTAAATTAAGTTTAACAAATTTTGAAAGCGTTTGTGGGTGTCGTAACTGGTAAACCCTCAGGAGACACAACTCCTCCTACTAGGGACACCTAGGGGTTTAAAGGCGTGTAGTGTTTGCTCAACACTATCGAGTTCCCTGCGAAAGTGGCATTTTATTTCTTATATTTGTTTTCTTAGTTTTGTTTTATTTACTTGAGGACAAGTAACAATTCAAGTTTGGGGGTATTTGATGAGTCAATTATATACTTGTATTTTCCCATATATTTAATTAGTTATTATTATTATTTTGGGAAGAATTGATACTTGAATTGATTATATTGACAGGTTTATTCTAGAAGGAGTGTTTGGAGCAAAAGAAGGAAGTATATCAATTAAAAATCCCAATTCAAGAAGGAGAAGGCATATGCTCTCCTATTTATGTTCAAACTAGGAATTAGATTTGATTATTTTTATTTTACTCCTTTCCAGAATAGGATTAGGAATATTTCCTTATAAATACCCAAGCTTGGCTTAGATTTAAGGAGACCAAAAATTCAGAATACAATTCTTCATCTAAGAGCACGGCAAGCTGGGATTTTCGGCTACCTTTGTTCTACAAACTGTTTGTTCTCTTAACTTCAATTTTAATGAAATTATTTCTATTCAGTATGAGCATGAGTAACTAATTTTCTCACTAGGGTTAGACCTAAGCCTTAACATGATTATGTGATTTATCTTTTTCCTATGTTTTCGTATATGCTTACTTTGAATCTTTAATCACTGTTTAAAACTATCTTTATGTCTTAATGCTTGATCACCCTTAGGATATTTAGACAAGTAATTTGATGCAATTTTATAGGAATGCCCACCTAAAAATTGGGATTAGCTTCTTGTGATTAAGGATTGTAATACATCTAGGTTAAATACCATAACTAAGAGATTGCATGGTTATAAAAGATTTTCATGAACTTAATGAATCTTGCATGTAGAATTAGATCTAAATGCCATAGACTAATCGCATGTTAGGTATACGTTTTCACTTGAATGCCCACGAGGAAAATATGCTTTCGAAAAATCTAACCTTCAAAGTTGCATGTATTGATTCATAGATTCTTTTCTAAGTCACATATGATTGTTAATGGTGAAGGTTGAACCCTAGTACTTGTTTACATTGTTTACTTAATTCAGTCACCAAAATTATTGCGATTATTTTATTATTAATTAAAAGTGAATTCTAAAAATAAGAATTATCCATATCAGTCCCTGTGGAAATCGACCCTGCATTCAGTGCTATACTACAACAGCCCTGTACTCTTGCAGGTATTATTTTTGTGATTTTAACCCTTGTTTTACAGGTGGGAAAAATCCTATCAGGCAACTTGCGGCGTAAGTAGTTGGACTGATGACGGCTATGGAGTTTCCGGCGGCAAGGTTGGTCTTCTCAACAACAACAGCGAACAAGGCTGCTCATTTCTTGGCTCAAGAAGGCTTGAAGTCACAAATCAGGTCCGTGTGGGTGCCACCCGCACCTCCCTGGCTCCATCACATTTTAGAACTGGATTTAGAGAACCATTAGATGTGTTGCTGTTAAAACTGGATTTTGAGAACCATTATAAGTGTTGCTGAATTTTGTTGTTGATTTGGCGTGGGATACTTTTTTTCTCTCGTCAGATTATTCCCGAGCTAACTGGATTTTAAAGTGAGAGTTTTAATGAGGTCCCCGTTTTTGTTTGTGTCCTTATTTTTGTTGTATTTGTTTGCATCTCTCGTTATCAATAAAATCTTTATTTTTAATCAATATATATATATATATATAATCAATTGGCATTTTTTTCATTATGTTAAATATGAACTTTCAAATTCGACTCTCGTAATTCAGTAATTCATGAAGTGAATAAGAATTCTAATTTGAAATTTGGTAAAAAATAAAACTCTTGCTAATAATTCATGAAGTGAATAAGAATTCTAATTTGAAATTTGGTAAAAAATAAAACTCTTGCTAATATTTTACATTAGCACTACAGTATTTTGTTTTTGTTCCTCATAAAAAAGAAAAAGAACTATTTTGTATTGTTTTTTATGGAACATTTTACTACCACTACTTAAATAGTGGTAGTGATTAGAAATTCGAAATTAGGAGCAGGACCCATTTTTTGTGAAAACGCTGCGTTGCCTTAAACCTCCAAAAGCCCTTTCCATGGCTGCTCTGAAGCTTCTTCTCTCCTCAGCTCGCCGTCATTGCCTCTCCAAACCTCACGGCCATCTTCACCCACCTCCATTTCTAAGCTGCCATAGATCCCTAAGCTCCGAATCAGACTTGAACCCGAACCCGAACACGGACCAAAACCCTCGCTCTCCTCAACCGCCTAAAGGACAATCCGTGCCGATCCAACCCGTTTCATACTCCGTCAAACCGAACGACAGTGCCTCACCGGGCCCAGAACCGAATCCCCAACCACCACAGCAACCACGTGAGCGTTGGGACTCCACCAACTCGGCCAACTCAGATCGTCAGGAAACTCGCTCTGGCTTGACCCGTGAAGATCTTCGCTTTATCAGGGACGTGCCCTCTATATCTCCGGTATCGTACCCGGTTAGGGTTGCCCCGTTACCGGAAGATAGGGTCTCGGAGGAGGCCGGAGGAGGCGAAGTTGGAGCTGAGAAGGATGGGGAGGGTGTGAATAACCGTGAGGACTTGGAGAGAGAGAAGAAGAAGATCGAGGCCGATGGTCGGCTGAGAAGGAGGCTGTTTAGGGTTCCAGAGGAGGAGGTAGTGGTTCCTTATCCCACGTTGATTAAGGTTGAGAAGAAGGAGAAGAAGGCTATTCTTGATGTGATGGACGCAATTCGCCAAGTCAAGGTCAGTGTAAGGTATTCTTTTGGTTTATTGTTTTTGATAAATAGATGTTTCTGTTTGGGTGCTGGGAAAATGTGAGAAAGTTAATGGAACTTAAATTTTCTTTTTCCTTGTTAGATAATTTTGATTTGGGATGACAAGTTGCTTCTGCTTTCTAAGGTTTGTGAGGCAATGTATTAAGGTTGAAAGTTGAGTATGAAATGTTACTAGTTGTGATTGTGGTTGAGTATTAAGACCAAAGTTAGATAGGAACATCTAGAAATCTTGATCAATTTTCAGCTGTGTTTTGAGCTAACCGGTAGATGTTCTTACTCTTTCAGTACAGTTGGATTTTTCTTTTTCTTTTTCTTTTTTGAGATAATAACTATCTTGTAAATTAGTAATTACATGATTTTGGGTGATGTTATTCGTATTAGACTATTATTTTCTTTTGTCATAGTTTGCTATAAAGTACTTTGTTATATTTTAAAGTGTTTCCCATTCCTAATCTCTTCTTCTCATGTTCTAGTTGTTTTACAGGCTAATGCCAAGTGCAAATTTGATGAAACTGTTGAAGCTCATGTACAGTTGGGTATTGATGCAAAGCGAAATGTAATACGTCAACACATCTGAGTAAAATCTTCTCTTAACTAAAGCATGATTATTAGTCTGTGTAAATGGACTTGATATATTGGCTTATATCTTTAGCTTGCGAATATATGAAAGCAAGTTCCAAGTTTTAGATTTGCAATTCATATATATTATTTGTCAGCATGACTGAATAACCACTAAATTTATATATATTACCTATATAAGAAGGTAATATAAAAAAGTGCTTGAGCATGTTAATCAATGCGATAACAAGGTAACTACCCCCAATAGTTTGATTTTTTATAACTTTCCATATATATTTTTTGGATAAGGTGAACAATCTCACTTGTCTGTGAGTCTGCGAGATGGCTATTACCTATTAATTGTAGGTAGAGTTGTTGGAACACTTATATCCAGGGGATCTCTTGAAGGAATCATTAACTACCATTTATAAAGGTCGTGCCTTATAGGGTTGATTTGCATTTAGGAGCTTTTAACCAGCTCTATGTTTTGGACTCCAGCTGTTAAGATGGCATCTAAGAGTTATTTGGAAAAGAATTGTTTTGTAACCAATCTATCTAAACCATTGTCTAGAAGTTCGTCGTACTGATTTATTTTAATTGTGAATGTAGACCTTTACTGTTAGGGGGCATATGCACCCAAATATAGTTAGCCTCAACTGGGGGTTCTCTGGGTTTTTCTTATTGTCTCATTTGTACTTTTACATGATAGTTTTGTGGCCTTATTTCATTGTGTCAATTGCATATTTCCAGTCGGAGTTAGTCATGTTGTGGCCTATAAAAGAAAAAAAATATGTTCTTGAGCTTTCTAATTTATGTTTAATGTTCCAAACTCCTGTTAGGAAGATTCATTTACATTGACTACTACCTGATTGAAGTGCAGGCAGTTCGTGGTAACATGACTTTGCCTCATGGTAGTGGGAAGGTATTTGTCGAAACTTTGATAAAGCATGTTGGAGCTTTTTTTCATCAAACTTAAATTGTAGCTCGTAAGTGCATGACCAGTGTCATTTTTCAGGTTGTAAGGGTTGCTTTCTTTGCTGAAGGTGCAGATGCAGACGAAGCTAGAGCTGCGGGAGCAGATATTGTCGGCGGTGTTGAACTTGTGGAGGAAATTGCAAGTAACGAACCAACCCTTGTTACTTATATAATGTTTTATTTGCACTCTTAATACTTAAGATAAAAAGAGAAACTCCTGTCCACTATATACTATGCATTGATTTTTCTGGTTAAAATTCATGGTTTTGGTTTTTGGTCTAAAATTATTTCTATTATAAATGAAATATTACATTGGTTTTGGTTTTTGGTCTTTATGTGGTTATGTGAATCTTACATTGCTTCTGTTCAAGAAGTATTCAAACATTTTATGATCTGAGCTTGTATCATGCAGGTAGCCATAAGCTCAATGTCGACAAGTGTTTTGCAACAAATGAAATGATTATGCGTCTGGCAAAGGTTTTAAATTATAATGGTTTTCTTGGGGGATTAGTAATCATCTTTGCTTCATTAATCTAAAGGGTATGTTTAATCTTTTGCAGATTGCAAGGATTCTTAGAGAACGTGGTTTGATGCCTGACCGTAAAGTGAGTTTATCACATGGTAATTTATTATCCCTTAGCAGGTCTGTGGGAAAATTACTAATGTTGGTTATACTATGTATTGTATAGCTCGGTACTGTTACTAATGACATTTCTGGAGCACTGAAAAAAGTAAGACAAGGCCATATTGAGTATAGAATGGACAGAACATCAGTTGTGCATGTGGGACTTGGAAAGGTACCACAGTGTTCCATTTTTACTGATGCTTGTTTTCTGGAGACTTTATTTTATTGTTTATTACTTATAACTATTCTTTCTTTTTAGGTGAGCTTCATGGAGGAGTACCTCCGTGAGAACATTGGTGCATTTATGAGTTCTCTTTTGCTGGCAAAGCCTACAGGTTTAAAAAAGTGTAAGTGTCCCAAATTACTCTTGTGTTTCCTATGTATGGTACTAAGCAAAGATGAAATTTGATCTGAATAATCAACCGGAAGTTTACACCCTAGGTTTGTTGCCCTTGCATATCAGTACAGTTATACACGGTTGACTAGGATGGCAGACAATCAAGTTTGTTAGCCATGCTGATTGATGCATGATTCATGAGCTATTTGGCTCTGCTCAACAAGCAATGCAGGTCAATTCACTTTTATGATAGATGGACCGAACTTGATACTGAGTTCAGGATCATTTATCAATTGAAATTAGGTCCAAAAATCTAGGTTTGCTCTTGATTTTATAAGCCTACTGAAGTTGACAATGTTTTGGCATGAGCTTTAGCTTTTATAAGCCTTGATAGAAATTTATTGAAATATTTGTTTTCAATGTTTCTATCATGATTACATTTTTGACCTATATTCCCTATGTCCTTAACAAAGGTTTTCGCATGAGCTTTAGTTGAATTACTCCAGGAGATTTTAACTTCGAAACCTCTCATCCCCTTACCCACTAACTTGTTAAGATTGCTAATTGCACGTCAGCTATATAAAGTATACACTTGTTGGATGAGGGTACATGTGACAGAGGGAGTTAGCTTGATATATGTTGTAGATCCATTCACCAAGCACATAAGTTTTGGAGGTTAAATAACCATCTAACAGCTGTAGAATGACCAATTTCCATAAATGAAGTGCTGGTGCTGGACTGTTGCATTAGAGTCCAACAGTCAACTCGACTGTTCATAGTTGATCTTTGGGTCACGTTTGACCAAACTTCGTAGTTTTACTGTATTACTTGTAATCAATTTATCATAATTTTGTTTTTTGCATACTCTTCTCCTAGTACTGATTGGATTCAAATTTGAGTTGGCTTAAATCTGTTCATTTTTTTCTCCATGTTTATTAAAACAACTTACATTTTTCAATTTTGCAGCTTCTAAGTACGCCGGTTATATTAACTCCTTCCACATATGTAGCACAGTAAGCTCATAACCCTTGTTTTTGTTTTCCATAATTGTGTAAGGGTATTTGGATGAGGAACTCCAAAGTTCCATGGATTTTAGGCAAAATTAGTTAAAAATGAAGAACTTCAAAGTACCAAGGGATTTCAAATGATCAAATACTTTGGAAATCCCTTGTGTGATTGTTTTGCTATGCTCATTTGAAATCCCTTGGTACTTTGAAGTCCTTAGTTTTTTATTTTTTTTACCAAAGTCCCTAGCTTTTTATTAATTTAGCCTAAACTCATTGGAACTTTAAAGTTCCTTATCCAAACATACCCTTAACTTATGGGCATGCATATCATAGCTGCCACATGCTTAATTTGAATGCAGCCTTGTATTGTTTATACTAATAAAGTCCATTGTGTGCAGATGGGTACAGGATTCCCAGTTTCAATACAGTCATTATCCAAAGCTGCTGACCACTACAATAAAATTCTCCTTAAGTGATGTACTCAGGGCTTCAATTGATTTTTTTCTTTGCGAGGCTTTTTACTTCTTTAGGAAGTGAGAGCTCTATGTGTCTCTCCTACAGCAGAGCAGGTGTTGATCAGCTTCAATGGAATAGTAGATTTATGTGGTTGGGATTTTGCTTAATCATCCAGATTCTAAATCTTACCAATGTCCTTTACGGTGGTTTTTTTTTCTTTTCATTTTCTTTTATAGTTTACAATTCCAATGTTCTTCAATGGGAAGTTTTTTTTTAAGGGAAAATTACTTTACTTTTCCTGTGGTTTATTCCTTGTAGTACGGTTATACCTTACTTTTGAAATTTGGACAAACGCTCTGTTATACTTTTAAAATGTAACTTGACCTCAACGGTAACATTTCCATCGAAACTTTTGTTAAATGTTAATGGTGCATTTGTGGGTTCCAATTTTTTAATTATTACTAGTCTTATTATTTTTTTTTTTTTAGAATAGTTCAATCACTATTATTTATAGGAGAGGGAAATTTTACCACACAATATGTCGTCGGGGTTCGAATTTGAGAATATTAAGTCTACGAGTTAAGGTTAGAATTTTCTGAGTTAAATCTACTTGGCATTACCAGCCATATTAAAAGTGTATATTTATTAATTTGCTCATTTTGACGTTCAATTTGAGTTTTTTACCCAAATGTTGTTGCCCTCTCAGTTTTGGGTTTCAAAATGAGAAAATTGATATATATGCCTTTTCAATAAGAATGGTAATAATTGAAAAATGTAACCCGTAGACGTCGCATGAACATACAAGGCATAAATTACAGGCTATTAAGGAGTAATTTCCTTTTTTTTAAATATTTTTCAAAGGAAATTGTTAGTAAAATAAATTGGTATCTCTAACATTTTTATCCATGTCAATTAGGTTCCATATGCCTTACGTATATGTTTGGACTTTTGCGGTAACTAGTAACTAGTTTGAAGGTGAATTTCATCGGCCGGGTAAAAGGAAAACAGAAAGGCTGTCTAGAAACAGAGCACATGAATGGCAACGGCATTCAAGCATGGGCCATGCTTTTCAGTTCCTACCTATCAATTGCTGTAGTTAATCTTATTACCATGGCTAATACCCCATGCTCCTTAGAGTCCTTTCTATAAACTACCAATGACCCATCCTCTACTCTTATCTTAATTCTAAGTATATATATTTGGTTCCTTCTTTGATAATTTCAGCGAAATTGACTATACGAAATATGCTCGTTAATTTGTATTCGAGTTTGAATCTCTCCCCCATTCTCTCTTTTAGAAGTTAAATAAGGCCTTAGATTACGTAGTAATACGATATAGTTGGTACTCTCTCTCCCCGCACCCCACCCCCTCCTCCCCCTCACCTCCAGTGTGTTTGGTGGAGATCTCAGGTTCAACTCTCATCAATAACGAAGTCGATTTGGTGGAGATCTCAGGTTCAACTCTCATCAAAAGCTTTCAAAATTGTAATTGAGCAAAAAATATACACTTTGAAAATTCAAAGAAAAGCCAAAAGCATGCTCCCCAAGTCCAAATTATGACTGTTCTCCGCGCCACAAATCAAGAAAAATACAAAAACTGGAGAGAGAGAGAGAGAGAGAGAGAGAAAGAGTCTTACAAATTCCAAAGCTCAAAATGTCCTTCTCCCTCGTCCTCTACTGATTTGGGCTTGGAGGGTTAGGGTTAGGGTTAGGTTTTTCTTCTTGGAATTCATTTGGTGAGAATATGGAGGCAGAGGATGAGTACAGAAGAAAGGAGCGCTTGGCATTGGTGCTCATTGTGGTGCTTGCATCGCTGGCCGTCGCTTCATTACTCGTCGCCTTCAGCTACTACTGCTACATTAGCAACAAAGTCGCCAAGCGCTTTGACAACCACAAGGGTGAGGCACCTATCCTCTCTTCTTTAGCCAACAAAATAAAGTTGAAAACCAGAAATTTTTCTTCTTTATAAACATTTTATTTACATGGGTCTATGGGTAGGACTGTAGTCTGTAGGAGTACATATTTATGGTTTTAAGCGCTTTTGAGGTCACCCTTAATGACATTGCTACTTTTTGTTATTTACTTTCTGTTGGGTTGCTGTGGAAATTTAAATTTAAGGCAATAAAGGCGAAAATTTTGAGTCTTTGTTCTTTAATTATGTTGGATTAAAAATTAGTGCCTTTTGTACTTTCTTGCATGTGCTTGGAATCAAAATGGGTGTTTGTGTTTTGGGACTTGACTGTTTGATGATTGATTTCATTCTGTTTCTTTGAAGGGTTTGACCATGAGGAAAAAGGTGGGTTTTCAAGTCTGGAAGTTTCTTCCAATAAAGGACTTAAGGTTTTCACCTTCAAGCAACTACATTCCTCAACTGGTGGTTTCAGCAAGTCAAATGTGATCGGAAAAGGCGGATTTGGGTTAGTTTACCGAGGTGTTCTCCATGATGGGAGGAAAGTTGCAATTAAGTTCATGGATGAAGCAGGAAAGCAGGGAGCTGATGAATTTAAAATGGAGGTTCGATCTCACTGTACATTCTGTTTACTCTGTATTAATGGTTCATAGGAAACTGATGGGAAAAAGGTTGAAAAGTGGTTGAAGTTCACAGTTCCATGTTTATACCCTTTTTTTTTTTATCAAATTCCATGTTTATACCCTTGCAAATACAATTAGTCACCTGAGCCAAATGATTTTGTAGACATTGGTTTATTTGACAGTTCATATTCTTATACCAGAACACTGAATGTTTCAATATCTTTTTGTTTTCCCCAATTTATCCCTCGGAAGTAGTAAGTGAATAATAAGATTAAATTTGGAGATTGCATAAACTTGGTATTTATGTGTTGATAAATAAATGCAGGTGGAGTTGCTAAGTCGACTGCATTCTCCATATTTGTTGGCACTGCTTGGCTATTGCTCAGACAACAATCACAAATTGTTGGTGTATGAGTTCATGCCAAATGGTGGTTTGCAGGAGCATTTGTATCCTGCCAGTGGTAAGTATAAGTTTTCTACTAGTTTATTGTCTCTAATTGGATAATAGTCTTTTGCATGATTACTTGGGTTTGGCATTGAAAAATATTATGAAGAGCCATTTTACTTTTCAATTCATGTCGTATGGTAGTTTTTTTATCTGCATCATGTGAGTTAGAGCTACGCTTTGATGTGACAGGTTATCATGTTGGGTTGCTCCAATGTCTTGTTATGCACTCTTATGTGAAGAGTTTAATTTTTTTTTGGAGGGAAGAAGAGGGGTTTAGTTCTCGGAAAATGTACGTTGGTAAATTTTTTTATTGACAGAGCGGAGTAGAAGGATAAATTTGTTGAGGGGTCGGATTGTTTATGAGATAGGGTTCGTTTTTGGTCTTCCTTGTGGACATTTAGTGCCTCCTAGTGTAAACAGTTGTCTTTTCTGTTGTTCTGTTAGATCGGAGAACAGTGGTTTTGTGTGCTTTTCAGGTTCATGTTTGCATCACTTGTAATGGTTTTTATCCTGTATGTTAGTAATGGACATCTTGTTGACTATTATTGAACTTTTGTTTCTCAATAAAACTGTTACTTTCTTATATACAAGTAAAAAGGGATGGTTTGATCTTTGCTGCTTGCATTATTACCCCTATAGTCCCCTCTTCTCACTCTCTTTCTTTGCAATCGTGATACCTCTTTGCCTTTATGCGAAGGTGTTTTTGTATCATTCTTGAGGATCTAATTGGTGAGAAAGATCCTGACCGTACAATTTTTTATTTGTTCATACAGTTTGCATCATTCCTATGCGTGCATTGGTTGTCCTGGTCATTACCTGAATATGATGATTTTTGTTGGATTAAGCACTTGAATTCAATTGCGCAGGTTCTAATGCTCACTCCATGAAGTTAGACTGGGAAACCCGGTTGAGAATAGCTCTTGAAGCTGCAAAGGGTTTGGAGTATCTCCATGAACATGTTAGTCCTCCTGTGATTCACAGAGATTTTAAGAGCAGTAACATTCTCCTGGACAGAACTTTTCATGCTAAAGTTTCTGATTTTGGATTGGCCAAGCTTGTATCTGACAAAGCTGGTGGTTATGTTTCCACCAGAGTATTGGGTACACAGGGATATGTTGCCCCCGAGTACGAACTTCTAACCCTTCAGTTGCAATGTGCATATTAGTTAATTTTATACTACTAGAATTGCCCTTGTTTCTAATTCCCATCAAATCTCAAATATTAACTATGAAGTAGCAGCTGCTGATAATTCAGTTTTAAAATTGTGCTTCATTATACAGGTATGCATTAACAGGACATCTAACAACCAAATCAGATGTGTACAGTTACGGAGTTGTGCTTTTGGAGTTGCTTACTGGCAGAGTTCCAGTTGATATGAAGCGACCTTCTGGAGAAGGAGTTCTTGTTTCATGGGTGGGTTATTAGGCCTTTTTTCAGTTCCGGCAATGGAATAATACTTTGTGTCATAGTCGGGAGATGCTTTACCCTATTCTGTTCTTCATATATGAACCTTTATTTTTTCAACCAATCTTATAACCCCTTGATTCTTATGATTTCTTTTTTTTCTCTTACATGGTACGTAGGCTTTGCCTCAGCTCACAGATAGAGAGCAGGTTGTACAGATCATGGATCCTGCATTGGAGGGCCAGTACTCAATGAAGGAGGTCATCCAGGTGGCAGCAATTGCGGCAATGTGTGTTCAACCCGAGGCAGATTACAGGCCGCTCATGGCTGATGTTGTGCAGTCACTTGTCCCGCTCGTGAAGATTCACCGGTCACCATCAAAGGTAGGCACCTCTTCAAGCTTGCATGCAGCAAAGTCACCTACAACGCCGAGTAGTAGAGCAAGTCTGTAAAACTAATTGAAGAGACGCATGAATTATCTCATAAGAAACCTATTTTCAATTTCAGTCCTCTGGGTTTTTTGTAGTCTGCTAATTTGATTGATGAGAAAACTAGATTGAAGTAAATATAATCCTATCCAAATTATGTAGTAATGTATTTGGAAACATGTGATGTAGTTAACATGCTTAGAACATACTTGTTCAAGATCTTATTAAGCAATCGTTGACATTGATCCTATAGCTTAATCAGTAGTGGTTTGCCTAATTTGTCGGAAAGAGTGTTTTTCCTTGTAATTTGATCTCACTGAACAAATTCGTCGGGAAAAAATGCTTGCAAAAAATCGTCAACTAAACTCCAATTTTTTGTTGGGAAAGAGGCCCGATGGCAATTTTTTGTGGCCAAGTAACTAAATATTCGGCAAAGTCCAAAGCCAACCAAATATTTCGTTGGCAAAGACGCAAAACATTTGTTGGGAAAAAGTCTTTTTTCTTATAGTTTGATCCCATTGAGCGAATTCGTCGAGAAACACTAACTCCAATATATTCGCCGGTTAAACTCACAATTTGCATCGGGATAGGATCCTAGGCCAACAAATTTTTTGTTGTTAAAGGTACTAAATGTTCATCGGGAAAGGATTCGAAGCCAACAAAATTTCCGTCGGCAATGGCACTAAAAAACCTTTAGAAAAGACTTCCAACTCCGACCAAATATTTTGTCGTTGAAGACGCAAAACATTTGTCGGGTTTGTCACGAAAGTGTCTTTTTCTTGTAGTTTGATCACATTGAGCAAATTCATCAGGAAATACTCTCCAATATATTCGTAGGCTAAACTCTACATTTTTGTCGGGATAGAGCTACAATCCAGCAAAGTATGTGTTGGCTAAGGTACTAAATTTTTGTCGGGAGTATGATATCCTATGCCGAAAAAAATTTCGTTGGGAAAGAGTTCCTAAGCCGACAAAGTTATTGTCGGCAAAGGTACTAAATCTTCCTCGGGAAAGAGATCTTAACACAAAAGCTTCGTCGAAAAAGGTACTAAATATTCGTTGGCGTAGATCACATAAGCCGACAAACCTTTCATCGGCTAAGTCCTCTACCCCGACAAAAGTATAGTCTTTTGACGACGAAATTTTTGTCGGCTTAGGTATACTTTCTTGATGAAAGTTTAGTGCCTTTGTCGACGATAGTTTTGTCAGCATAAGACCTCTTTCTCGACAAATGTTTGGTGCCTTTGTCGACGACAATTTTATTGGTTTTAGAATTTTTTCCGGACGAATGTTTAGTGCCTTTTCTGACAAACATTTTGTTGGCTTAGCACCTCTTTCATGACGAAAATTGAAGTTTAGCCGACGAATATATTGGAGGTCGTCTTTCCCGACAAATTCACTCAGTGGTATCAAACTACAAGAAAAAAACTCTTTCCTGGCAAATATTTTATAGCTTAGCCAACGTAATATTTGGTCTGCTTAGGTTCTCTTTCCCCACAAATATTTTGTGCCATTGCTGACGAAAATTTTGTCAGCCTTGGTTCTCTTTCCCAACCCACAGCTCGAGTATAACCGACGATTTTTTGCAGGTATTTTTTCCCGACGAATTCGCTCATTGGAATCAAAGTACAAGGAAAAAACCTATTTCCGACATATTTCTACCATCGAAATATTTCTTTGGCTTAAATGATATTTTGTCGACAAATATTTTGTGTCTTTGCCGACGAAATTGTGTCATCTTGATCCCCTTTCTTGACAAATATTTGTTGGTATTCTTTCATTCGCTCATTGGGAACCACTACAATAAAAAAAAGGCTTATTATTTAAAATGCACCCAGAACAAGTCAGCAAGTCTCAAAATGAACCCAGAACTGAAATTTGCCTCACTTTGCACCCAGAACAAGCATTCTGTTACTTCCGTTGCATCATCCGTCAATCTCTGTTATAAACGCCGTTAAAAGTAATGATGTGGCAGTAATATTACAAAATTTGTATGGGTAATTAAGACATTTGTAATATTTTATTAAATTTATATTTTATTAAATTTGAACTAAAATTATTTTTAAAAATTAAAACAAATAAAATTAATTACCCTTCCCCAACCCACCTGATTGTCTCCTTCTCGGGGCCTCTGCCCATCACCCAAGACGACGTTGTTTTGGCTGCAAATTCATCACCATCATCGATCTCGTCTTCATCGGTCGCTGGAGAGAGCTTGTTCACGAGAACGAAGACGCTTCTCAACGATATCTCGGGAGAAGCGCGAGAAGGCAAGATTCTTGCGATTCTTGGCGTGAGCGGGTTGGGCAAGTCGACCCTCATCGACGCCTTGGCCAGTCGGATCGTGAAAGGAAGCCTGAAAGGAACCGTGCGCTTAAACGGCGAGGTCTTGGAATCACGCCTTCTGAAAGTTATTTCCGCTTACGTCATGCAAGACGATCTGTTATTCCCGATGCTGACAGTGGAAGAGACTCTGATGTTCGCCGCCGAGTTTCGCCTTCCTTGGGCGCTCTCGAAATCCAAGAAGAAATCTCGCGTCCAGACTCTAATCGACTAGCTCGGCCTCCGAAATGCGACCAAGACAATCATTGGTGACGAAGGCCACCGCGGCATCTCCGGCGGAGAACGACGCTGTGTCTTGATTGGAATTCATATCATCCATGATCCTATCATTCTCTTCCTCGACGAGCAGACGTCCGGTCTCAACTCCACCAACGCCTTCATGGTGGTCAAGGTCCTCCAAAGAATTGCTCAGAGTGGAAGCATTGTCGTGATGTTGGTACACCAGCCTAGTTATCGGATCCTGGGCCTCCTTGACCGGTTGCTCTTCCTGTCTAGGGGCCTACCCATTTACAGTGGGTCGCCTGCCAATCTACCATCTTACTTCGCCGAGTTCGGGCACCCGATACCCGACACTGAGAACAGAACTGAGTTCATGTTGGATTTAATCCGCGAACGTGAAGGCTCCCCTGGCGGGACCAAGAGCCTCGTCGAATTCAACAGAACCTAGCAGAGCAAAAAGCCCTCCAATAACGATATGTTGTATAGAGGAGCCTCTGACACACGACATGCCGTTGCTCTCCAAGAAGCAATCAGCGCGAGCATTTCAAGAGGCAAATTTGTGTCCGGAGCCACCAACAACGGCCCGAGTCCGAACTCCATGGTCCCCACATTCGCAAACCCGTTCTGGATCGAAATGGCGGTGCACCTCTATCAACGCCGTTTGCACCAATTCATATCAAGAAATATGCCGGCAAACGCGTAATTGGAAACAGCGTTGATGGAGGTGGGTGGGAAGGTTGTTGGACGGCGAGATATCGACGCTGGACTTGGTGATGGAGGCACTGAAAACGGCGTTGATGGAGGTTTTCGAAAGTGCCGATGCACTTCGTGGCCCGATGGTGAGGATAGTGGTGGAGGTATTGAGTCCGGAGCAGACTGTGAAGGTTTTGGCAGCAGTGGTTGAGTTAGCTTCCTTTGCATTATATGAAACCTTCCCTAATCACCTCAGTGGTGGGTGGGTGGGTGGTGGGGGGAGGTCCAGTAGAGGGAGAGAGGGAGACGAGGATCGGGTGGGTTGGGAATGGGAAGGGGAAGGGTAAATAAAATTAGTTTTAATTTTTTAAAAAGAATTTTAATATATAATTTAATAAAATATAGCAAATGTCTTAATTGCCTCTACAAATTTTATAATATTACTGCCACATCAGCATTTTTAACGGCGTTAGTAACAGAGACTGACGAATTGTGCAACAGAGGTAACGGAATGCCTGTTCTGGGTGCAAATTGAGATAAATTTTAATTTTTGGTGCATTTTAAGATTCGCTGACTTATTCTGGGTGCATATCAAGTAATAAGCCATAACAAAATTGTGCCGACAAAACGAAACTTATTGTCATGATATGTTTTCTAGACGACGAATTTTTGTTTGAATATAGAAATTAAAATCTAGATGTGAATGTAACTTCTACAACTAACCTTAAGAATAAACTTCAAAATTCTAAATAGATATTACTCAATCCTCGTTCAACCTTTCTCATTGTACTAAAAGTAGCGGAAGAAATTGTTTAAGAATCTGAATACACGTAGAGAACATTGTGAATCATACATATGATAGGGCTTCTGAACCTATCATAGCCTCCCCCTCCAAAACCCTTCCAGATCCCCAAACCCCCTCTATTACCATTCTCCGCTGAAGATTTCTTCGATCAATAACCAGATCAATGGTTGAGGCAAAATCTTGAGGCTCAATGCGATGACGGGCATTTATTGGCCCAACAATGTTGATAGCCATTGAGACCCATTTTGCCTTTTGTTCTTCCCGGCACATAGAATTGGGTTTTGGGTCTGGGTTCGATGACAAAGTGAAAGAGAAACACCAAAAACGAAAGATTTTGGGAGAAAGATGGTGGATTGGGTGGAAGAACAAAAAAAAAATTGCTTTGAGAGGACCGGTCGAGTTTGGGAGTGAAGAATCAGCGAGTGAGAGAGATTGGGTAAGGGGAAGAAACTAATGAGAATGGGAAAAACTAACTTTCATGAAAGGAGGTGAGGCAAGAGAATGGGGAAATCGAAGACGGCATGCGGCTACAATTTTGGTTTAGGGAAGTTCGTTCGTGAGAATCAAGCACGACTGAGAGGGAGAGAGCAAGAGAGGATGGACCTGAAATTGTGGGTGTATACATCGTTGATTATTTTCCATGTAGTTGGTATTTAAATGAGGGATATTTTTATCCTTTCAGGTTAGAAGAGGGTCATTTAAGATTGAGATTTTAAAAGAGGTTATTTTAGATACAGGATTGAGAAAAGAGGTTAATTTGGCTAATTCCCCAAAAACGTAAACTTAGTAAGAGAACTTTACTTCGACAGTTCGAAGTTGTTAGTAATCCTTTACATGGCCTGGCCTTGTAGGGTGGCCTAAAATACTTTGCACATGAGTGCATCATTGTGCCTATAAGGCACCATGACTCTAGGGTAATAATCAACATGCTTTACCGGATCAGAGGTCCCTTTGAACTGATTGAAGTTTGGGGTTGCAAACCGTTGAGGGAATGGTTCTTCCTCGATGTCCCTCACGAAAGGTAAAGTTGAGGATGACTGAATCTGACAGTGTAGATCGTCTTCCAAGTCTCCATCACGTTGGATGCATCGAAGGCGACTATTCAACATTCTCTGGATATCAATAGCTTGCAGCACGCCTCGGTGAGGTGGGGAGTCATTACGAGCCAAGCGTTGTCGACCTCCCCAGACCTCAGTTTCTGAGCTCCGAGAGCATATCGGAGAGTATGTCTCGTCCTTCTCTCTGCGATAGCTAGCATGCCCTAAGCTGATGTGAGTGTCTTGGGAAACTGCTTGTCACCTCCGGCCTTTATGCGAGTATCCAATATAGGACAATGCTCCAATGCACCCCCCAAGCTGCTCATGTGCCGACGGCCTTAGGCGTTGTTTTCCAACGAGCGTGACTTTCAAGCCAGAGTCACTTAGTGACGTATAACGAGACATTGTCTGGCATAAGATGATATCTTTTCCATGGCGCCTTGGAATGTCTTTCTGCCCACCCTGAGGTGTGGCACGCCTCTCATCAGTTGAGTTGCTTCTTTCCCTACCAGAAGTTGCAGTAGAAGCTCCGACTGAACCTAGACTTGGCTGCTTAGTCGTTCGACCTGCTATGACAAATTGTCTTAAGGGGATGTGGGTCGAGGTGCTCGTGTATAACGCGTTTCATGTCGGGATCCACGCGTCTAGCTCCGTTATCGCTGATCCATGTCGTGCTCTTCTTATGTTTGATTTTGACCTGGTGTGTCACGAAGACCATTCAGGAATCTTCGAAGATCTTCATCGGCAAGGGTCTGATTTGGAGTCTGCCTGAACATTTCTCCCATGAACCGCCCATCTTTTTGCTGGAAAGCAGTTGTCACTACTCCCGATGCAGGCAGTGAGGGCGCGTTGGAAAATGCTCTGGCTGCAGGAGTCGATGGAGTTTCGAAGCCAATAGTGGGAATCGGTCCCTGTATCCTCGGAGCATTTTGATTGATTGATGGATTTTGTAATTAATAAATAATTATTTTTAATAAAAGATATTATTTATTAATTGAATTTTAATAAAAATTAATTCTTATTATTTGAATATTAATAACAATTCATTCTCGTTCATTAAATTTTAATAACAATTGATTCTCAAGGAGAATATTATTATTATTGGCCTTAACCTAATTAAATAATATATTTAGCTGGTAAATACATTATTTAATGTGTGGGTGTCTATGGGCCGTCAATGTCATCACCATGGGTAATTTGGAAATTATACAAATTATGAGCCACGTGGCAACTCTACAATTTTTGGGTAATTTATGGTTCCACACTAATCATGCATTGTACAAGAAGATGACAATAAACATGTATGACTAAAAAATAGTAGAGGGAACTAAGACTAAAGAATTGTCATATTCTAACTTTTAAGTAAAATACAAAATATTCACAAGAATTAGTTAATAGTTTATCCTTTATAAAATAATCATCCATATATGGTCGTTGTAGTATGGTTTTGAATCACACCACAATCAGCCGCCAAAATCCCCTAATTAGACCACGATGAATTCTATAATATCTTGATAGAATCGTTAGGGACTAAACGTATCATATGACGATGTCTTAGTGTTACAGTTGGCGGCGATGTCTTGATGGTGGAATCGGTGCTAGGTAATCCAAGCATAGAATCTTTAAAATAGAGAATAATAGTTGAGTTTTTAGGGTTTTATTTAGTTTTTAATTTTTTAAGTTTCTTTTGTTTAATTTTTTGTTTGTTTTTATTTTGAGATAGTTAATTAAAAAAAGATGTCATGGATTGCCATGTCGTGCGCCACATGTGTTAGGTTAAGAAAAGTTGGGATTGTAGTTGGTGCCCGTAGCGTTATTCGTATTAAAATTACATATTTGTTACATAATAAAAATAAAGATAATACTTGCATCCCACCCTAGTGGTACCTCCTCGTACCACCCTTTTGATTAATCTAATTGTCATTATACATATATTATAATTAAAACCTTTCAACTCCTAAATAATCATTTCAAGATCATTTTCGCAAAAAATCAACGCAATTAGAGATGATTTAGCCATTTATATGTATCAACTCAATGGATGGTTCGTCATGAGAATCTTAATTATTATCAAAACCGTTGATTTATTTGATACATATGAATGACTAAACGACGTCCAATCTTATTGATTTTTTGTGCAGATGATCTTAAAATGATGATTTAGAGAATGAACGGTTCTGATTATGACATATGTACAAAATAATTTCGATAAATAAAAAATACCATATGGGTGGGATGCAAGTATTATCTTAAAAATAATAACTGATGGAAATACCAATAGTGAAGTCATTACATATTTTGTGCCTTTCTTAGTTCCTCTACAATTGTTTGAAGTAGATGTTCATCTTCCATAATTATAAGTGGTATCTATGATGAAAACGTCATCAAGGTGTGGTGGATTTAAGTGATGCTTTTATATATTAACAATTATGGATTGAACAATGCTATTTTCTTTATTGATGACCAAACGCTCTACTTTTTTTTGTTTGTGATAATTTAATATAATTATGACCAATTAATCTCCGATTGAAGGAAAGGATACTTAGACCAATTAATTTAATATAATTATGACCAATTAATCTCCGATTGAAAGTATACTTAGATTTATCTTCTTGAAGGAAAGGACCTCTATATTAAAATTACTTATTTGTTACATAATAAAAGTAATCACTGAGATACCAATAGTAAATAATCACATATTTTGTGCCTTTCTTAGTCCATCTACAATTGTTTGAAGTAGATGTTCTTCCATACTTAAAAAGGGGGTATCTATGATGAAAAGGTTATCAAAGGTGGTGGATATCATTTTTTTATTTATTAAAAATGGAATGATTTCATTCACAAGAGGGATAGTACAATCGGTAGTCAATTGGGGCTCTTAACTTAAATTTGGAGTCTCATTAAAACTTCACTTTGAAAAATCTAGTAAGGAAAAAAAAAACCCACCCAATACAATATAAAAAAATTACGCAACTATGTCTCTTTTCAACACCAAGAAATCAAGGAGGCTGGTGGTCGCCAATGTATCGAAATTGAGCATGCATGGCCTCTTGGGCTAGGGGATGAGCAACCATGCATGTTTCCTTGACAAGGAGAAAACATAAATGCAGATACCGTGAGCTGCAACCTTTCCATCAACACTGTGATGCCATGCAACAAAACCCCTACCACCCCCACGCCCGCCCCCCCCCCCCCCCCCCCCCCCCCCCCCCCCATCAAGCCCACATCAAGCCGCCGAATGGAAAAGAGAAGAAATATATGAGGAAAGTTTTTTTATACAAAAATATTCTAATTCTAATGCTAATCTAAGGGGAGAGGGATTTGGGTTAGCCACACAATGGGCTAGCAACTAGGTATTAAATTCGCCATTCATGGGAGTTGAACTTGAAACCTCTCAGGTATTAATGAAGAGACAATACTGCTAGACCATAGTGCTAGTTTTTATTTATTTATTTTTTTAAATCAAAATTGATATCATTATATCATAAAGACAGATATGAACATACCATCAAAATGAAGTTATGGCAGTAAGACCCACAAACTAATACGAAAAACTAGCACGAAAAAAAACCGCAGAAACAAGTAAAAGCCCCACATTACTACAATTATGAAAAATTACAAACCACACCCACAAAGCTCAAAACAACCAAATGGAACAGTCATCGCCGTCAAACCCATCACATCTGATCTTGAAGAGCCTGTTGAGCAGGAGCGGATATGAGCAAGGCTTGATGTCCAGTGATCCAATGACACATAAAATAGAATAAAGGACCAAAGTCCTAATCTAACTACTGTGACTAAAACTAATGGTAGATATTGCAGCAAACTCCTCCAACAGCAAGGTAGAACAAGATTTATAGAAAAAGTAGAATTTTTAAAGGAAGATTTTGGGTAAGGGGATAGATTGAAAAACTAGCAAAAACTAGCAAAATATGAAAACCTCATAAGGTTACCAAGCACACCCAAATATTTTGAGTGATAGCTTCACAATCTCAAAGGCTCTAATTTCCAACCATTCTACATCTTGCAATACAATCTTTGACATGAAAATTTACACATGTTAGGAAGTCTTCTGAGTTTTCATAATGGTTACATACTATAACACGATATGGTAAACATTGTGCTAATTCAGGACCGAACTGTTTTAGCATGTAATTATGCAGATTATCTTCTTCATGAATTGAAGAAGATTGAAAGGGGTGAGTAGGAAATGGAATAACTTCTACGTTCACTTCAATTTGGATAATAAACACCATCCATCCCAATAGAAACAACATCAAAATCCTTCTAGAAAGATTTTCCTCCATTGTAATCACACAAGTTTTAAAAGTTAATGTAATCAATTAGTTGTATCTTTATTATACAATATATATATATATATATATATATATATATATATATATATATATATATATATTGTTGATGCAGAAATCGTCCGGATTGACATTAGACCTCCAATCCCTTCACATAGAAAATAAACACCTGAGGTTAATGTTGAATCCCGAGATGAGGGGTTCAACCAAAAACGCTCTGATACTTAAGTCAGTTCAATCTAGAGAGAAAATTGAAAAGCCAATTATGAGAATAATTGTGAGGTACCTGAATTGTGAGGATATGTCCTCTATTTATAGTGGAGATCTGGGGGTCTTCGGAGCTTCTGATTGGCTTTAAGCATAAATAATTCGCTAGAAAGTTATTTATTATGAGTAGGAAAAAGAGTTCTAATTAATTAAGTATTCCTTTAGGAAATGAAGTTTATTATTTATTGAATCCTAATTGAATAAGGATCTCAAGGAAATGTCTTATTGTGGTGACATAATTTCCTATTAATAAATATGATTAGCTAGTAAATATATTTAATTAGTGCACAGTAATTATATCCCAATAATGATTTCACCAAAGGCAGAGCAGTCATTATATAAATAATGGGCCACGTGGCAGCTCCACAATTTTTGAACGAATTATGGTTCCACAAATGCCCCCCACATCCATTAGGAATTCGGGGAATCCTAAGGGATGTAATTTTTTGCGGTTGTAATAATCCATCGCCTTTTGATGCTTCTATGGAAGAAAGCTTTTGATACTTCTTTGAAGGAGGCTTGGTTGCTTCTATTGAAGAAGGCTTAAGTGCTTCGCGGGGCGAAGGCACTGATGCTTCGGCGGGCGAAGGCTTTGATGCTTCCATGGAGGAAGGCTTGAGTGCTTCGCGGGGTGAAGGCTATGGTGCTTCCGCGGTGGAAGGCTTGAATGCTTCGCAAGGCGAAGGCCTGAGTGTTTCGCAGGGTGAAGACTTTGGTGCTTCCGCGGAGGAGGGCTTGAATGCTTCGCAAGGCGAAGGCTTTTATGCTTCGGTTGGTGAAGGCTTTGAATGCTTCTCAATGCGAAGTCTTCGATGCTTCCGTAGAGGAAGGCTTGAATTGCTTCGCAGGCCGAATGCCTTGATGCTTTGGCGGACGAAGGCTTTGATTCTTCCGTAGAGGAATGCTTGAATTGCTTTGCAGGTCGAAGGCTTTGATGCTTCCACGGGAGAAGGCTTGAATTGCTTCGTAGGCCGAAAGCTTTGATGCTTCTAGGGGAGAAGACTTGAATTGGTTCGCAGGACGAAGGCTTTGATGCTTCCATAGAGGAAGGCTTGAATTGCTTCGCAGGGCGAAGGCTTTGATGCTTCTACGGGATAAGGTTTGACTTGCTTCTATGGGAGAAGGCTTGAATTGCTTCACAGGGCAAAGGCTTTGATGCTTCTAGGGGATAAGGCATGAATTTCTTCGCATGGCGAAGGCTTTGATGCTTCCATAGAGGAAGGGTTGAATTGCTTCGCAGTACGAAAGCCTTGATGCTTCGGCGGGCAAAGGCTTTGATGCTTCCATAGAGCAAGGCTTGAATTTCTTCGCAGGGCGAAGGCTTTGATGCTTCAACGGGAGAAGGCTTGAATTGCTTCGCAGGTGAAGGCTTTGATACTTCTATGGGAGAAGGCTTGAATTGCTTCGTATGACGAATGCTTTGATGCTTCCGTAGAGGAAGGCTTGAATTGCTTCGCAGGGCGAAGGTTGTGATGCTTCCACAGGAGAAGGCTTGAATTGCTTCGCAGGGCGAAGGCTTTGATGTTTCTACTGGAGAAGGCTTGAATTGTTTCGTATGGCGAGGGCTTTGATGCTTCTATGGGAGAAGGCTTAAATTGCTTCGCAGGGCGAAGGCTTTGACACTTCCGTAGAGGAAGACTTGAATTGGTTTGCCGGACTTGACCTCCGCTCAGTTATTTGTCCATTAATAATTTTTTGGTTGTTGGAATTAGTTGGTTTTTATGGAGTTAGAAAGCTAACATCCATATTTTTCCAATTCTATCAAGTTTTCTAAAAAAGGTAGAGAATTGAATTTATGGTGAATTTCGGAAGTTATATCACGTGCAGATGAGTGCTGTTTTGACCTCTTTTCGTTAATTTACCCATAGATAATTCGTTCCTTATCCGATTTAGTTGTTCTTGATGGCGTTTAAAAGGTAACATCCACACCTTTCCAATGATATTGGGATTTCTTAAAAAGGTTGAGAATTGAGTTCTCAAATTAACTCGCAAGACGTGCCTTTGCACAGGATTGTGCATCTGACCTTGTGTCATTGAAATGGACGTTCCGGATTCGTTATAGCTCTGATTGGGACGCCGTGGATAGCGTTGGAAAGCTAAGAACTGTAGCTTTCCCATAGTACCTGGCCCACTCCATGGGTATAAGTGATGTATCCGAATATTTCCCTGCAAGTGACGACTTTTTTGCAGAAACAATTCTGTTTGCATGGGATGCTCCTTCAAACTTATATATTGCTAAGATTTTCTCTAAGTTTCCTTGAGCGTTGACTTTGCTTTCTCGTTGAGAGAGAGGAATTTTTAGCTCATTCAAATGCCGTACTACCAAGGGCACCCAACGATGGCAATTTGAATGGACATGCCTCTCGGAGGCGGGGCTTTACTTTGCCTTAGAGAAAGGGCGTTGTGCTTCTCGGGGGAAGTGTAACTTTCGTCAGCGGAATCTTCTAAGGAAACGTCCCGCGACACAGAGTGACTTTGAACATGGTCCTTGTTGTGTCTACAGGGGGTGATTTCCCGAGGATTTCGTGAGTTGTCACATTTCTCCATGGGTTGAGAAGTACTTCTTTCGCCCAAGAATTCCTGTAGAAGTTTTGCCTGAATTTGAACTTGGTTGCTGAGGTGGGACGCGCGTTGTGGCGATACTCCCGTGCTGAGCGACGCTTGGGCTCCCTTCCTTCGCGATTACTTTGATTTCTGGTGGCGTGGTGCTCGTCCAGAATCAACAGTAAATCCTCGTTTACTGGTTGCCAGCATGTGGTATTCCGAGATGCTCCTCCTACGAATCTTACTTCGGTACGCTGAAATTGAGCGTGCATTTCAGGCTCCAGAGTTAGTGCGCCAAGGCCAGACATCACCAAAAGTGGATGTCCGTGTGTGTTGGGTTGCGTCAATGGCACGCCTTAGGCCATGGGCCCCGAGAAGAGTGACTGTCCAACGGGTGGGCCGGTCGGGTTGGAAGCTTGCGTAGGCACGGTGACAGCGTTGGCTGCGGCGGAAGCGTGTGGCGAGGTGGCGTCGACTGGTGGGGAGGTGGAGTCGACCGGTGGCGAGGTGGCTTCGACCGGTGGCGAGGTGGTGTCGACTGGCGGCGCGACGGCGGGGCTTTGGTTGGTGGCGACATATGGCAAGGTCGACCCTACCGCCTGGGGGCTGGCGCAGTTCCTTGGTTGCGGGGCTTGTGGTGCCGTGCTCCCTTCCATGCGCTGAGCAGGGTGGGCCTCTAATAGGACCCTTCCCGAATTTTCCCTCGAAATACGTGAAAAGGCCTGCTCCTTTTTGACAATTCATGACAACTCAAAAAATAATTCCTAATATACCCTTACTACCTCGTAATTACTCTACGAGAACTCTACTGAAAATTCGACAGAATCTACCCTGTAATTTTATCAGACCGTCTTCCACCAGTCATACGAAGGATTTAAATACTAACCTAATATTCAAGCGATCTAGATGAAAGTCATCAACAATCAACTCCAAGTCCAAAACAACCAAACTACGAATAATTTAAAACAACTCCAAAAAGTTACTCAGAGCAACTAGGTTGTAAAATTAGATTTACAAGTCCAACAAACCCTACTGGAAAAAGTGCGGCAGTAGCGCAGCTAAGAAGGGATGCCTCCGCCTCGGAATGTGCCCTCGTCGAACGTAACGGCCTGGATGGAATGTAAAACAAGGAAAAGTGTGAGTAGATAAAAATAATAATGGTTCAAAACACAAATTCTGAGGAAAACATACAGTTTCCCCTCCATAAGTTAAACCATGCATGCATGATCTAAAATCCTTTTTAGAATAGTTACTAAGTAAGAATAAGCATGAAAGGACTTACCGAAAAATTATTTAGCAATTTAAAACCTAGCGGGACCCACGAAAATCGGTGCAAAATAAAACAACCTGTGGTCCACCACCATGCTTGAAAACCCTCCTCGAAGGAGCTTTAAATCATGAAAAACCTGAATATTTTAAACCATGAAAACATTCCACCATCCTCTAAAGTAAACCAGAGCCGAAGCTCAATATCCGGGGCAGTCCAACCCAGTGACATCCCTCCTAACCACTGCCGAAAATACCTCAAAGCAATGGCTAGAACCCGAGAGGTCCAACCCAGGGACCTACTCTCCACACATATGAAAATACCTCAAAGATATGCGGAAGAAATCATGTACTACGTGCGTAGGTAACTAGACGAGCACATGACCAAATATACCTCGAAGTCATGTGTCGGAGGTGAACACGCATGACCGAAAATACCTCAAAGTCATGCGGTCACATGACCGAAAATACCTCAAAGTCATGTGTTAGAAATACCTCCACGAATACATGACCGAAAATACCTCAAAGTCATGTATCGGAAACGAACACGCATGACCGAAAATACCTCAAAGTCATGCGGTCGGAGAAATGCTATAATAACAGAGGATGGTAAACATAGTGAAAACCGTAATGTAAATTCAAAATCCAATTTGAAATCCTTTTTACCTGGCCTTATCCAAAATCATAGGAAAGCCAGGATGAAGCCCAAAATCCAATGAAAATCGAAATCTCGGGCCTAAGACCAAAATCATAAGCTCGGCTGAAGCCAAAATTCAATTAATCCAAAATTCATAAAACCGGGCTTAAACCAAAAGTTCATAACCAGTTAAGCCCAAGTCCTTTCAAAATTATATTAAAATCCATAAGTCCAGAATCCCGAGAATCATAATCCATAAAACCGGTCCTTAGCCCAAAACCTCATAACCGAGTTTAATGCTCAAAATCTTTTTCAAAATTGTTATTTAAAATTTATCATCCATAATAAGACATTAGAATAATTATTCTAATATTTTTGAAATTTCATAAAGATAATAAATCATTTTAGAATAATTTTTCCAATATATCAAATTTCATATTTAAAAGAAATTTATTTAAAAACACTTATTATGCATGAATTATGATTTGAAAATCAAAATCCACTCACCTCAAGGTCCAAACGAGTCCAATTCCAACTATTCCACTACAAGAAAATCGTTGTTGTCCGACTAGATTTCGCCCGACGAAAACAATCTCGCGGGGTAAGCATAGATTGCCCGACGGATAAGCATCCTCGCCGGGTAATTGGTTAGGGGGAAGAGCATGTCGTTGGCGCACAAAATTGAAAGGTGTTACTCGACAATTTATACCCCTCGTCGAGTAACACTGAGCGTTGACTCTATGTTTCCAGACGAATCATTAAAGATTGCCCTACGAATGTGGTTCGTCGGGCAAAAGTATAAACACACTAAATACCCGAGACTCTCTCTTTTCTTCTTCTTCTTCTTCCTCCTCTCTGCTTCATCACTCTTCTCTTCTCTCTCTCTCTCTCAATCTCTCACTCACTCACTCTCTTTTCTCTACTTAACATTATCATCTCATCACCATTTTTATTACCAATCAAATTTTTTTTCTCGATCAATCACCAAATATCAAATTTTAAGGTTTGAAATTTTTTTTTTTTAGTTTTGAAATTTTGATTTTTGATTGGGAATTAATTATGTTTTGTGTTGTAGGAATTTTGTGGTTGATTTGAAGGAATACTTATTAAAAGGTAAGTGTGTTTACCTCTAAATTTAATTTTGTTAAGAATGTTGGATATAATTATGTTAGGAAATTTTGTATTTATTGTGGAAAATGTGTAGAAATTGTTTAGAATTTGTGGAAATTAGAAACTTTGTTAGGAAAATATGAAAATAGAAAATATGTTATGAAATTAGGAAAATAGAAAATATGTTATGAAATTAGGAAAATAGAAAATATGTTATGAAATTAGGAAAATAGAAAATATGTTATGAAATTAGGAAAATAGAAAATATGTTAGGAAATTAGGAAATTTGTTTGTAAAATAGGAAAATTAAAAATATGTAATGAAATGATTGAAATTAGAAAATATGTTTGGAAATTAGGAAAAATGTTAGGAAATTAGGGAAATAGAAAATATGTTAGGATATTAGAAAATTTTGTTAGAAAATAAGAAAATATAAAAATATGTAATGAAATTAGAAAATATGTTTGGAAATTATAAAATATGTTAGGAAAATAGGGAAATAGAAAATATGTTAGGAAATTATGAAAGTAGAAAATATTTTAGGAAAATAAAAAATATGTAATGAAATTATTAAAATTCGAAATTATTTTTGGAAATTAGAAAATATGTTAGGAAAATAGGGAAATAGAAAATATGTTAGGAAATTAGGAAATTAGAAAATATTTTAGGAAAATATGAAAATAAAAAATATGTAATGAAATTATTGAAATTAGAAAATATGTTAGGAAATTAAAAATATGTTAGGAATATAGGGAAATAGAAAATATGTACGGAAATTATAAAATTTAAAACTTTGTTTTATGCATAATTAATATATGTTTGTATTTGTGAATTTGATGTGATATTGTTTTTAAAACGCTTTATTTAGTTCCAACGGAGTAAAATACATTCATATTTTATAACCGTTTATGCGAAGTTAATCGAGTTGATTAATTTCGTATAATGAAATTCAATGAAAAACCTTAGACCAGTTTGAAAGTCAGTGAATCAGATTGATTAACTGACTCTTGAATTGTCCATATATTCGGACAGTTTGGTGGTGCGCAACTATGTGGTGTGTAGTTGGCGGTCTACGAGGTTAGGTTTCGATTGTGGGAAATTCGGTTAGTATCCCCTCAATCTTCTCCGAATGCATACTAGATATTTGTTTATAATATCTACGTTGTGCATTTGGGGAACTGTAGGGAGATGTTGCCGAAATTTCCCTCGATCGAAACTTAGCCTCGTAGGTCACAAACTACGCAGCACATAACGTGCACTCTCGAATGGGATAGGGCCAAATCACTAGAGGCATAAGGAGAAGAGTTGCTTTTGATTTTAACTTGTTCTATTTACGAGACAATGTTAACTCAATTACTTACGTTGACTCTATATTATGAAAGTAGGCACAATGGACAAAGGGTGGATGCAAATGTTTGATAGATCTTTTGATCAGTATTTGGATGAGATCGACAGCTTCATTGCCTTTGTACGTAGTCATTGCAGTGATACAAGCCGTATCAAGTGTCTGTGTCGTAAATGTAACAATTGCATTTGGATGCCGTTGAATGAGGTCCAAACTCATCTGGAATGGAATGAGATTGTACACAACTACACTAATTGGATCTATCACGGTGAAGAAATATTTTCCGCATCGACATCTTCGGTTCTCGGGACCCATCGGGATGAAAGTGGTTTGGATCGGCGATGTGATAATGATCAAGTCGTTGAGTTATTAACCGATACTTTTCCTCCCGGATAAGATGATATGGAAGATGATGCGCCAAGGTTGCAACCCGAAGACTCTGAGCTGAATTACGAGAGATTGTTAAAAGAAGCTCAGCGGGAATTGTACCCCCGATTGTAAATCATTTTCGGTTCTAGGGGCAGTGTGGAGTTGATGCACATGAAAGTTGAGTATAATCAAACGAACAAGCATTTTGATCACATGTTGGACATCATCATCCAAATGCTCCCTAAAGACAACTGTCCGCCAAAAGTTCATTATAGCTCGAAGAAGTTGTTGAAGGGCCTTGGTTTAAGGTATATCAGGATCCATGCATGCAAGAACAATTGTGCATTATTTTACGGTGAATTCGAGTAGGTTGACAAATGTCCCGTGTGCAATGAGCCTAGGTTTCAAAAGAACAAGATTCCTAACAAGGTGTTGCGTTATTTTTGCACTGAAGCCAAGGTTACAAATATTCTACATGTCGTCGCACATAGCCTATGAGGTGGCATAAGGATGAACTCATTGATGATGATGTACCGAGGCATCCGGCAGATGGAGAAGCTTGGAAGGAATTTGATAAAATGTATCCCGAGTTTGCTGCGGAGCCAAGAAATGTCAAATTAGGGCTCGCTACTGACGGGTTTAATCCGTTTGGGAGTTTTGCAAAGCCCTATAGTACTTGGCCGGTTGTTATGGTTCCTTATAACTTGCCTCCTTGGAGATGCATGAAGAAAGAATTCACAATCCTGAGTACTTTGATACCATGGCCCAAATCGCTGAATAATTCCATTGATGTGTATTTGCGGCCGTTGATTGACGAGCTCGTGGATCTATGGGAAAATAGTGTCCGAACATACGACAAGTGCAGTGGAGAAATGTTCACCCTACAAGCGGCCGTAATGTAGACAATTAATGATTTTCCTGCTTAAGGTATGTTATCGGGATGGAGCACCAAGGGCTATCTTGCGTGCCCGACATGTGGACCAGACACAACGTCCTTTTGGTACGCATCTAAGGTATACTACTTGGGTGCGAGAAGGTTTCTGCCCTGGAATCACCGATGGCGAATGCAATTGGACTCATTTGATGGTAAATCAGAGTTAAGAGGTCGACCAAGGGAGAGGTGCGGTGATGAGATATTATCCAAACTCAACAGTATACATGAGTTCGTGACACGAGGATCAAAACTAGTCGAAGATGAAAATTGGACGAAAAAAAGCATATTCTTCCGGTTGCCATATTGGTCGAAATTGAAAATCAGACACATTGCCGATCCTATGCACATCGAGAAGAATGTTGCTGGGTGTTGTGGGAATGACTTTAACCGTTGAAGGTAAGTCAAAGGACACAAAAAAGACTCGTCTGGGCATGAAAGAAATGGGGATTAGGCCTAATTTGTGGCCAAAACTCGTCAATGGAAAAATCATCATGGCTCATCCAAGTTATACATTTACGCTGGACAATAAGAAAAAATTCCTGAAGTGGTTGCAGGGTGTGAAATTTCCCGACGGGTACGCTGACAACATATCCTGGAGTTTTAGCATGGACGGTGGGACCATTTCAGGTATGAAGAGCCATGACTATCATGTTTTTCTACAACGACTCATTCTAATTGGTATTCGACCCTTCTTTGAGGCTGGTGTTGTTGAGACGATAGTTTATTTGTCTCAATTCTTCCATATACTATGTGCCAGGTCGTTGGTTAAAGCGGACCTTCAAGCAATTAACGAGGATATTGTGTACATCATGTGCCGGCTTGAGCAAATATATCCACCTGCATTCTTTGATGTAATGGTGCACCTACTAATGCATCTACCGGATGAGGCAAAGCTAGCTGGCCCGGTGCATTATCGTTGGATGTACCCAATCGAGAGGTAAAACTTATCCCTGCTATTTGATAATATTTCCTTACTATCATGTTTATATGTGAATCTTAATGTAAATTTCCTTGCAGAATCTTAGGTACGTACAAGCGGTACATTCGAAACAAGACACGCCCCAAAGGCTCTATAGCCGAGGCGTACATTGCAAATGAGGCACTGAAATTTTGTGTAATGTACCTTTGAAATGTTGAAACTGCCTTCAATAGGGCGTCTCGCAACGACGATGATGGTCAATGTCCAGAGACCCTATCTGTATTTGCCCAACCAGCACGACCATTCAGCACTGGTCCAATCTCGGAGCCGTTCATCAATAGCGACATGGAGGTGGCTCATTGGTTCATACTAAACAACTGTGACGAAGTCTGGCCCTTCCACGAGTAGCACGAGGCGTTGATGAAGGCCCAGTTTCCTTCTAATTAGGAAGAAATGGACAAAAAACTGTTTCCATGTTGGTTTTCCGAGCATGTAAGTCAAAAATTTTATTTCCAAATTTCTTAAGTTGGTTTTAAGCTTACCTATTTCGTCTCTTGTGTGTATCTTACCAGATGGCACAGCTGAAAGATGTCAACTCGCCAAATTTCAATAAAGAATTAATGCAGCTAGCCATTGGCCCATTCCGAGGAGAAACGTACGATGGGTGTCGCGTTAACGGAGTTAAGTTCATGTGCACAGAACGAGATGACAAGTTGTCTATGCAAAACAGCGGGGTCTTCGTGCCGGGGGATGGGGAAAATGCTGATACGAGTTTCTATGGCAAATTTTTAACTGTGGATAAGGTGTTATACGCCGACCGCAAGGAAGTCGTCTTGTTCAAGTGTCATTGGTTTGATACCAACCCAAGTATCCTAGGTAGTGTCATCAAAGATAAATTATGTACCTCTATAAACACAAACACCCGGTGGTTTGAGAGTGATCCCTACATCATCGCTAGTACGGTTAAACAAGTATGTGGATGATCCAAAAGCTGGTGGTGGTTGGAGAGTAGCTGAGATGGTGAATCATACAAACATTTGGGACTTGGATGACCGATACCATGAAGAAGATGGGGAAATAGACGATGACCAAATTGTTTACCATGTGGATTCAACGGCATCCACCCAAAACGTGGATGGAGTACGGACCAATGACATCATCCCACCAATTGCGATTGATGACATTTTTATTGATTTGGGGGAATTAGAACAAATTGAAAGTGATTCGGAGGAATCAAGTACTGTACACATATCAGATGTCGAGCGTGATTGGGAGGGGGAAAGCGAATCCGAATGACAGTTGTAAATTCGAAATTTCATTCATATATGTAATATCCGTCTTCAAATCAATATATTTTATTTATATGTATGTTGTATAATTTCATTCACAAAAATAGTTTTTTTACTTTATTAAAGTGAGGAGACCATACATGCACTCCACAAAATACGCAACTTCAAAATAAATGAAGGTCAAAGATTTAGTCAAATATTTTGATAATAAGTCATGAAGATCAATTTGATAAATCATGAGGGTCAATTTTTACTCTTTAGTGTAATGAGAAAAAAAATAGAACCCAACATTCATATTGACCAAATAAGATACAACAATATTTTTATAAAAAATATTGTCTATAAAATATGTTTTGATAATATTTTTATAAACAATTATTTATCATATTAAATTTACATTTATTTATTAAACAATTTGTTTAAATTAATGTTGCCCGACGGTTATTACACAAGTTACCCGACAGTTCGCAACAATTGGTGTTACCCGACGGATATGTAACTATTACCCTACGACTATATATAACACGTTACCCGACGGATATGTTACGGGTTACTCGACGGACCGCAACAATTAGTGTTAACCGACAGACACTTAAATATTACCCGACAACGATAAGTAAAATGTTACCCAACGGATATTTAACGGTTTACCCGATGACCGGCCTCCGCTTGCAATTCGTCAGGTCTGATTTAGCAGATTAAATTTACATTTGTTTATTAAACAACTTTTTTAAATTACTTGGAAATTGAAACTGACCGATCTAGCCATCCACCTTTGTGGTAGGTACCCATAGATCGCCTACACGAAGAATTACCCAATTTCGAAATCCCAGAATTAGGTAACGGTGCGCGATGATTCAACGGTTACACAACATTTCTTCACGATCAGACGGCTTGAATTCCTCAAAACATCAAGATTTTTGACAGGCGAGATCTAGGCACGTAAACCCACAAAGTGAATGGTTAGATCGGTCAAATTCAATCGTTTGAATATCAATAGAACCAAAAATTCGCAAAATATATTGAAGTTTCCATGAAGAGTTTAAACTCCTTGGTCAATATGCTTGTTTTCCGATTTTCAAAAACTTAAAAATTGAAAATGACCGATCTAACCGTCCACATTTATGGTAGGTACCCATAGATTGCCAACACAAAAAATTACCCAATTTGGAAATCCCAGGATTAGGTAACGGTGCACGATGATTCAACGGTTACATAATGTTTCGTCACGATCGGACGGCTTGAATTCCTCAAAAGATCACGATAACGATAGATGGAGCTTTAGGCATGTATAACCAAAATTTGAACGGTCCCAATGTTGCTTATTCTTTCGTCGGACCTGGTTTTCAGATTAATGCTAAAATGGCATCAGAAAAGTCATGCCCGACGCATAAGGCATTCGCCGGGCCAACCACCGTCAGGCAACATTAGACAGGTCGTCGGGTAACTGTAACAAAATGCGCAATTTTGAATAATTTCAAATTTCCGCCTAAATTTTTGCGAAATCTCAAAATTCCCGCGTAGTGTAACCTGACGGATATTGTAAATGTTACCCGACAGCTTGCCGATCGGTGCTCTTACCCGACGACGGTTTTGAAATTGCCCGACGAATCCTGTACCTAAATTTTCGCGGATTCTCAAAATTACCGCGTTTTGTTGCCCGACGGAGTGTGAAATTATTACCAGACGGATAGCCGACCGTTATCCTTACCCGACGCATTTTGAAACTATTACTCGACGGATACCGACAGTTGTACTTACCCGACAGATGTTTTAGAATTTTACCTGATGGAAGTTCCACCTAAATATTTGCGGAATCTCAAATTTACCGTCGAATATTCCCCGACAAATATGTTTAAATCAACCCGACGGATTTGAAACATGTTGCCCGACGGTTACATAACATTTTACCTCACGCAACTAGGTGAACAGTTAACCGACAGATGTTTAACGAGATACCCGACGAATATCCATCGTTTGTTACAACCCGATGAATCATTAAAGTGTTGCCCGACGAACACCGTCGTCGGGCAATGTCAGTCAGAGAGATAAATTAGACCGACTCTTCTTCTTCTTCCTTGTTCTTCATTTTCTGTTGTTTCCTCCGACTTCTTCTTCCTTGCTCTTTGGTTCTCTTCCCTTCTTTGCTCTCTATTTTGTTGAATATTAGAACCACACTGACTATTTCTTGCTCTCCCTCAATCCGCCGGCCCAGTAGTCAAAGAAGCCGCCTCTCTCTCACCGAGCTTTGCCGTCACCGCCGCTCCCCTCGCCGGACCAATCTCTTACTGAGTTCCTTGAAGGTCGAACTCATTGTCCTTCTCTCTCTCTCTCTCTCTCTCTCTCTCTCTCTCTCTCTCTCTCTCTCTCTCTCTCTCTCTATTGTTAATGTATATATATTGGTTTATTGTTAATTTTGATTTGAAAAAAGAATTTATGAGATTGGATATTGTTATTGTTAATGTTAATGTATATATATTTGGATATATATATTTGTTATTGGTTTATTGTTATTGTTATTGTTAATGTTAATGTATATATATTGGTTTATTGTTAATTTTGATTTGAAAAAAGAATTTATGAAATTGGATATTGTTATTGTTAATGTTTATGTTTATATATTTGGATATATATTTGTTATTGGTTAATTGTTATTGGTTTATTGTTATTGTTAATGTATATATAATAGTTGAAGATTTGTTGAAATTTTGATGTTTGGTATAATGTTGAAATTGATATAATGTTATGATTTTTGCTATGATTTTGGATATGAAATTTATGCGAATTTTGGATATGTGAATTTTATGAATTTTGGATATTTGAATTTTAAAAACAATTTTGTGAAATTTGGATATGGTGTAGTATAAGTGAATTTTGGAAATGTGAGTATTATAAATTTTTAATTTGTGAATTTTAGGATTTGGATATTATTATTATATGTTTGGATTAATTTGTAAGTTTGATTTTGGTCCCGAAATTTAGATTTAAAAATTTAGGTATAATGTTGTGAATTTTGAGTTTAGTATGTTTGGATTAATTAGTTTTTTAATTTTAATTTTTGTTTGTGTTGGATTTATTTTAAAAAATTAGAATTTGGTGGTTTTAGGTTTTATTTACCAATTTACTAATTATTACTAAAACAAATTATTGCTTTATTTATTTACGTTTATTGGAATTATAAAATGTTGGTTAATTTTAAATGTGATTTTGGTTTTATTTTTTGTATTTAATATTAAAAATGTTTGGTGTTTTTATTTAATTAAAAATATGTTGGTTAATTTTATATTAATTAATTTATATTTGTTATTGTAGATGTCGCATCGCACCTTAATCACGTCTAGGCCCCTGCCCTGATCCCGTTGATGATCATGCGCATGAGGAGGCAGCCCCTGACTCAGTTGCCTCAACAGCGGCGTCAGTTCAGGCACCGATGTCGGTCCATCAGCGACCCGATGCCCGATCGGCTCGTCGAAAGCATAGCAAGAAACGGGGGGAACCCCGTACCGACCCCTACCCCTCACAGGACGACGTCGGAGTAGACGAAACAGGGCCTAATGTCGGAGCACTCCCTAAGGGTAAGTTCATTATTTTGTTTATTTAACCAGCCGTTTTTATTTGTTATTCATTTTATTTACCAATGTTCATCGAATTTGAAGGTAGGTCGGTGAACGTGTGCAGGATAAATCGAGGTTTGACATTCCAGCGGATTTGCAGCACAACAAATGCAAAGATACTGGTGGTGTACGTGTCGTGCCTCTGGTCCGTGCCGGTCAAAATTCACAGCCTCCTGGTGCTTGAAATTGGTGCGATTCTTCGCACCTAGTCCCTGATGATGGGGGAGACTTTCAAACCCCAAACCCCGGAGGAGATCTTGCGTTGTTGGGGAGAGTTATCGGTATGTTTTTTTCCCATTTTTATCATTATTTTCATATTTTTTAATTATGCACTAACTTTAATAATTGATTGCAGATCAATTTTGAGTTTGACTTGGAGAACGTCGAGCTCAGTAGATACCTGAGCCACCACTGGCAGTTACGGTACGCCGACTGGAAGTACGAGCTCCACAAGTACTTCTTGACTTGGCTTTCCCCGGAGGAAGCTCGGGCAAATCCTCCGGAGGAGTTGGAAGGGCCGAAACTGCCATGGTAGTTGTGGTTGTGCGACCATTTCGTGTTCCCCACCTATCTGGTACGTATTATCTACCTAATTAATTAAATTATTTAATTTTTATGTTATTTTCCATTTTAAAATCTAATTTTTGGTTTTACGAATGAATAACGGAAATCGATTGCCAACACATTGAACTGGGGAGCGAAGAAATTCAACCACCATGGGGGGTCGCGATCCTTATCAGCCCGACAAGAGGATCGACGCATCGCCGGGTCGTTGTTCCCAGAGGTGGATGCCTGGGGGTAGGTGTACGCTGGACGGGGTGATCAAGAGGCTGATCGAATTCACGTAAGTATCTTTTTTGAAGATTAAACATTTTTTATGAATTTGATAATTATATTTCTAATTAATATTTATTCGAATTTGTAGGATGCGATGGAGCAAGACGTCCAGCTGACATAAGCTCAGCTCACCCAACAGCATCCGAATGTGCCGTTTGAGCAGCAGCTCCGAAATGTCGACATGTCGATCGCTATTCTGGACAACTTGGGAGGCGCCTAGGGAGGGTCGTTCGGGGGACGGGCGACGGGATTGTGCGAGATGTATCGATTCAGTCATCCAGTTCATCTCGGATAGGCAATCCCCAAGAGACGTCGGACCTTAGGAGAAACTTCGAGTTCCTCCAAGCCGAAAATGCTCATATGAAAGCCCAATACGCGGAGATCCAAGCCCAAAATCTCCAAATCAAGAACACCCTTGCCAAGGTCCTTGATCGTTTGGGTGACCGTGGATTGGATGACATTTTCTCACCGCCCATCCAACAGCCCCCTCAGGATCCCGACTACTTTGACCCCTCGACTACTAGTTAGATTGTACTATATATAAAATATTTTTTTAGTTTTAATGTTGTAAAAACATTACATTAATTTTTATAAATATTATTTTTATTTTATTTTGATTCTTTTAATTGAATTTTTTAGTTAAAATTTTAATTTTAATTTATTTAATTAAATAATTTATTAAAAATATATTTTAAATATTTAGAGTTTGTCCGATGAACAATCAAGGCGTCATGCATACGAACGGAATTTTTTAAAATTGTACCCGACGAATGTGGGACATGTTACCCGACAGATGTGTAAAAAGTTACCCGACTGGTGTGTATAACGATACCCGATGGGTGTGAATAACATTACCCGACGGGTGTGTAAAATCTCACTCGATCGATATTTAAATAGTTATCCGACGGATATATAACACCTTACCCGGCAGATATGTGAAACGTTACCCGACGGATATGTAAATAATTAACCCGATATGTAAAACGTTACCCGACGAATATTGGAAGGTTACCCGACGCAGATTGTACGTCGGTAATATGTTGCTGACTTTTAGGTTTGCTCGACGAAGATTTCAGCGATGAACTATTCCGTCGGGCAAGATTTAGTTGCTCGACGAATACACTGTTGTCGTCGAGTAAGATCAAAGCCCGATTGCAATAGCCTGACGCAGATTGCCAGATGGCGATTCGCCATTTTCAGAGTTACTCGACAGAGACCTACGGTTGCTCGACGACTTCCTTTCGCCGGGCAACTTGGATTTTATTGTAGTGTTCAGTCCCCCCTGACCTTCAGAGCCACCACGTCTGTCAAAAATGACAATTGGCATTACTAAACGATAATTATAAATCTAAAATATTTCTGAACAGTGGGGGCACTGTTCACTAGCCGAGAGTACTGTTCACTCGCCGGGTACTGTTCACTGCCGCCAGAAAACCCCATAACCACTCGATTTTCAAACCTTCATATCTCACTCGTTTCTCAACCAAATTCGATGTTCTAAGAATGGAAATCTATCTACTCGAGTCAAGGAATGCAAATGTTAAGTCTAAATCGAAAACTCTTACCTATGGTGGCCGCAAATCGAGCTAGAAGTTCTAGTCAGTTGTTGGGCCTTTGTTTTTCCATCCACCAAGGTCCTCACGCTTCAAGAATGATATGGTTGAGCTCATGGAGAGGAGAGGAGGCCGATTATGTCCTTTTTTTGGTCTCAAATGGTCGAAAAGTTGGTGATGGGAGGTGGGTGTTCTTTTTCTCACGGTTTTGGGAGGGAGAAGAGTCGAGAGAGAGATGGAGGAAATAAAGATTCCAGAAAATATGGAGAGATAAGGTGATAAAATGCTGAAAAAATATCTCAGCCCAAAATTACCAATACCCCTAATTGTTCTAGACCCATAACTCTCTCATCTCGACTCCGTTTTTTGCGTGCCGCTTGTCTACGAACTCGTGAGCTCGAGACCTACGTGATGATCCAAGTAAAACTTCCAAAAGTTTTTCCAAATTAAAAGTGACTTTCAAACCTAGAGGTTAAAATCATCATTTTCTAAATTAATTTACGAAAATTCACTAATTAAAAATACGGGTCGTTACAGCCTCTCCATGGGGGGCGTCCGTCTTGTTGGATCTTGTAGATTGCCTTGTTCTTTCCATTATTTGAAGATTTTCGAAGAACGAATAACAAAAACAAATATTTTGATGGAAAAGTAAGATCTTTTAGATGGAAAAGCACGCTTTGAGAATTTCTCAACTCGGCTCTCAATGAAAGCACCAGCTGTTGATGCAGAAATCGTCCGGATTGAGATTAGACCGTTCAATCCTTACACACAGAAAATAAACATCAGAGGTTAAGGTTGAATCCCGAGATGGGGGATGGGGTTCAACCAAGAATGCTCTGATGCTTAAGTCAGCTCAATCTAGAGAGTAAACTGAAAAGCCAATTATGAGAATAATTGTGAGGTACTTGAGTTGTGAGGAGATGTCCTCTATTTATAGTGGAGACCTGGGGGTCTTCAGAACTTCTTATTGGTTGAAGGAGTTTGCAATCAATAAGTAATCATAGTTAGGAAAGACTTAGGATTAACTTTTAATAATAAATAATTCGCTGAAAAGTTATTTATTAGGAGTAGGAAAAAGAGTTCTCATTAATTAAGTAAGGATCTCAAGAAGATGTCTTATTGTGGTGACATAATTTCCTACTAATAAATATATTCAGCTGGTGATTATATTTAATTAATACGCAGTAATTATATCCCAATAATGACTCCACAAAGAGCAGAGCATTCATTATATAAATTATGGAGCACGTGGCAGCTTCACAATTTTTGGACGAATTATGGTTCCACATATATATATATGCAGAAACCTTTTTATTAAATCCGAAAGGCCCTTTGTTAAACAATTTACGTGTCTCATGTGAAATAATTTAATCATCAAAGGTCCACAAGAGATAGTCTAATGGTTCAAATACCATAGTCTTATTTGCTCTCAAGTTTAGTATTCGAATCCGATTGGGTGTCTCTTGTGGTCATCAGAGGGCGTAAGGGGTGCTCTTGGCCTGATATTGACATGATGTGGGTGTCAGGGTCGCATGGGAGTGTGAATTAGTATCATACCAATATGTAAGTGGACCGTGCAATATAAATAAATAAAAATTCATCAAAGGTTTGAAATTCATGTTTTCAATTAATTAAACTCTTCTTATTCAACTTGTACATATTTAAGCCATTGAGAAGGACGTATATGTTTAAGCTATTGTATAGGGTGGGATACTCTTTTTCCTCATCGATTTTTCCCCTTGGGGTTTTAGAATGAGGTTTTAACAAGGCCCCGGCTTAGTTGGCAGCCCCGCGTTTTTTCATTGTATTCCTTAATGATCTATGAATGAAATCATCTCTTTCGATAAAAAAAAAACATGTCCCAACAAAAGTTTTGTCGAGCATATCGTCACAATAGGCTCGTCGGGAAAGATACTAGCTGACGAAATGTTGGATTTCGTCGGGTCAGATTAATTGTTTGCTGAAAAACATGTACGACAAATTTTTTTGTTGCCTTATTACAAACGATGAACATAAATTCATCGTAAGTGAAACAACACCACAAAGTTTACGACAAATATTTTTGTAGGTAAGGTTCTATGGATGACAAATTCGTCCTTATAAGGTTGTATCACCAACTCAGCAGCTGACTTGGGTTTATTTGGTGCAAACTCATCTCTAGGGGGCCACTCAATTGCTGACTTGTCCAAAGTGACAAGTTTGCCCCTTAAGTTAACGATGAGTGGTGAAAATAGACGGAAAATGACCAACTTGAGAGGAAAAAGGGGTTCAAGGAGCATCCTGGGTCAAAATAGAGTTTATGGACTATTTTGAGACTATTTTGGACTATTTTGGGCTATCTTGAGACTATTTTGGACTATTTTGGACTATTTTCAGACTATTTTGAGACTATTTTGGACTATTTTGGACTATCTTGAGACTATTTTGGATTATTTTAGACTATTTTGGACTATTTTGAGACTATTTTGGACTATTTTGAGACTGTTTTGGACTATCTTGAGACTATTTTGGACTATTTTGAGACGAAAAAGGGGTTCAAGGAGCATCCTGGGTCAAAATAGAGTTTATAGAGTTTATGGACTATTTTGGACTATCTTGAGTAAAAAGCCTTTTTTTTTGTTTTTAAGTTGTTGATACTCTATGACAAAGTAGTTTGTGACAATGCCCCTCAATTTTCATGTTAGCGGGAAAGCCCACGAAATTTTATTTGGGTTAAGTTTCGTTTGGACTATTACAGGTAGATGGTGATAAAAACACGAATTTGTCGTAAAAAAATTAACGACGAAATTATAAATTTGTTGTGAATATAAATTACGACAAATAATTTTGTTGGGTAAGATTAAATTGTTGTGCCAAATATTGCGCCAAAATATGGACGACAAATGTAAAGCTTTGTTGTCTAAAACCTATTTAGCAGACAAAATAAATTTTCTCGTCTATATTTTTGTCGGCATAGTGATTTTTTCTTGTAGTGAATATAAAGGGTGAATTCAATTAGGAATTTTGAAGAGATTAAATGGATTTTAATGGGTTTCTTTAAACATAGAATTTTGAAGGGTTTCTTTAAACTTAGAATTTTCAAGGGTTTCTTTAAATTTAGAAGATGATATTCATTGATATTTTGATATTGACAATCAGTTAAATACAAGAGAGCGCCCATGACTGACTCTAGGGGACTCAAGACTTCTCGTTATGGATGACCAGATGGGTAAAATTAAGGGCATGGGTAAACCCTTACCTAGCATGGGTACAAATGGGTATTATACCCACCTACACCCATTCTCAATTTTTAAGGGTTTACCCAAAACCTACTCATTGGGTAATGGATACCCATGACAATTTTACCTTTTCTTTTCCGTTTCAATTTTTTTTTTCAGTTTTTTATTTTATTTTTAACTTCTAATTTTTTTTTCACTTTCAATTTCTTTTGCTTTTCATTTTTTTTTTACTTTTCATTTTTTTTTCCTCCATTATAATTAATAAAAGACTATCTCAACATTTTTAAACACAACATTAGTTTCTCTTCTAGTCCTAATACATGCATAAAAGTTCACAATATTACAAATTTAAGTTCAATTTTATTAAATTACAAAATAGTGAGAATGATAGTGGACACTGGAATTGTTACAACCCGTGCCGGAATTTAAAAAAGGAATGATTAAATTACCAAATTACCCTTATATCTTATAGTCGAATTTTCATGAAATTTACTAAGTTAGCGAAATGAACTAATTCGGGAGTTAGGCTCCAAAGTTTTAACTTAGACTGAGGAATTGGTGGGAATTCCCAAAGACCGAATTCGAAATGAGAAAATTGAATTCGATAGAATGTTTCTATAGTATCGCTATTTAGGAAAATATGATATATAGAAAATTTTTATTATTTCTCTTTATTTTTATTTCCTTTTAAATTTATTTATATTTAATTATCTTATTTTATTTTTATTTTACCAACCAATCTCACCATTCTGCACTCACTCTCTCTTGTATCTCTTGCTCTCTCCTATCTCTTGCTCTCTCCCCGACCCTTACCCCCTTCCCTTATCCTTTCCACGAAGGTAAATCTTTGCCTGCTAGGCAAGAGAATAGCAAGTTACAAATTCTGTCTCTCCTGACGACAATGACCACACCCAGACACCAGCCACCACCCACCACCGTGCCCAGTCCCGACCAAATCAAGCCTCATCACCCCACGCAAACCCTTCCCCAGGTCGAGACGACCTCATCCCTACCACCCATCACCCTCAAAACACACTATGGAGGCCAAATAGCAGCCGAGAAGCCAGGTAGCTTCGTTGCCGTCGACGATGAATTCGGTGGACCCAGGCGGCGAGACCACCTCAGTTAGGCTCGTCTAAATAAGGCGAAGAGAACCTTGCCTTCCTCCACCATCGCGGATGCTCGTGGCTCGCGAATCGGGGGTCAACTTTCTTGAACAAGGTGATGAGAACCTAGCGCTAATTACTAAACCTAGCGGATTTGAAGACGATTTCATGTTTCGAGTTAGGTTTGTTGATTGGCAAGAGGATAGTGGCGGTGGGCTTGGATTGGATTTGGGTAACTTGGTTTTGGCTGCATCAAGGCCGTTGGTTGCTTTGATGGCGTGAATTGGCAAAGAGGAAGAGGAGGAAGAGAGCGAGAGGAAGAATCGAAGGTCGAAGTCTCAAAGCGAGAAAGAGAGTCGAAGATCGAAGTCTCAAAAAGGAGGTTGTTTTGTTGAACGGGTAAGGGTACTCGGCGGGTTTATCCTTACCCTACCCTAATTAGTGATGGGTAATTTTTATCCGTTAAGATTTATGCCCATATAGCTAATACCTATGTGTACCCAAGCCCATGGATTTTTCTGCCCATCCCTACTTCTCATCCAAATGGAGAATAACTTTATAAGAAATATTACAAAAACTAAAGACAACTATAACTACACAACCTGATCCTTAGCAATAACACGTGGATAATGACTAGCAAATGTATGAATAACGCTATGGGTATCACCTACAATCCTGCAATCTCCCTTTTTTGTATCCCATCATTTGGCTTACGATGTGACAATCCATGTCATTGTTTTGAATCTTGGAATTAGGTTACTGTAATTCACATCAGCGCTGAGTAGCAGTGGAATTATGTAATTTCGATGAATAAAAGTTGTGTCCGAGTAATGATTCTTGTTCTTTATCGGTTAGAATTACTTAATCATATAGTTATAATTTTCATCCTAATTGAATCACCTTGACCTTCTTAAAGAAGGATTATAATCAAGAAGATTATTTCTTTAAAAATAAAAATTTTTAGTCTCTCGCAAGGAGAGTAGGGTTACGGAACTTAGGGGGAACCGTTAGGGTTTCGGTGATTTGGCGGTGTTGAAGATGTGAGACGTCCAAGAGATAAGTCCATGAGATAAATTAGGAGTTCTACTTGTATAGTCCACGTTAAACTAGGAGTTATATTTGTATTAGGTTTTCTCTTGTATTTTTCCCATATAAAGCCCTCTTTGTAATCATTGTTAAATATACAATATACAACTACAAATATTATTCTTAATATGGTATCAGAGCTATAGGAAATCCTAACTCACCATTCCTTCACCACCCATGGCAACCGGCAGCAGCGACACCCCACCTCGCTTCGACGACCCGATGGACCCCTTCTACCTCTACCACTCTGATCAACCTGCGGCTATCCTTCAGGACGCGAAGTAAAGGGCCGTCACAACAGGCCCTCTCAGCCAACCACCTACCACGGACACAGCAGCAGCCTTCGCTACTCGCGCACCAGGCCACACCTTCCCTCCCAAAATTCCCCATCTTCGCTGCGACCGCTGCAACACCACCGGCCACTCCACCGAACGCTGCCACGAACATCTGAAGTGTGACTACTGTGGCTGGAGGTGCCATAAAATTGAGCAGTGCAGGAAGCTAAAACAGGCCCAGGCTGAGGGCAAGGTTGCCGCTCCACATAGTGCACTACTTGCTGCAGCGCTGCTCCCTGCACCGGCCCGCAACCAGCTTGCTGCCGCACCTCCCCCAGCCCTGGCGTACACCCTCTTTGTTGATCAATACAACCACCTGCTTGCTCTCCTAGCCCATCACCAATCCCAGCCATCTACCCACAATGTCCGTACCTCTTCCGCCAATGACATCTCAGGTATACCCTTTTGTGCTTCCGTTTTTCTTGCCGGCCTTCATTGGATTTTCGATATCGGAGCAATGGATCACATGGTCTGCTCTCCGTCCCTCCTCACCACATGTTCCCCAGTCACGAGCCGACATGTTCATCTCCCGAACAATAGCCTGGCCCCCGTTACTCACATTGGCTCCATCTGCTTTTCAGATGATTTTATCTTACATAATGTGCTTTGTGTTCCTACTTTCCAATTAAAATTAATTTTTATTAGCAAACTCACCAAACACTCAGCTTGCCTTGCTTCTTTCGCTGACACTTGCTGTTTTGTTCAGGACCGACGATAGGGGAAGATAAGTGGGATGAGAATTGAGCGCGATGGTCTCTTTTACCTGGACATTGCCAAGATCACTCGTTGTCACCTTGTCCACTCCACTTCTCCCCAACTTTGGCATCTCCGTATGGGTCATCCTTCCAATAAGTGCCTCTAGGCCATTCCATTAGCTAAGGATTTTTCTTTTTCTAGTCTTTCTGATTGTCCAGTCTGCCCATTAGCTAAACAGACTCGTCATGCTTTTCCTTTAAGTTCCATTAGTTCGAATGCCCCTTTTTCTATGCTTCATGTCGATATCTGGGGTAGTTATCATGTCCCCTCTATTACTCGAATGAAATATTTTTTGACAATTGTCGATGACTATTCTCGTTGCACTTGAGTTTACATAATGCACCACAAATATGAGGCTCGCCAATATTTAATTGATTTCATTCACTATGCTCAAACACAATTCTCCGCCACCATCAAAATCATCTGTAGTGATAGTGGCCCTGAATTTTCCATTCCCCAATTTTATTCAAATCTTGGCATCATTCACCAAACTAGCTGCGTTTCGACCCCTCAACAAAATGGGGTGGCCGAACGCAAGCACCGCCACTTACTCAACGTTGCGCATGCCCTTCTTTTCCAAGCCTCTCTTCCCAAACGTTTTTGGGGCGACGCTATCTTAACCGCTGCTTACCTCATCAATCGTACTCCCACGCCTCTTCTCCACGATAAAACCCTTTTTGAGTTACTCTTCAACAAACCTCCCACATACGATCATCTTCGAGTTTTTGGGTGCTTATGCTTCGCTTCCACTCATTCTTCACGTCCTTCCAAGTTTGATGCTCGGGCTACCCGATGCATCTTCCTTGGCTATCCTTTCGACACCAAAGGGTATCGGGTATATGACATTTCCACAGACAAAACCTTTCTTTCTAGAGATGTTCTCTTTCATGAACATCATTTCCCTTACAGCTCACCGATCCCACTTTCTCCTCCCCATCCCTCATTTTCTCCTCTCTTTCCTCCCTCCAACGCCCCTACATCCGACGATCTCCTCCCTCTCCCACATGTCGCCTCCGATTCCTCCGCCACACAGTCCACACTGCAACCGGCCCCTCTTGTTCTCCCCGTACCCCCCACTGCCTAGATCTCCCTCTTCCTCCTCTTTCGCCACCTTCCTCCCCTCTCGCATCTACACTAGCCACAACCCCCCTCCCACTGGCCCATCGTCCTCTCTATTTCCCTACACTCCTCCTCAGTTACGTCGTCGCACTAAAGCCCCCAGTTATCTCCAACAATTCCATGTCAATATTGATCTTCCCTCAAGGCCCGGCCCTTCATCTCCCTCGGCGTCCTCCGCAACAACTGGTAATGTCTATCCTAATTCTCACTTTCTTTCTTATAACCATTTATCAACCAAACACTATGCCTTCTCTGTCCATTTATCTACTGTTCAGGAACCATACTCTTTTACATAGGCCTTTGCACACCCTCATTGGCGTCAGGCCATAGCCGAAGAGCTTGCTGCCCTCCAGGCTACGGGCACCTGGTCTTTGCGTCCCCTCCCACCTGATCATAAGCCCATTGGCTGCAAATGGGTCTACAAGATCAAGCTCCACCCTGATGGCTCCATTGCCCGCTACAAAGCCCGGTTAGTTGCTAAGGGCTATAGTCAGGTTGCGGGCTTGGATTACGGGGAGACTTTTGCTCATGTCGCTAAGCTCGCCACTGTCCGTCTCTTTCCTGTCATGGCTTCCTCTTCCAATTGGCATCTTTTTCAAATAGATGTCAACAACGCCTTCTTGCATGGTGACCTTGACGAGGATGTTTACATGGAGTTGCCCCCTGGTCACTCGAATTTGCAAGCTTCATAAATCACTATACGGGCTCAAACAAGCCTCTCAATAGTGGTTCATCAAGCTCTCTAACACTCTTATACACCTTGGCTTTTGACAGTCCAAGGCAGATTATCCATTGTTCGTCCGTACCCAAGGTAGCACATTTACTGCTCTTCTGGTTTATGTTGACGACATTGTTTTAACATGGAACAATTTAGAAGATATTGAGGCAACCAAGACCCACCTTATGCGCCAGTTCAAGCTCATGGATCTTGGTCAGCTAAAATACTTTCTAGGCCTGGAAATTGCTCGTTCTCATAAGGGATTGGTACTTTGTCAGCGCAAGTATGCACTTGAGATACTTGAGGATGCCGGGCAACTTGCTGCGAGACCAGCCGATTCTCTTATGGAGCAAAATATATCCCTCAAGTCGACATGACGATTATCTCATTGATGACCCTACATCCTACAGACGGCTTGTGGGGAAGGCTAATCTACTTGACTATCACAAGGCCATACCTAGTATACGCCGTTCACACCTTAAGTCAATTCATGGACAAACCTCGGGTTCCACATCTCGAGGCAGCTTATCGGGTCTTACGTTACATTAAACAGACTCCAGGCCAAGGTATTTTCTTTCCTACAAATAGTCCAATTCAGTTAAATGCTTACTGTGATGCGGATTGAGCTAGATGTTGGGACACCCGTCGCTCTACTACCTGGTACTGTATATTCATTGGACAATCCCTAGTGTCATAGAGGTCCATGAAAAAACATAGTGTCACAGTCAAGTGCGGAAGCGGAATATCGTTCCATGGCCGCCACCTGTTGTGAGCTTACATGGTTGCTATATCTTATGCATGACTTGGGCATTAAACATCCACAACCAGCTAAGTTATATTGTGACAACCAAGCGGCGCTTCATATTGCATCTAATCCGGTCTTCCATGAGCGAACTAAACATATTGGGCTTGACTGTCATCTAGTGAGGGAAAAGATTCAAGGTGGGACGATTGAATCATCGCATATTTCTACCTCACAACAACCAGCCGATCTTTTCACTAAGGTTGTTAGTCTTCCACAGTTTGCCAACCTTCTTAGCAAGTTGGGCATAATCAACATTCATTCCAACTTGAGGGGGAGTGTTGAAGATGTGAGACGTCCAAGAGATAAGTCCATGAGATAAATTAGGAGTTCTACTTGTACAGTCCACGTTAAACTAGGAGTTATATTTGTATTAGGTTTTCTCTTGTATTTTTCCTATATAAAGCCCTCTTTGTAACCATTGTTAAATACACAAAATACAACTACAAATATTATTTTTAATAGGCGGCGCAGACAATTTTCAGCGCGGCGGCAGGCTCAGTCTTATAACCAGCACTTAGACGAGGCACGCAAAGGTGCCAATTATGGATTTAGACGAATTGCGGGGGTGCTTTGGGGACAATCTGAAGTCACCTAAGAAAGAGAAGAATGGGATTAAACTGGAACGTGAAGAAGTGTCTGACTTGCCACTAGGGATTCAATTCAGCCTGGTGGTAGAGGTCTTCACGCAGAAGTCGGTTAACCCTTTGATGGATCTCTTTAGAAGTCTGTGGAGGGGTTCTGAGGGAGTACTGGTTAACACCATTGACGTAAAAGGTTTGTGGCGAGGTTTGTGGGCAGCAGAGACTTAAGAAGGGTTGTTCATATGCAACCTTGGTCATTCGATGAGTCCCTGGTACTGATTGTCGAAGCAACGCACGGTCGTAACCCCTACCGGCTCAAACTGGACTGAGGTAACTTTTGGGTCCAACTCCATGGAATACCAACGTTGAGCATGACAATAGCGGCCAACGTTGAGCATGTAATTAGCGGCAGTCACAAAGATTGGAGGCTTGATTGGGAGGTTACTAGAGGTTAATAAATCGCGTGGCGGCGACTGCATTAAGATGTTTGCTAAATTCGTTTCAACGTGAGAGAGCCACTGATGAGAGGTTCGATTGTTGAGTTTCCAGAGGAAGGGGAAAAGTGGGTGAGCTTCAACTTCGAGTCACTCCCTACATATTGGGTAATTTGTGGATGCTTGTGACAGACGACTAATGTCTGTGAGGATAAGGCTCCTGAACGAAGGGGGGAAAAAGGCCAACTGAGTGTGTTGTCCCATCTTTACGCTTTTAAGAACTTGGATGCCCAAAAGGATCTTAGAGGCAGGCCTCTACCCGCTGTGCTAGACTAAGTACACAAGGGCGGGAGGAAGATGTGAGACACAGAGCTAGTCATGGGGATGGTGTCTCGTCGGGACTCGCTGACAGAATCCGAATAGCAAAGGAGAAGAAGGAAAATCAGAGGAAGGCCCAAGAGATAGCTTTTGACGCATGATTGATTAGGAGTGGTGTGAGGTCATAATTTATACATTTTTTATATATGATTTAATATTCTTTTATTTATATTTTCTTAGTATATCGTTCTATTCAATTGAAAAAAATAATATATTTGTGAGAAATAAACAGAATTAGATAAAACTTGGAATTATGAAAATTTGAGCGAAAAAATCACCTCAATCGGAGTTATAACGAAAACGTTATGGAGGAAACAACAGCGGCCACCAAATAGAGAAACTAAATTCGGTAGGAGGCGACCGAATCCAAAACCCCAGCCCAGAAGAAGACAAAACGCGCCCAGGAGAGAGGAATGCGCCTTCGGTGTGCAGCTACCTACCCGCTTCCTTTCGGCGCGTACATCCTGATGTTTAATGGATGCTAGGCGGGCGGCTACCGAAGACACTTTCCAGCAGCAGCTGCGCCTGTTGACCAGTGTTGACTGCATGCTTTGACCATGCAATTTTAGTGGTTGACCACCGAATTCCAGGTGGAGTCTCTGCCAGCTGCCTTGCGAATTTTTGCCTTATTTTGGGGCTTTTCCAAGTTGTTTTCACACTTGTTCTTCATGTTTAATTGGGATTTCAAGCCTATTTATTTAGGGAATATTATTTCTACTTCTATATGTTTTTTTTATTAAGAACGACATCATTGTATATCATAAAAAAAGGGTACAACCATACCATAAAAATCAAGTTATAACAGCAAGACCCATAAATCAATATAATAATAAAAAACGCGGACAAAGCCGTACTAACAACTAACAAACCCACATCACTAAAATTATGCAAAATTACAAATTAAACCCACAAAGCCCAAAACAACCAAAACCCTAATAGCGCATATAACCCTAAACAAACTACATTCACTAAAAGAAACAGTCGCTGTCGTCAAACCCATAACATCTGGTCTTGAAGAACTTGTAGAGCATGGTGGATCTGAGGAAGACTTGATCTTCATCGATCCAATTACGCATAAAAATGAATAAAGGACAAAAATTCCTAATCTAACTACTGTGACCAAAACCAATGGGAGACATCGCGAAAAACTTCTTCAACAACAAGGTAGAACAAGATTTAGGGAAAATAAGAAATTTTAAAGGAAGATTTTGGATAAGGGGATGGATTGAAAAAAAAATAGCAAAATAACATGATGGGGAACTCAAATATGAGCTTGGCTCAGACCATACAGTCACCACAAAGGGACTCTTATTATTAACCCAAAAGAAAAAGAAGAAAAACGGTTGAGGGGAGGAGCTTCCCTCCTCCCCCTTAGTTTGCATTTTCTTTGGGACTAGGAAGAGAGAAAACGGAGGCTCTTCTTTTATGTTTAGGAAAAAATTTTAATTAGATTTCTTAGATATTTAGGAAACTTTTTCCTTGTAGAATTAAATGTAAACTTATATTTATTTGATGACTAATAATTCTCCTATAAATAGAAGTCCTAGAGTTAATGTAAATGGGAGATTCGAAGAGGAAGAGATCACCACATTAAATACAAAGAGCAAAAACATTTTTATTTTATTTTGTAGTTTCTTTTTAGGTTAGGGCTTCTTGGAGCCCTAGCCATGATTATTCTTTAATATGATTTTGGCCCTTGATTTATATTGTTATGAATGCTGAATAAATTCTGATTACTATTTGAATTCCTATTCTTTTATGTTTATGAGCTTGATCACTTTGTTTACATAAATTATTGATGAGATTGCATCGAGATGTTCACTACAAGAAAATCCGAGTAGCCCGACTATAGTTTGCCCGACGGACAATATCTCGCGGGGTAAGGTCATATTGCCCGACGGAAATTTACAGTCGCCGGGTAACAAGTTGGAGGAAAGAAAAAACCCGTGGTGCGCAAAATTGGACATTGTTACCCGACGCTGTAGACTACCCGTCGGGTAAAATGGTAAACAACGACGACCAATCGCCGTCGGGTAATATCATACGTTGACTCTTTATCGCCCGACGAATCATTAAAGATTGCTCTACGAATTGAGTTCGTCGGGCAAAAGTCTAAACACACTTAATACCCGAGACTCTCTCTTTTCTTCTTCTTCTTCTTCCTCCTCTCTGCTTCTCATCCTTCTCTCTACTCTCTATCTCTCCCTCTCACTCATTCACTCTTTATATACCTATTATTATCATCTCATCACCATTTTCATTACCAACAAATCATTTTTCTCTATCAATCATCAAATATCAAATATTAAGGTATGAAATTTTTATTTTTTTGAAATTTTTATTTTTGAATAGGAATTAATTATGTGTTGTGTTGTAGACATTTTGTAGTTAATTTGAAGGAATACTTGTGAAAAGGTATGTGTTTACCTCTCAAATTAATTTTGTTAAGAATGTTGGATATAATTATATTAGGAAATTTTGTATTTATTGTGGAAAATGTGTAGAAAGTTTTGAGAATTTTTGGAAATTATAAATTAGAAAAATTGTTAGGAAAATATGAAAATAGAAAATATTTTATGAAATTAGGAAAATAGAAAATATGTTATGAAATTAGGAAAAAGAAAATATGTTAGGAAATTAGGATATTTTGTTGTAAAATAGGAAAATTAAAATTATGTAATGAAATGATTGAAATTAGAAAATATATTAGGAATTTAAGAAAAATGTTAGGAAATTAGGGAAATATAAAATATGTTAGGAAAATAAGGAAATAGAAAATATGTTAGGAAATTAGAAAATTAGAAAAAATTTTAGGAAAATAGGAAAAAAAATATGTAATGAAATTATTAAAATTCGATATTATATTTGGAAATTAGAAAATATGTTAGGGAAATAGAAAATATGTACATAAATTATAAAATTTAAAATTGTGTTTTATGCATAATTTATATATGTTTGTATTTTTGAATTTGTAGTGATATTTTTTTTAAAACGCTTTATTTAGTTCCGACGGAGTGAAATACATTCATATTTCATAATCATTTATGCGAAGTTAATCAAGTTGATTAACTTCGTATAACGAAATTCAATGAAAAACCTTAGACCCGTTTGAGAGTCAGTAAATCCGATTGATTGACTGACTCTTGAATTGTCCATATATTCGGACAGTTTGGGGGTGCGCAACTATGTGTTGTGTAGTTGGCGGTCTATGTGGTTAGGTTTCGATTGTGGGAAATTTGGTTTGTATCCCCTCAATGTTCTTCGAATGCATACTAGATATTTGTTTATAATATCTACGTCGTGCATTTGGGGAACTATAGGGAGATGCTGCCGAAATTTCCCTCGATCTGAACTTAGCCTCGTAGGTCGCAAACTACATAGCACAGAACGTGCACTCTCGAATGGGATAGGGCCAAAAAACCGGAGGCATAAGGAGAAGAGTTGATTTTGATTTTAACTTGTTCTATTTACTGGGCAATGTTAACTGAATTACTTATGTTAACTCTATATTGTGAAAGCAGGCACAATGGATAGAGGGTGGATGCAAATGTTTGATAGATCTTCTGATCAATATTTGGATGGGATCGACAATTTCATTGCCTTTGGATGTAGTCATTGCAGTGATACAAGACGTGTCAGGTGTCCGTGCCATAAATGTAATAATTGCGTTTGGATGTCGTTGAATGAGGTCCAAACTCATCTGGAATGGAATGGGATCGTACACAACTACACTAATTGGATCTATCACGGGGAAGAAATATTTTCTGCATCGACATCTTCGGTTCCCGGGACCAGTAGGGACGAAAGTGGTTTGGATGGGCGAAGTGATAATGATCCAGTCGTTGAGTTATTAACCGATGCTTTTCCTCCGGCATCGGATGATATGGAAGATGATGCACAAGGTTGTAACCGGAAGACTCTGATGTCCATTATGAGAGAGTGTTGAAAGAAGCTCAGCGCGAATTGTACCCCGGTTGTAAATCATTTTCGGTTCTTGGGGCAGTTGTGGAGTTTATGCACATGAAAGTTGAGTATAATCAAACGAACAAGCATTTTGATCACATGTTGGACATTATCATCCGAATGCTCCCTGAAGACAACTGTCTGCCAAAAGATCATTATAGCTCGAAGAAGTTGTTGAAGGGGCTTGGTTTAGGGTATATCAAGATCCATGCAAGCAAGAACAATTGTGTTTTGTTTTACGGTGAATTCGAGCAGCTTGACAAATGTCCCATGTGCAATGAGCCTAGGTTTCAAAAGAACAAGATTCCTAACAAGGTGTTGCGTTAATTTCCACTGAAGCCAAGGTTACAAAGATTCTACATGTCGTCTCACACAACCCGTGATATGAGGTGGCACAAGGATGAACGCATTGATGATGATGTACTGAGGCATCCGGCAGATGGAGAGGCTTGGAAGGAATTTGATAATATGTATCCCGAGTTTGCTGCAGAGCCAAGAAATGTCAGATTAGGGCTCGCTACTGACGGGTTTAATCCGTTTGGGAGTTTTGCAAAGCCCTATAGTACTTGGCCGGTTGTTATGGTTCAGTATAACTTGCCTCCTTGGAGATGCATGAAGAAAGAATTCACAATCCTCAGTACTTTGATACCGGGGCCCAAATCGCCGACTAATTCAATCGATGTGTATTTGCGGCCATTGATTGACGAGCTCGTGGATTTGTGGGAAAATGGTGTCCGAACATACGACAAGTGCAGTGGAGAAATGATCACCCTACGAGCGGCCGTAATGTGGACAATTAATGATTTTCCTGCTTATGGTATGTTATCGGGATGGAGGACCAAGGGCTATCTTGCTTGCCCGACATGTGGACCAGACACAACGTCCTTTTGGCACGCATACTTGGGTGCGAGAAGGTTTCTGCTCTGGGATCACCGATGGCGAATGCAATCTGACTCATTTGATGGTAAATCAGAGTTAAGAGGTCGACCAAGGGAGAGGTGCGGTGATGAGATATTATCGAAACTCAACAGTATACATGAGTTCGTGACAAGAGGATCGAAACCAGTCGAACAGGAAAATTGGACGAAAAAAAGCATATTCTTCCGGTTGCCATATTTGTCGAAATTGAAAATCAGACACATCGCCGATCCTATGCACATCGAGAAGAATGTTGCTGAGAGTGTTCTGGGAACGACTTTACCCATCGAAGGAAAGTCAAAGGACACAAATAAAACTCGTATGGGCATGAAAGAAATGCAGATTCGACCTAATTTGTGGCCAAAAGTCGTCAATGGCAAATACATCATGGCTCATCCAAGTTATACATTTACACCGGACAATAAGAAAAAATTCCGAAAGTAGTTGCAGGGTGTGAAATTTCCCGACGGGTACGCCGGCAACATATCCCGGAGTGTTAACACGGACGGTGGGACCATTTCTGGTATGAAGAGCCATGACTATCATGTTTTTCTACAACGCCTCATTCCGATTGGTATTCGACCCTTTTGGAGGCTGGTGTTGTTGAGACGATAGTTTATTTGTCTCAGTTCCTCCAGATATTATGTGCCAGGTCGTTGGTTAAGGCGGACCTTAAAGCAATTAACGAGGATATTGTGTACATCATGTGCCGGCTTGAGCAAATATATCCACCTGCATTCTTTGATGTAATGGTGCACCTATTAATACATCTGCCGGATGAGGCAAAGCTAGCTGGCCCGGTGCATTATCGTTGGATATACCCCATCGAGAGGTATAACTTATCCATGCTATTTGATAATATTTCCTTACTATCATGTATAATCTGTGAGTCTTAATGTAAATTTCCTTGTAGAATGTTAGGTACGTATAAGCGGTACGTGCAGAACAAGACACGTCCCGAAGGCTCCATAGCCGAGGTGTACATTGCAAAGGAGGCACTCACATTTTGTGCAATGTACCTTCGAATTGTTGAAACTGCCTTCAATAGGCCTTCTCGCAACGACGATGGTGGTCAACGTCCCGAGACCTTATCCGTATTTGCCCAACCTGCACGACCATTCGGCACTTGTCCAATCTCGGAGCCGTTCATCAATACTGATATGGAGGTGGCTCATTGGTTCATTCTCAACAACTGTGATGAAGTCTGGCCCTTCCACGAGCATCACGAGTCATTGATGAAGGCCCAATTTCCTTCTAAATGGGAAGAAATGGACAAACAACTATTTCCACGTTGGTTTTCCTAGCATGTAAGTCAAATATTTTATTCCCAAAGTTCTTAAATTATTTTAAGCTTACCTATTTCGTTTATTGTGTGTATCCTACCAGATGGCACAGATGAAAGATGTCAACTCGCCAAATTTCAATAAAGAATTAATGCACCTTGCCATTGGCCCATTTCGAGGAGAAACGTACGCTGGTTGTCACGTTAACGGAGTGAAGTTCATGTGCACAGAACGAGACGACAAGTTGTCTATGCAAAATAGCGGGGTCTTCGTGCCGGGGGATGGGGAAAATGCTGAGACGGGTTTCTACGGCAAATTGTTAACTGTGGTTAAGGTGTTATACGCCGATCGTAAGGAAGTCATCTTGTTCAACTGCCATTGGTTTAATACGAACCCAAGTATCCCCGGAAGTGTCATCAAAGATCAATTATATACTTCTATAAACACAAACACCCGGTGGTTTGAGAGTGATCCCTACATCCTCGCTAGTACGGCGAAACAAGTATTCTATGTGGATGATCCAAAAGCTGGTGGTGGATGGAGAGTAGCCGAGATGGTGAATCATAGAAACATTTGGGACTTGGATGATCGATACCATGAAGAAGATGGGGAAATAAACGATGACCAAATCATTTATCAGGTAGATTCATCGGCATCCACCCAAAACGTGGATGGAGTTCGGACCAATGACATCATAACACCAATTGCGATTGATGACATTTTTATTGATCTGGGGGAATTAGAACAAATTGAAAGTGATTCGGAGGAATCATGTATTGTACACATGTCGGATGACGAGTCTGATTGGGAGGGGGAAAGCAAATCCGAATGAAGCGTTGTAATTTCAAAATTTCATTCATATATGAAATATCCATCTTCAAATCAATAAATTTTATTTTTACGTATGTTGTATGATTTCATTGAAAAATATAGTTTTATTACTTTCTTAAAGTGAGGAAACCATACATGCCCTCCACAAAATACGCAACTTCAAACGAAATGAAGGTGGCAGATTTAGTACAATATTTTGATGAAAAGTCAATTTTTACTCTTTAATGCAATGTCAAAAAAATTGAACCAAATTTTTACTCTGATTTAGTTAAGTAAATTGAAAATTTTATTACACTTTTACCCGACGGAATATGTCTTGTTTACCCGACGACGGACTCGTCAAGTTACCCGACGGATATGTATGAAGGTTCATCGGGTGGGATTTAGTTGATTAAATTTTTAATCTGTTACCCGACGGATAATGTATGTGTTACCCGACGGCAAGCTCCATATAAATACCCGACGGATATATTTTCACATTCGTCGGGTTGGATTTAGAGTATTAAATTTACAATTTTATTGTACATGTTACCCGACGGATAATATACGGGTTACCCGACGACCCCGTCCGTATACATACCCAACGGAGATTTATGAAATACCATCGGGTCAGATTTAGTTGATTAAATTTACAATTTTTATTACACATCTATTTACCATATTAAAAACTTTACATTTTTTTTTTACAATAAATTTCAAATACTTAAAAATTGAAACTGACCGATCTAACCGTCCACATTTATGGTCGGTACACATAGATCATCTGCGAGAAAATTTTCCCCAATTGGAAATCCCGGAATTAGGTAATGGTGCGCGACGATTCAACGGTTACAGAACGTTTCATCATGATCGGAAGGCTTGAAATCCTCAAAACCTCAAGAATTTTGACGAGCGACATCTAGCCACGTAAAACCACATAGTGAATGGTTAGATCGCTCAAATTCATTCGTTTGAATATCAATAGAACCAAAATTTCAAACAATGTATTGAAGTTTCCTTCAAGAGTTTAACCTCCTTGGGCGATATGCTTGTTTTCCGATTTTCAAAAACTTAAAAATTGAAACTGACCGATCTAACCGTCCACATTTATGGTTGGTACCCATAGATCATCTGCGAGAAACATTTCCCCAATTGGAAATCCCGGAATTAGGTAACGGTGCGCGACGATTCAACGGTTACAGAACGTTTCATCACGATCGGAAGGCTTGAAATCCTCAAAACCTCAAGATTTTTGACGAGCGACATCTAGCCACGTAAAACCACATAGTGAACGGTTAGATCGCTCAAATTCGTTCGTTTGAATGTCAATAGAAACAAAAATTCAAACAATGTATCGAAGTTTCCTTCAAGAGTTTAACCTCCTTGGGCGATATGCTTGTTTTCCGATTTTCAAAAACTTAAAAATTGAAACTGACCGATCTAACCGTCCACATTTATGGTCGGTACCCATAGATCATCTGCGAGAAAAATTTCCCCAAATGGAAATCCCGGGATTAGGTAACGGTGTGCGACGATTCAACGGTTACATAACGTTTCTTCACGATCGGACGTTTTGAAATCCCCAAAACATCACAATAATGATAGATGAGGGTTTAGGCATATAAAACCAAACTTTAAACGGTCTTGATGTTGCATATATTTTCGCCGGACTTGGTTTTCGGATTAATTCAAAAAACGGCATCAGGAAGCGCATGCCCGACGGACATTTCAACATTTCCGTCGGGTAACGTCAATTAATCGTCCAGTGTTTGAAAATTTCAATTTTCTGCCTAATTTTTTGCGAAATCTCAAATTTTCCGCTTGGTGTTACCCGACGCATTATTAACATTTCCGTCGGGTAACCTTAAGATATCGTCCAGTTTCTTTAAAATTTCAATTTTCCGCCTAATTTTTCGCGAAATCTCAAATTTGCCACCTTGTTTTCCCCGACGAATGGGTTACAGTTGCCCGACGGTCCCGACCGACTTAATTTTCGCGGATTCTCAAGAGTCCCGCGTTTTGTTGCCCGAGGGAGTATAAAGCTATAACCCAAGGGATATTCGACAGTCATCCTTACCCGATGGGTATAGTTGCTGTTACCCGACGGATGGCAGACCTAATTTTCAGTATTTCGATGACGGTATTGCCCGACGGGGTTTGAAACGTTACCCGACGCGTTGATTTAACTGTCACCCGACGGGTTGTGAGACGTTACCCGACGCATAGGCCTTTTTATTAAACCCGACGGGTTATTAAAGTGTTACCCGACGGATGGCAGACCTAATATTCCGTATTTCAATGATGGTATTGCCCGACGGGGTGTTAAACGTTACCCGACGCATTGATTTAATTGTCACCCGACGGGTTGTGAGACGTTACCCGACGCATGGGCCTCTTTATTAAACCCGACGGGTCATTAAAGTGTTACCCGACGGATGTGTCCGTCGGGCAATACCAATCAGATACTTAAATCAGACCGAGGCTTCTTCTTCTTCCTTCTTCTTCATTTTCTGGAATTTTTTCTGCTCTTCATTTTCTGGATTTCTTCCTTCGGTACCCGTTTTCTGGATTTCTTTCTGCTCTTCATTTTCAGGCCGCTTGCATCTTCCTCTCCCTCAAGCAGTCAAGGACGCCTTGCATCGTCCACTTGCATTTCCTATCGGCTGCGCTCTCTCAAACGGTCAAGGATACTATTTTTGTCCACGGAGGTTTGCCGTCACCGCCGCTCCTATCACCGAGGTTTGCCTTTGCCGCCGCTCTCCTTGTTAATGTTAATGTTAATTTTGATATATTGTTTATTGTTAATATGGATATATTGGTTTATTGGTTTATTGTTTATTGTTAATTTGGATATATTGGTTTATTGTTTATTGGTTTATTGGTTTATTGGTTTATGTTTATTGGTTTATATTGGATATATTGGTTTATTGTTAATTTTGATTTGAAAAATGAATTGATGAAATTGGATATTGTTATTGTTAATGATTATGTATATATTTATGTTTGGATATATATATTTGTTAAGGTATATATAATAGTTGAAGATTTGTTGAAATTTTGATGTTTGGTATAATGTTGAAATTGATATAATGGTATGATTTTTTATATGGTATTTATGTGAAATGTATGAATTTTGGGTATTTGAATTTAAAAAAAAATTATGGGAAATTTTGATAAGGTGTAGTATAAGTGGATTTTGGAATTATGTGTTTTATAAATTTTTAATTTGTGAATTTTTGGATTTGGATATTATTAGTATATGTTTGGATTAATATGTAAGTTTGATTTTGGTCCCGAAATTTGGATTTAGGAATTTAGGTATAATGTTGTGAATTTTGAGTTTATTACGCTTGAATTAATTAATTAGATGTTTAAGTTTAATTTTCGTTTGTGTTGGATTTATTTTAAAAAATTAAAATTTGATGGTTTTAGTTTTTAGATACCAATTTACTAATTATTACTAAAAAATTGATGCTTTATTTATTTATGTTTATTGGATTTATAAAATGTTGGTTAATTTTAAATGTTATTTTGTTTTTATTTTTTGAAATAAATATTTAATATTTAATATTAAAAATGTTTGCTTTCTTTTTTATTTAATTAAAAGTATGTTCTTTAATTTTAAATTAATTAATTTATATGTGTTATTGTAGATGTCGCATCGCACCTTAATCACATCCAGGACTCGCCCTTGCCCGGATCCTGTTGATGGTCATGAGCCGGAGGAGGCAGCCCCTGACTCAGTTGCCTCAACAGCGGCGTCAGTTCATGCACCCCTGTCAGTCTATCAGCGACCGGGTGCTCGATCGGCTCGTAGACAGCATAGCAAGAAACGGGGGGAACCTCGTACCGACCCCCGGCCCTCCCAGGACGACATCGGAGGAGACGAAATGGGGCCTAATATCGGAGCACTCCCTAAGGGTAAGTTTATTATTTTGTTTATTTAACCAATCCTTTTTATTTGCTACTCATTTTATTTATCAATATTTATCGAATTTGCAAGTAGGTCAGTGAATGTGTGCGGAATCAACCGAGGTTTGACATCCCAGCGTATTTGTAGGACGACAAATGCAAAGATACTGGTGGTATACGTGCCACGCCTCCAGTCCGCGCCAGTCAAAATTCACAGCCTCCTAGTTCATGACATTGGTGCGATTCTTCGCACCAAGTCACTAATGATGGGGGAGACTTTCTGAACCCAAACCCCAGAGGAGATCTCGCGTTGTTGGGGAGAGTTATCGGTATGTTTTTTCCCATTTTTAACATTAATTTCATATTTTTTAATTATTTTTTTAACTTTAATATTTGATTGCAGATCAATTTTGAGTTCGACTTGGAAAACGTCGAGCTCAGTAGGTACCTGTCCCAACACTGGCAGTTACGGTACGCCGATTGGAAGTACGAGCTCCACAAGTACTTCTTGACTTGGCCTTCTCAGGAGGAAGCTCGGGCAAATCCTCCGGAGGAGTTAGATGGGCCGAAACTACCAGGGTGGTTGTGGTTGTGCGACCATTTCATGACACCTACTTATCTGGTACATATTATCTATCTAATTAATTAAATTATTTAATTTTTATGTTATTTTCCATTTTCAAATCTAATTTTTGGTTTTACGAATGAACAGCGGAAATCGATTGCCAACACCTCGAACCGGGGGGCAAAGAAATTCAACCACCATGGGGGGTCGCGATCCTTATCGGCCCGGCAGGAGGATCGGCGCATCGCCGGGTCGATGTTCCCAGAGGTGGATGCCTGGGGGCAGGTGTATGCTGGACGGGGGGATGAAGAGGCTGATCGAATTCACGTAAGTTTATTTCCTTCTAATTAAACATTTTTTCTTAATTTCATAATTATTTATCTAATTAATATTTATTCGAATTTGTAGGATGCGATGGTGCAAGACATCCAACAGACACAAGCTGAGCTCACCCAACAACATCCAGATGTGCCTTTGCAACAACAGCTCCCTAATGTCGACATGTCGATTGCTATTCTAAAGCGACGACTAGGGAGGCGCCCAGGGAGGGTTGTTCGGGGAGCGGGCGACGGGATTGTGCGGGATGTCTCGACTCAATCGTCGTCTTCATCTCGGGTAGGCTCCCAAGAAACGTCGGATCGTATGAGAAATCTCGAGGCCGAAAATGCTATGATCAAAGCCCAATACGCGGAGATTCAAGCCCAAAACCAACATATCAAGAGCACCTTTGACAACATCCTTCGACGTTTGGGTGATCGGGGATTGGATGATATTTTCTCACCGTCCAACCAACCGCCCCCTCAGGATCCCGGCTATTTTGACAACTCTACTAATTCTTAGAGTATACATAAAGTATTTTTATACTCTTAATGACGTCCAAAAATTACATTATTTTTTTAATATTAATTTAATTAAATTTTTATTATTTTTATTAATTTTTAATTAAATTTTTTATTGTTTATTATTTAATTTAATATTTTATTTTCAATATAAAGAGGAGGTTGCGCCACGAATTCTGTACATGTTACTCGACGAATTGTACATGTTACCCGACGACATATAATACTATTACCGACGAATGAGTTAAATGTTACCCGACAAATATTCAAACTATACCCGACGATTGAGTGACATGTTACCCGACGGATGCGGAAAACGTTACCCGACGGTTGTTTATCATGTTACCCGACGCGTGTATATAACAGTGTCTGACGACTATATTTAACCTTACCCGACGGTGTTTCTTACCGTTACCCGACGGGTATGTATGACTTTACCCGACGGCATATAAACCTCCCCGACGTATATTTAATAGATTACCCGACGGATAAGTAAGCCCTTACCCGACGGATATATAATGTTGACTTTATGTTGCTCGACGAAATGTCCTGCCGGGCAGTAGTTAATTGCTCGACGAGGTCACTGTGCGCGTCGAGTAAAATAAAAGCCCGACAGCGGTAGCCCGACAGCAGTAGCCCGACGCCTATTGCCCGACAGATATTCACCGTTATATATGTTACTCGATGGATTATTTAAATGGCTCGACGAACTGTTTTCGCCGAGCAACTTCTAATTTCTTGTAGTGGTTGAGGGTAAGAAACAATCTTTTAATTGGAATTTATGACAACCTAGATGATGGAATATTCTCTAGGGATAGTGTGATGTCCTTAAATTTCCTTTTGTACTTAATGCTTTCTTTTGTGTTATAATCACTTAAGAGAGGTGACATAATCTAAGAGAAATATTGCATAATTGAATAGACGTTGTAGTGAGTCGAAAAAACTGGCGACATACAAACTAAGAAGGAGATAATATATGTGGAGTGGACCCTAACGTGGACCTTTGCATGGGCATCATATTCAGATGTTTCTTAATAATTGAATCCTGAAAATCATGTTAGGGAAATAATTGTGGTTAGTGGTGGATTGAATGCCTTAGCCTATTATTTTGATTAATTGTTTCGCTTTGGTTCTTTTATGTGTTTATTTTTAATTAGGTAAAACCCCCCATCGTGTTTATGTATTTTTATTTTATTTTCTATTTTTATTAAGTTCTGAGTTAATTAATCAATCTAAGTAATTAAGTGGAACATGGTTAAGAAAAGTCCATGTGGAATTCGACCCTTGCTTATATGTTATACTATCTATATGATTTGTGCACTTGTAAGGTTAAACTGAATAGAATAGATTTCATATTTGTGTTCTCTATTTTATCCAACAGGTTTTTAGCGTCGTTGCCGGGGACTTTGTCCCTTAACGTTGTCCATATATCTTGGATTGTTTTATTAACTCAATTTGTTAATTTTTTTTAGGTACATGCTTATTGGGAGGCAACCCAATCCGGTTAGATCTTTCCTTTCCTTTTTGTTTTTCGTGTTTTTGTTTGATGCCATGTCTCAACTTTACTATCTTCATTTAATATTTGCTTTATCACATTGAGGACAATGTTCAATTTAGGTTTGGGGGTGTGGACTTTCATTTAAAAATTGGAAAAATTCTTTGGAAAGGGAAATTTTGACAAATAAAAATAAAATAAAATAAAGAAAAAAAATTAATAAAAAAAATATTTCGAGAACAAAATTTTTGAAACATTAAGTTAATCGTTAATGTTTTACTAAGGTTAATCGTTAATGTTTTACTAAGGTTATGTCATGTTTAGTTTTGTATCATAACTTGCACTTCACAATGCCATACTTTATATGATTAAGTAAACAAGATGATTATGTTTAAGTGAACTTTAGAAAATTAGTGGAGACTACCCTTGTGAGTTTTTGAGCCTAATGTCATTCTTTGAGAGGGATTTACTTTGTTTCTACTCTTCGATTTTTTTTGTTCATAAATTGTTGATCTCATTACCATTATTTGCATTGATTATTAAAGAACTATCATCTTATGTAGGTGCTTTTAATTCTAAGTTTGATTTAACATAAGAGATGATGTAGGCTATGCATGTTTTAACCTCATTAAGCCTTTACCCTACCTTTTTGTGTGCTCCATTAGCCAATTTGAAGCCAAACACTTGAACCTTTTCTTTAATCACCCAAATCATAACCTACCCTAAACACTTACCCTATGTTTAGGTCATACCCTATAACTTAGGTTTGTGCTAATGTTGATCTAATTGAAGTTCATGGGAGAAAGATTTTTATTCAAGTTGGATGGTGGTGGCATCTCAAATGGTTAAGGTAGTAGCTTCAATTCCCCAAAAAAAAAAACGTTGAATTGGAAAGGAAAAAAAAGTGGCGTTAAAGAGAAAGAAAGAAAAGAAGAACAAAAAAAGAAAAAGAAAAGAGAAAGAAAGGAAAAATAATATTTTGGAATTGAGCCAAGTATTTTTGGATTAAAGATCAATATGCTAATGGTCACAAATGTTCAAAACATGTGGAAGGTGCTTAGAAGTGTTTAAAGTTCTAGAAGAGTTCAAGTCATGATACTACATGCCTTGTTACAACCTAAGTTCTTTGAAATCCTTATCCTTTGTTCTTTAACCCCAAGCCTAGACCCATCACAACCCTTAATTAAAGACCTAACGGATCTTATGGGCAATCATGCTTGGAGTTGAGGTTAGTATCTACGTTCTTAATTTTCAACTTCTTTCATGAGATATATTTTCAGAAATTATTATTCTTTCATTGAATATTCATATGTGATTATACTTTGATTTCCTTTACATAACTTCCTTTACATATGCTTGATAAGAGTGCAAGCCTAGGATTCGAGTGAAAATTGAGAGTTGCCTTGTGAGGATTAGAGTCGAGGCGAAATCTTTCTTAGGCATTTAGATGTAATTATTTTTAAGTTTGATTACTTAAAGTTTTGGCATTCACACTTAACACATGATACATTCTTGTTTATGGCATTTCTTTAGTTTATCAAAGCATGATAGACTTACATTGGTTCTTATTAATTTGCTAATGAGTTGTGTTTTTAGTTTTTTAGTTATTAAGTAAAACGTTTGCGGGTATTGTAACTGGTAAACCCTCATGAGACAGAAATCCTCCTACTAGGGACACCTAGGGATTTAAATGTTCTATCTTAAGTAAGATTGAGTCTTTTTTGTTTTTAATTTATATTTTGTGTTTTGCTCGAGGAATAGCAGGTGGGAGGGGTGATACTTAAGGGAAACTCTAATCTGGCAGAAGCGAGGAATTAAATTGAGGAGGAACGAAGAGAAGGGGGTGTGATGCGAAGGTCATTGGAGGATGTCAGGGACATTGATTTGAACATGAATTTACATGAGAGATGAGGGGGAGGACGAGAAGTGATCACAATGACAGTGATTGCTCAATCATAGGGGGAGCACCATGAGCGTAACCATGTGAGCCCTGTGGTGGCAACCCAAGATTCAGACCCCTTTGAGTTGGGGCCCATCATTGCTCGGTTGACAAAGAGGAAGAGGAAGACTAATAGGGTTGAACCTGAGGTCAGCCAAGATGTCCACAATGGTACTTAGGAAATTAATACCGCGGTGGGTGGATTGCAGTGAGTGAGTAAAAGGAGAATGGTAAACATTGCTATTTTGTGAAACCAGGTGGTCGGGACCTCCCTTAATCGGTCTCTTGAGATAAGGGGTGATGAGGCCACCCTTCCCCAATCACAATGCAGATCGTTAGTTGAACTGGCAGGCATCAGTGGAGACCTAACAGCTCATAATTTGGAAGAGCAGAGTCGGCTCTTCCAGGCGGATATTGTGGTACTTTTGGAGACTAAAAATCGGAGTGCTAGATATGCGTTTTTAAAAGCAACTGCTGAGAATGGACTTTATGCAAGCAGTTGAGCCTCAGGGGCTTAGTGAAGGTTTTTTTTTTTGGAGGAATGTGTACCAAGTTTTTGTTATTAAGGTAGTAGTTAAGGAAAATTTCAAACCGTGTAGCTGGCGATTATCCTCTATTTATGCGAGTACGGATGATAGAAAGCGAGCCTCCCAATGGGAAACAATTCAGAAACGCATAGAGAGGGTGAAGGAGCCACGCCTATTTATTGGTAATTTCAATGATATTCTAAGTTCTGATGAGAATGAGGGGGGAATATTAGAAAAACCGCGAGTATACGAGTATTCCGGGGGTTTGTGGCAAGCTATTGGACTTGGGCTTTGTTGGTCACCCTTTTACATGGAGGAACAAGAGGGATAATGGCTTTGTGCGGCTAGGTTGGACCGTGGGTTAGCTTCACAGGATTGGGTGAACCTATATCAAGCGGCGAGAATCAAGCACGTGAAGGTGTCAGGATCTGATCACTCTATGCTCCTTATCGATTCAAAACCAAGTCAACATAAGCGTGCTAGGCGCTTTATATCTGGTCCAAGGTGACACAAGGACCCACACTGCTCTTAGGTGGTGCGGCAAGCTTGGGGAGATGGCCAAATTATCCCTGAAGGCCGTATAGTGGATAGAAAGTTACTGAGGGTGAAACATGGGCTCTTGACATAGCAGAAGAAGAAAGGAAAGAGCAATGCATAGTAGAAAATTATGGCATTGAAGGAGTGTTTGCAGGAATGCTATATACACTCATATGATACCTCTAGGGTTAAACCTCTGAAGGCCGAGCTTCAAACAACGGTGCAAGAGGAGGAAGTATATTGGAAGCTCAAGTCTAGGGTTCAGTGGCTGAATGAAGGGGACAAGAACGCTAAGTTTTTTCATTCGAAAGCAGTGAAAAGAAGAAGCAAGAACCATATTCATGGGTCACATGATGAGAATGGGGTGTGGATTGAGAATGAAGATGGCATAAAATGTGTGGCAGGTCATGACGTTTTTGCGTCAACCAACCCGACAACCATCAAGAGGGTCATGAACTGCTTGACAACGAAGGTATCTGAACAAGATAACTAGGTACTCACACGGCCTACGCATCCTGAGGATGTTAGACAGGCTATTATGCATATGAACCCAATAAAATCCCCGAGGCCAAATGGGTTCACCGTTAGCTTCTACCAGAAACATTGGGGTATCATTGGACATGAGGTAACTAGGGCTGTGATTGCTTTCTTTTAATCAGGGAGGCTCCCCAAACAACTCATTCATACTCACCTGGTTTTGATTCCAAAGATAGCAAGTATGACGACGATGCCATAGATAAGACCTATATCTCTATATATGTAGTGTACTTTACAAAATCATATTTAAGATTCTAACAAACAAGTTGAAAGCAGTCATGCAGAAGGTTACTAGTACAAATCAGTCAGCGTTCATTGCAGGTAGGCAAATCATTGACAATATTCTCATGGTGCATGAGGTGCTTCACACAATACGGAAGCGTAGAGGGAAGGAGGGACATGATATGATTATGACACTTGATATGTCAAAAGCCTACGACTGGAAGGAGAAGAGCATTTTGATGCAAACGATGCGGAAGTTGGGCTTTGATGAGAAATTATGTGATTAGATATTTGAGTGTATCTCTACGCCAACATATAGCATTCTAATAAACGGGGAAGCTGATGGTAATATTATTCCCTCAAGGGGGCTGAGATAGGGTGATCCACTCTCACCCTTCTTATTTGTATTATGTGCCAAAGGTCTGTCAGTTTTGCTTCAGAAAAGGGAGGAAGAGGGCGTATTACATGGAATACATGTAGCCCCTGATGCATTTCGTATTACACATTTGGTTTTCGCTGATGATTCGGTGTTATTTTGAGGAGGAGCCTAGGTATGTTAAAGATATTCTGCAGTTGTATGAAAAGGGGTCGGATCAGATTATTAACTATCACAAAAGCTCAATTCTATTTAGTGGTGATTGCCCAAAACCGGTGCAAGGAAGGATTGTGGAAATATTGGGTATGCGGCAGACTGAAGGGTTTGGTAAGTACTTGGGGCTACAAGCTGATTTTGGGGCAGTGAAGAGGAAAGTTTTTAATTAGACTAGGAATGAAAGTTGTATATCAGGCCTAAACGCACAAAGATGTCACTCACACAATCAACAGTCGCAGATTGCGACTAGTCACGCCGAGAAACAACAAGCAAAACACAAGTAGTGCACACACAGTTAACACAATATCACAAGCTCCCTGCAATAACACATTCACAACAGTGATACTCTATGCACTCAGAAGCTCCATCAATGTAAGCAGCCTTGTGCTAGTTCTAAGTGAGGTAGTATGTGCAAAAATAACAAGCATTCTCAATCATTTCATATCAAATGAATTAGATAGACAAGTATATGAAGCAATTAGAGAGATTCACATAAGACAATCAAGAGAAATTCATTGCAGCTCAACAAACAAATAATAATCAAAGAACACACAAGGATTGATACCCAGAAACCTTCCTCAAGGTGAAAACTAGGAGTCGATCCGCTGACCAGACAATCCACTAAATCTGATGTTCAATACAAAGTTTAACCTATCTCAATCTCTAAGAACCAACCTAGAGGCAACTTTACCTTGTGCAATATCAGACTTCTTCATTGATGATTCTCACGAGTTCCACAAATCAATGGCAGCGACTCAACATCAGTCCTCGACTAGCAGCGTCCATGCTCTTCATCGACTTGGCACACAAATGATCCAAATGTATGAATGGAAATCTGGATGATAAATCTCAATCCAAGTTCATCAAATCAAGATACTTGATGAACCCAAAAGAGCAACTTCAATGACCAAATAATTTGGGGATGAAATCAAATTATGATTATATAAATGTTATGCAATTTTCTAAAACCAATCATCCCCAAAATCAAAACAAAAAAAAATCTTTGGTAAAGAAAATCAAATCAATTGTTTTTCAGTGAAAACCAACCCACACTCACTCTCTACCTCCCGAAATGCCCAAATGCTTTTGTTAAAAATCAATCACATGGCCAGCAACCCCAAAAGACACATGTCCCCTTCTAGGAGAAGATGAATAACAACCTTTAAATCAATGGTTCAGAAAAAGACACTTGGATGGAGAATAAACAATGAAAAAGGTGTTGACTTAAAGAAAATCACATGCAGGGTATAATTGGCATAATTCAGGAAAACTGGATATATGACTAGTCATCCAGCGTTTCTAGAAAACACTTTGAATTGATGCAGAAATATGCTTATGAAATGCAATATACCTTCATTCTCACAGCGTCTACCGTTTTCAAGATAAAACATCATCATGATCTAGAGATACTAACTTCCTAGATTGAGCTAAGGTACATAGTATGAAAGTTTACAATGACAATCAAAGCCAATTACAATGACATGCCTAATCCAAAGAACTAACAAGGAACCTTATTGACTCTAAGATGCAGGGTTGGGCTAAACAATTTTATTCGCCAGTGGGAAAGGAGATCTTGATCAAAGTTGTAGCTCTCGCGCTACCTAATTATGCAATTTCATGCTTTCTTTTCCCGGTTGGGGTATGTAAAGGCATTGAAACAAGCCTGGCTCGTTTTTGCTGGGAAAAACAAAACCTTCAAAGGGGGATTCATTGGGCTTCTTGGGAGAAAGTTACTACCCATAAATGTAAAGGCGGATTGGGATTTCAAGCTCTCCGATGTTTTAAGCTCACCATGCTAGCAAAGATTGGCTGGAGGGCAGTAAATGACCCGAGATTGATGTTAGCTTGTGTGTTGAAATCTAAGTATCATCCATCATCATCTGTTCTTGATGCTAAGCCTGTGGTGGGATCCTCCTGGGGATGGAAAGGAATGAATCAAGGGAAACGAGTATTATAGGCTAGATTAAGGTGGCGAGTGGGCAATGGCGCGTTGATCCAAACACACCATGTTCCTTGGCTTCCAAACAGAAGGCCATTCATGGTGAAGTCTGTGCTTGAGGAGCTGCCAACCTTTGTAGCAGGATTCAGCAAGACCCACCGAGATGGAATGTGGAGTTGGTGGATAGGTTAATTGACATGGAAGAAGCAAAAACAATCATGGCAATCCCTTTGAGTAGAACTGGTAGGGAGGATAAATTAGTTTGGCATTTTACTAAAGCTAGAAGGTATACTGTCCACTCAGTTTATGCTCGAGACCTACGCAACTATCCAAGAAAAATTCCCAAAAGCATTGCCAGTCAAAAAGTGACTCCCGAACCCTTCCAAAATCGAGGGTAAACTCGTCTTTTCCTTAGTTATTTAAATTCTTAGTCCGGGTCGTTACAGCTCTAACTACTGAGCTTAGCAGTAACGGGGAGCTAACTCGGAAGGAAAGTGGAGAATCAAGTAATGAAGGAGTGCCGGCTAAGTTATGGAAAGAGATTTAGGGAATTGATGTTCCTAACAAATTGAAACAGTTTATTTGGAAGTATTGTCGTGGGTTTGTGGATGTGCGCCACAATCTTACAAGACGCCAGGTACATGTTGAGAATGTGTGTCCCTCATGCGGGATGGAGGATGAAACGGTGCACCACTTGTTTTTTTAGTGTAGGTTTGCCAAAATTTTCTAGTTTGGGTCCCCTCTGCAGTTAGATGTGAATGTTGTACCTGAGAATTTGTTCATTGACTATTGGATGGCTCTGAGGAATGTATACAATGATGCGCCTCACTTACAAGAGATTCTGCAACTGCTGGCTTTTGGTTATTGGAGAATATGTGGAAGACTAGAAATGCAGCATGTTTTAAGGATGAAATCATTAAATCAGGTCAATGTACCTCACAACTGGTCGGAGTACACAGCGGCAAGGAAACCATCACTTGAACTGGTGCAGTGTACCTCGCAGTTATCCCATGTGGCTGCACCTGCAGAAAAATGGCAACGCCCGCTAGCTGGGGCTATCAAGCTTATTGGGGACTGCGCTTGGCGAGCTAAGTCAGGCGAAGGTGGCTATGGGTGTGCGGGCGGGACTGGAGGAGTGTGTGTAACGACCCGGACCTTAAATTTTAGTAAATTCGAAAAATTAATGGAGAAATGATGATTTTGCCCTCGGGTTTTAATATGGGTTCAAGAGCCACTTTTTGTTGGAAAATACTTTTGGAGGTTTTTCTTGAATTATTACGTAGGTCTCGAACTCATGAGTTCGTAGACAGGCGGTACGCGAAAATTAGAGTTTGTTTGAGTCAGTTATGGGTCAAAAATGATGAGGGGTATTTTGGTAATTTAATAGTCAACATATTTTCAGTCTTTTTTTCTCCTTTTTCCTCAGTTTTTTTCTTCATTTTCTCTCTCCCCTCTCGCGATTCTTCTCTGCCTTTCCCGTGGAAAACCAAAAACAACCCATAATCTTGGATTTCGATCTCGGTCGTTTCAACCCTAACCAAGGACACTATGTCCTTCCTCTCCTCCCTACGAACTCAACCATACCATCCTTGAGCTATGAGGACTGCTGTGGATGACGGGGCGAAGCTTTGAACGTAGGCCGAAACTTCCCGTCCATTTTTCGGCCACCACAAGTATGGGATCTCAATTTTGACTTCATTTTTGGTTCTTGGGCTCGAGTAGATTGATTTTGATTATTAGAACATTGATTTTGGTGTAAAAATGAGAGAGTTAGGAAGCTTTGAGAACCGGCTGAAAATGGCGGATTCCGGCCGACGAGGTAGAACTCTGGGGAAGAAGTTGAAGGCGACTGAAGCCTACAGTCGCGCGTGGGAGGGGAGGCAGGCGAGTGGGGGACGCGTGAGGGCGCGTGGGGCCTTCCCCGTCCTCCGGTGACTTGTGTTTCAATGCTTACAACTTTTCGGATCTTTTGGCGCATGTTTTGGGTCTATCAGAGTTCATTTATGGGTTGTTTAAGACGTTTTTAGGTTACCTTAAACGCATTTGGGGCACATGAGTACTTCTGGAGTTTAGGGGATCGAATTGTGGGTTTTTAAATGCCGTTTAGTAATGCTAAGTGATGTTTTTGGAAGGCATGGTGGCTCCGAAGGTCACGGGGGACCTAATAGCTTGAATTTGGACTCGTTTGTATGTTACGGCCATAGCAGGATGAGAGTCGGAGGAGACATCATCTTTTGCTGCGCTACTGCCATGTAGGACCTTCATTAGTTTTTGTAAATATAAGGATTACCTAGTTTGCTATGATCCTATTTTGGGTATTGTAAATTATTCGAGGGCTTGGTAGTTTGAGTTCGGATTTGTGGTTGCTTGTGGTTGTAACTGGGCTGTTTGATTTTGTATTTGTTATTGCATCCTTCGTCTGACAGGTGAAAGACGGGTTGACCGGTTACATGGGAGATTCTACTAAACTTTTGATAGAATTCTTGTAAGGTTTGGGTGGTTGTGTGAAGACATTTTGGGAAGATTCTGAATTTTCAGGGGTTGTCGGAGGGGAGCAAGACTTCTCGCGGATTTCGAGAGGGGTCCTGTCAATGTGCGCAATGGAATTTTGCTGAGGTGGAAGTGGAATCCGACTCACATGTGCTGGTGAACTTGGTGAATGGGCAGGGAACTAATTCTGCTATGGGAACTATTGTGGAGGACATCATATGCCTTCGAAGTAAATTTCAGAATGTGGTCATTAAATTTGCTCCAAGGAACTGTAACAAAGTGGCCCATGAGAATATTGCTGCTTATATGATGAATGAAGGAAGTAGCTATTCTTGGTTAGAGTTTGAACTAGATTGGTTGTTTAACCTCCTTGCTGAAGATGCACGTATTTCTATTCGTATCTAATAAAAGTTTCTTGTTTGGTTGGGAAAAAAAATAGATTATTTCTTTATTAAATATAGACCACGGCTGGTCTTGATTGAAGCATACTCACTTTTTGTCAATTTCACAATTAAGAGGTTGCTTCAATATATTCGACCTAGCCGTTATGCACTCTGCATGCCCAAGGTCCCATGTACATACGGAAAAAAAAGTCATTCTTCCCTAAGCAAGACGGTTTCTCATGATAACATCTTAAACTTTCCTGGCCATATCTAATTTATTAATTGAAAGAAATCATAGATCCTTATTCAATTTAGGTTAGGTAATTGAAAAATAATGGAAAACTAAGAAAATTCAATGAAGGTGAAGGAAAAGATTCACGGGTCAAATACATTATGCAATCACAAGACAATTGAGTAACTCTCACACTCACTTTATATACTACACACTTCATAATACAATGACTTAACAACAATACAGTAACTTAATATTGCTAACATCCCCCATCAATCTCATGTGGAGAAGCCCTATCATGAGATTGAGACATCACAAGACAATCTGATCAATATGGTGAAGCTGAAGAGACAAACAGAAATCCTGAAGAGTGTCTTTGCCATAAGAGAAGTAACCTCAGCAATAAGCCATCTAGATACTCAAACATGCAATGTGCATATCAGCAAGAAGCATGCACAAAACTCGGTAGACAGCAGAAGAAGTTCCATTGCAGAAACAAGACACAAGCACCAATAAACAACAGCCTCTCAGCAGAAGATAAGAGGCAGATGAGGCCAAAACACAGCAGAAAGCAGAACTTAAATTCTCTAGCACAGAAAGCTGAACCCAAATTCACCAGCAAACTTAGACATCAGCCATTCCATTACAATTGGACAAACACGATATGGCAGTCCATACCAAAAATAAAGCAGCTCATCTCATATCAGAATGCATCAGCTCATACATGAAAATTCACAACAGCATAACTCAAACATTAATTCAGCTCAGACCAAAACTCATCATCACAGACGAACAACAATCACAGCAGCACAACATTATATCTCAGGGCTGACAAAAATACATAACACAATTCACAACAGACATCTCAGCTCAGACTAAACAGAACTCAAGTTCCCAGCACATAAATCAGATAGACTGAGAACATATTCACTAATCAAAATTACTCAAATCACAAAGAAGAACATGGAGCTCAAGATTTGACAAGCTCAATATTCAAGCGAGGCAGACAAGCAAGATCGAAGAATTGAAGAAACGAGGATGAGGTAGAATCAATTTCAAGAACCAGAAAATGAATTGAAGAATGTAAGAATCGAAGAGAGATGTAATCAATGTTTGATAGAATCTGAGAACAATATTGAGAAGGAAGAATCTGAGATCGAAGGCAGAATCAGAGATAGAAGACAAATTCAAGTATGAGATCGAAGAAGAAGAATCAGAGATCGAAGAGCAAATTCAATTGTGAGATCGAATTGAGAAAGAATCAAGAGTAAGATCGAAGAAGAATTTGAGATAGTCGAAGCACAAGAAAAGAGGCAAGAACGAATTCAAGAATCTTAGATAGAATCGAAGAAGAAAGAATCAAGATCGAAGAATCTGAGGAATCATAATCAAAACAAAGAACCTGAATTGATGTCTAGAGCAGATCGAAGAACGATGAAGCTGAGAAATCGAACTCGTCGCAGTCGAGATTCGAAGCAGATTCTAAGTAGAGGCAAGATCAAAGAAGCTGAGAAATTTGACTAAAATTTGAAGCTGTCAATCGCAGATGAGCAGGTCTGATGAAGAAATCGAATTGGAGGCACGATCGAAGCAAGCAATCGCATATCATGAGCAGGTCAATTGAACGAAGAATTCTGAGAACTCAGAAAATCGCAGCCTCGAAATCAATTTCAATCATACAATTCTTCAGTACATAATCGGAGAGAGCCGAGACTCGAATAAGAAATTGAAGATATTGATCAAGATCGAAGCAACTAGAATCAATGATCGAAGTCTCAATTGCACAAAGATTGAGTTATTAGTGAAAAGCCCCAATATTCAGATTGAATTATTAGTGAAAAGCCCCAAATTTCATAAATTAGGTGTATTGTTTTCGTTGTTCAAAAACAAGATTCAGGCCCGAAATTCATGAATCAGATTCCAACAGAAGAACGGAGCAATCGAAAAGAAAACTTAACTCAAAATCAAAGATGAGTATCTGAAATTCTGAAGCAATCGCCAGAAAGCAAACGCAAACGTTGCAATTTCAATCACACAATGTCTTCAGTGCATCGATCGAGGAGTCGAAGCTGTGAAGTCTGAATGTAACAACCCGGACTTTTCATAATTGATTTTATGCAATTATTTTTATTAAATGACTATTTTACCCTTGATCGGTAAAGGGCTTGGAAATCAAGTTTTGTTTCGAGACACTTTTGGTGGTGTTTCGGGTACCGTTGCGTAGGTCTCGAACTCACGAGTTCGTAGACAGGCGGCACGCAGGAAACGGAGTTCGTATACGGAAGTTGTGGGTCTAGATGTGTAAGGGCATTTTGGTAATTTGCCATGGAGGGGAGATATTTTAACCTCAATTATTTTACATCATCATTTCATCTTTATCTCCTTATCCTCACTCACTCACTCTGTGAAAAACAGAACACAAACACACCCATTACTTTGAACCGAAACCGAGAGAAAAACCAAGAGAAAACCAAAAGTCAACGACGGATTCAAGGCTTTAACTTCCCATTTGGATCAACTAATCGTATTCTACTCTTTCCCACGATCACAACCGTACCAACCATCGAAGGAGAGGACCACGGTGGAAGCCGAGCCGAGTAAAGGAAGTTTCGGATCTTTGGATCGATTTTTCCGGCTTATACAGGTACGTGTTTGATGTTTTGAGGTTATATTTGGATTCCTGGGTTTGAGTAGATAGATTTAGATGTAAAATTTATGTAAAACGGTTGAGTTTTGAGGAAGTTGTAAAGCTTGGAAGTTCGGTCGGAAATGGCGGATTCCGGCGAACCAGACGGCGGCGGAGGTGGCGGTCCGGTCATCTTCTCCGGCCAACTTCCGGCGACGGCGACGACAGTCCAGTCGTCTTCTCCGGCGAGTCACCGGTGACCGGTCGGGTCGAGTTGAACCGGTCGAGTTGAGTGAACCGGTCGGGTCGAGTTGGACCGGGTCAGGTTGAGCCGAACCGGGTTGGACCGGTTCAGGCGCATGGTTACTGTAGCAGGCGCGTGACCGGCGCGTGAGGGCGCGTGGGCGCGTGTGCCGACCTTCCGGCGGCGCGTGGCGGCGCGTGGGGTCGAGGCTGACGTCACGGCGGCGCGTGGTAACTAGTTTCGGACGTTCTGAATCTGTTGGTACAGGTTTCAGGTTGATCGGACATCGTTTAGAGGTCGTTTTAAGTGTCCGAAGTTGCTGTGATTTTAGGAACAGCATGTATAGACTTCCCGAGGTTTAGGAAGTTGTTATATACGAGTCTTATTACTAGCCGGTAATCCCGATTGTTGTTTTTGACAGGCGATATTGTTCCGGGAACCTCAGAGGAACGAGCGAGACGGGATTGTGCTAGCTTGAACAGGTTTGTGAGTGGACTTTGTTTTATAAACTGAATTGCATGCATCAAAATATCTTTGTTAAATACGGTTATGTATTGTGGCATTGAATTTCTGAATGTTAGAAATGATTTCTTGACATATGTTTTCCACTATTTCAGTTAAAGTATGATAGTCGAGATATGCCGACTGATATGATATGATAGTCGAGATATGCCGACTGATATGATATGATAGTCGAGATATGCCGACTGATATGATATGATAGTCGAGATATGCCGACTGATATGATATGATAGTCGAGATATGCCGACTGATATGATATGATAGTCGAGATATGCCGACTGATATGATATGATAGTCGAGATATGCCGACTGATATGATAAGATAGTCGAGATATGCCGACTGATATGATATGATAGTCGAGATATGCCGACTGATATGATATGCTAGTCGAGAGATAGGCCGACTGATGTGATAGCATAGTACAGAGAGTTGTGATACAGTACTAGCACACCCCAAGGGATACCCTGGTGGCTAGTGGATGTGTCGATGACAGTGGATTTGAGATGTTATGTGTCTAGGTGCAAATAAATGATTTTGAACATGAAAATGCCGGTGATTTAAAGATGATGTTTTTATAACATGAATTGTTTATGTGATGCATGCATGGTTTTATAAATGGAGGGGGAAAAAGGTAATATTCCTTGGAAAGCGTTTTATAAACGATTATTTTTGTCCACTCACAACTTTTGTGTTTAAACCCCCTTCAGGCCGTAGAGTTGACGAGGACAGTATCTCGAGGCAGAGGCATTAGCACTTCCGCTACGCTGTGTAGTTGTACTTGAGTAGGATATCTAATTTGTACATTGATCCTACTTAGACGCTCTGATATTCTTGTATTTGGTTGGTAATTACTTACGGGAATTTTAAGTGCTTAAATCCCTTGTCTGACAAGAGAAATTATTTATTGTTATTATCATATGCTAAGGATTGAAGGGTATTTGGGAACCTTTCCTTAGGTTGTCAGACGGGATCAGGGTTCTTCCCGGGTTTCGAGGGGAAATTCGGGACGGGTCCTGACAATTGGTATCAGAGCACTAGGTTAAATTCCTGTAGACCGTACATCTAGTGTACAAGTGAAATTTTGGTATTAATGGTTTACAACTTCTTTTCAGCGTATAATGCCTCCGAGACGAGAGTTCCGTCAACGGTCAGGGAATGGTGGAGATGACCATGAACCTGCAGTGGAGCCTGATTTGAGGCAGACACTGGAACAGCTGGGTCAGACGTTAGCTTCTGTACTCCAGGATAGAGCTTCTCATGAAGTCTCTGATATTGAGAGAGCCCAGAGACTGGGGGCGACGATATTCATGGGTGACTCTAGCCCAGAGGAAGCTGAGGAGTGGATTACTCGCATGGAGCGGGTGTTTATGATTATGAGGTGTCCTCTAGAGGAGAGAGTTCTACTGGCCACATTTTTACTAGGTGGTTCTGCTTACCACTGGTGGCACTCATTGGAGGTGTCAGGCTGGAATGTCCATACGCTTACTTGGCAGACTTTCCGGGAACGTTTCTTGGAGCAATTTTACCCTCGCTCACACCGGAGTGTTAAGGAGGCCGAGTTCTTGCTTTTACAGCAAGGAGACATGACGGTGGCCCAGTATGAACAAAGATTCATAGCGCTGAGTCGCTTTGCACCGACGTTGGTAGCGACCGAGTCAGACAAGTGCCACAGATTTGAGAGTGGACTGCGGAGTGAGATTCGGTCAGCAGTTACGTCTATGGACCACACTTCGTTAAGGACTTTGGCTGATGCTGCAGCTCGAGTAGAGTTGAGTTTGGGTTTCCCAATGCCACAGCAGTACAGTGGGTACAGGAGACTCGAGTAGCACCGGAGGTGGTCACGGATAGAGAATTGTCTCCAATTGGTTGGGACATGGGTATTAGTACTCCTACCGGAGATATGTTAGTGGCGAACCTAGTGATTCGCAGTTGTCCGGTGATGGTTGAAGGCCATGGTTTGGAGGTAGATTTAATCCCCTTAGATATCTTTGAGTTTGATGTGATTTTGGGGATGGATTGGTTGTCCATGCACCATGCCTCCATAGACTGTTACGACAAGACAGTAGTTTTTCGGAGTCCAGGATTACCTGAACTTACATTTCGGGGAGATCGTAGGGTATTACCCTATGGAGTGATATCAGTGTTAACAGCTGAGAGATTGTTGAGAAAAGGTTGTGAGGGTTACTTGGCTCATGTGATAGATGCTCGGAATACTTCGATGAGAGTGGAGGATATTCCTGTGGTGAGTGAATTCTCGGATGTGTTTCCAGATGATCTTCCAGGATTACCACCACACCGTGAGATTGAGTTCACAATCGAGCTTTTGCCAAGTACTCAACCTATCTCACAGGCACCGTACAGGATGGCACCGACAGAATTGCGAGAGTTAAAGACTCAATTGCAGGACTTGGTGAATATGGGATTTATTCGTCCAAGTGTTTCACCATGGGGTGCACCGGTACTATTTGTGAGGAAAAAGGATGGTGGTCTGAGATTGTGTATCGACTACCGGCAGTTAAATAAAGTGACGGTGCGAAATAAGTATCCTTTGCCAAGGATTGACGATTTATTTGATCAACTGAAAGGGGCAAAGTATTTTTCAAAAATTGACCTTCGATCCGGGTACCATCAGTTGAGAATCCAGGAAGAGGATGTTCAGAAAACAGCTTTCAGGACTCGGTATGGTCATTATGAGTTCCTGGTGATGCCCTTCGGGTTGACTAATGCCCCGGCAGCGTTTATGGATCTGATGAACAGAGTGTTCCAAAAGTATTTGGATCGATTTGTAATTGTGTTCATCGACGATATCTTGGTGTATTCAAGGAGTGCCAAGGCACATGAGAAGCACTTGAGGTTGGTGCTGAATATGCTTAGGAAAAAGCATTTGTTTGCCAAGTTCAGTAAATGCCAGTTTTGGTTGACCGAAGTTGGATTCTTGGGTCATGTGATTTCGGCTGAGGGTATCAGCGTAGATCTCCAAAAAGTGGAGGCAGTGGCAAACTGGGAGCAACCGAGGACGGTGACAGAGATGAGGAGTTTTCTGGGTTTGGCAGGATATTATCGGCGGTTCGTAGAAGGATTTTCTACGATAGCAGACCCATTGACTCGGTTGACTAAGAAATGAGTCAAATTTGACTGGGATGCTGATTGTGAGCAGAGCTTCCAGGAGCTAAAGAGAAGATTGACTTCTGCTCCAGTATTAACCCTTCCAGATGGTAACGGGGGTTTTGAGGTATATAGTGATGCATCATTGCGGGGTATTGGCTGTGTGCTGATGCAGCATGGGAAAGTGATAGCGTATGCTTCCAGACAACTTAAAACCCGTGAGAGGAATTACCCCACACATGATTTGGAGTTGGCTGCAGTAGTGCATGCACTGAAAATATGGAGACATTACTTGTACGGGGAGACGTGTCGGATCTTCACCGACCATAAGAGTTTAAAGTACTTGTTCACCCAGAAGGACCTGAATTTGAGGCAGAGAATGTGGCTTGAGCTGATAAAGGATTATGATTGTAGCATTGAGTACCACCCAGGAAAAGCCAATGTTGTGGCAGATGCCTTGAGCAGGAAATCTATGGGATCTTTGGCCCATTTGCATGCAGTCTACTTACCGTTATTGGTAGAGTTTCGTAGAGCAGGGATTGTACTGGACATGGATAGCCAGGGGGCTTTGTTGGCTAGTTTCCATGTGAGGCCTGTTCTGATTGATCGGATTATTGAGGCTCAACTCCAGGATCCTACGTTGTGCATTATCAGGATGGAGTTAGAGGCTGGAAACAGGCAGGACTATGCGGTTAGGGATGATGGAGCATTGGTTAAGGATGGACGGTTGTGCGTACCGAATGAGCTGGAGCTAAAGAGGGAAATTCTTAATGAGGCTCATAGTTCGGCTTACGCTATGCATCCAGGAGGTACCAAGATGTATCATACCCTAAGGAAACATTATTGGTGGACTGGGATGAAAAGAGAAATTGCTGAGTTTGTGAGTAGATGTTTGACATGTCAGCAAGTGAAAGCAGAGAGGCATAAACCCTATGGGACACTGCAACCATTACCTATTCCGGAATGGAAGTGGGATCACATTACGATGGATTTTGTGTATAAACTTCCAAGGACACGGAAAGGACATGATGGGATATGGGTAATTGTGGATAGACTTACGAAGTCTGCACATTTCTTGCCAGTACGAGAAGATTTTCGGATGAGTCGGTATGCCAAATTGTTCGTGGATGAGATCATACGGCTGCATGGGACTCCAGAGTCTATTGTTTCGGACAGGGATCCGAGATTTACCTCCAGGTTTTGGCGGAGTTTGCAGAAGGAATTTGGCACCACATTGCATTTTAGTACAGCCTTTCATCCTCAGACGGATGGTCAGTCTGAGAGAACAATCCAGGTTTTGTAGGATATGATGAGGGCTTGTGTACTACAGTTTAAAGGGAACTGGGATTCACACTTGTCTCTGATGGAATTCGCATATAATAACAGTTACCAGTCAAGCATCGGGATGTCACCTTTCGAGGCACTGTATGGGAGGCAGTGCAGAACACCTTTGTGTTGGAGTGAAATAGGTGAAAGAAGACTGTTAACACCCGAGTTGGTGGATTTGACTGAGGAAAAGATTAGAATCATCAGAGAAAGGTTGAAGATAGCTCAGGATCGCCAGAAGAGCTATGCAGACCGCAGAACCAGAGACCTTGAGTTTGAGGTAGGTGATTGGGTGTTCTTGAAACTATCTCCATGGAAGGGAGTGGTACGTTTTGGTAGACGGGGAAAACTGAGTCCTCGCTACATTGGTCCATATGAGATTTTGGAAAGGATAGGACCAGTGGCATATCGTATTTCTTTACCCTCGGAATTATCCAGAGTTCATGATGTCTTTCATGTATCTTTGCTCCGGAAATATCTGTTTGATGAGTCTCATGTGTTGGAAGAGCAACCACTTGAGCTGAAAGACGATTTGACATTTGAGGAGCAACCAGTGCAAATTCTGGATTGGAAGGAAAAGGTACTTCGCAGAAAGACTATTCCTCTAGTTAAAGTGTTGTGGAGGAATCATAACGTGGAGGAAGCCACGTGGGAAACTGAGGAACTAATGCGGGCACAGTATCCTCATTTATTTCATGATTAGGAATGAATTTCGGGGACGAAATTTCTTAAGGGGGGTAGATTGTAACAACCCGGACTTTTCATAATTGATTTTATGCAATTATTTTTATTAAATGACTATTTTACCCTTGATCGGTAAAGGGCTTGGAAATCAAGTTTTGTTTCGAGACACTTTTGGTGGTGTTTCGGGTACCGTTGCGTAGGTCTCGAACTCACGAGTTCGTAGACAGGCGGCACGCAGGAAACGGAGTTCGTATACGGAAGTTGTGGGTCTAGATGTGTAAGGGCATTTTGGTAATTTGCCATGGAGGGGAGATATTTTAACCTCAATTATTTTACATCATCATTTCATCTTTATCTCCTTATCCTCACTCACTCACTCTGTGAAAAACAGAACACAAACACACCCATTACTTTGAACCGAAACCGAGAGAAAAACCAAGAGAAAACCAAAAGTCAACAACGGATTCAAGGCTTTAACTTCCCATTTGGATCAACTAATCGTATTCTACTCTTTCCCACGATCACAACCGTACCAACCATCGAAGGAGAGGACCACGGTGGAAGCCGAGCCGAGTAAAGGAAGTTTCGGATCTTTGGATCGATTTTTCCGGCTTATACAGGTACGTGTTTTATGTTTTGAGGTTATATTTGGATTCCTGGGTTTGAGTAGATAGATTTAGACGTAAAATTTATGTAAAACGGTTGAGTTTTGAGGAAGTTGTAAAGCTTGGAAGTTCGGTCGGAAATGGCGGATTCCGGCGAACCAGACGGCGGCGGAGGTGGCAGTCCGGTCATCTTCTCCGGCCAACTTCCGGCGACGGCGACGACAGTCCGGTCGTCTTCTCCGGCGAGTCACCGGTGACCGGTCGGGTCGAGTTGAACCGGTCGAGTTGAGTGAACCGGTCGGGTCGAGTTGGACCGGGTCAGGTTGAGCCGAACCGGGTTGGACCGGTTCAGGCGCATGGTTACTGTAGCAGGCGCGTGACCGGCGCGTGAGGGCGCATGGGCGCGTGTGCCGACCTTCCGGCGGCGCGTGGCGGCGCGTGGGGTCGAGGCTGACGTCACGGCGGCGCGTGGTAACTAGTTTCGGACGTTCTGAATCTGTTGGTACAGGTTTCAGGTTGATCGGACATCGTTTAGAGGTCGTTTTAAGTGTCCGAAGTTGCTGTGATTTTAGGAACAGCATGTATAGACTTCCCGAGGTTTAGGAAGTTGTTATATACGAGTCTTATTACTAGCCGGTAATCCCGATTGTTGTTTTTGACAGGCGATATTGTTCCGGGAACCTCAGAGGAACGAGCGAGACGGGATTGAGCTAGCTTGAACAGGTTTGTGAGTGGACTTTGTTTTATAAACTGAATTGCATGCATCAAAATATCTTTGTTAAATACGGTTATGTATTGTGGCATTGAATTTCTGAATGTTAGAAATGATTTCTTGACATATGTTTTCCACTATTTCAGTTAAAGTATGATAGTCGAGATATGCCGACTGATATGATATGATAGTCGAGATATGCCGACTGATATGATATGATAGTCGAGATATGCCGACTGATATGATATGATAGTCGAGATATGCCGACTGATATGATATGATAGTCGAGATATGCCGACTGATATGATATGATAGTCGAGATATGCCGACTGATATGATATGATAGTCGAGATATGCCGACTGATATGATAAGATAGTCGAGATATGCCGACTGATATGATATGATAGTCGAGATATGCCGACTGATATGATATGCTAGTCGAGAGATAGGCCGACTGATGTGATAGCATAGTACAGAGAGTTGTGATACAGTACTAGCACACCCCAAGGGATACCCTGGTGGCTAGTGGATGTGTCGATGACAGTGGATTTGAGATGTTATGTGTCTAGGTGCAAATAAATGATTTTGAACATGAAAATGCCGGTGATTTAAAGATGATGTTTTTATAACATGAATTGTTTATGTGATGCATGCATGGTTTTATAAATGGAGGGGGAAAAAGGTAATATTCCTTGGAAAGCGTTTTATAAACGATTATTTTTGTCCACTCACAACTTTTGTGTTTAAACCCCCTTCAGGCCGTAGAGTTGACGAGGACAGTATCTCGAGGCAGAGGCATTAGCACTTCCGCTACGCTGTGTAGTTGTACTTGAGTAGGATATCTAATTTGTACATTGATCCTACTTAGACGCTCTGATATTCTTGTATTTGGTTGGTAATTACTTACGGGAATTTTAAGTGCTTAAATCCCTTGTCTGACAAGAGAAATTATTTATTGTTATTATCATATGCTAAGGATTGAAGGGTATTTGGGAACCTTTCCTTAGGTTGTCAGACGGGATCAGGGTTCTTCCCGGGTTTCGAGGGGAAATTCGGGACGGGTCCTGACACTGAAGAATTGAGATCGAAGGTTGATGTAGACGAACAAGAGAAGATCGTAGCTGAGAAATTTGAGATCGGAGCTGAGAAATTTGAAGAATCTAAACCGCAAGAATGGAAGATTGTAGTAGGTCGCAGTGAGCTTGAAACAGCAAGACTCCATAATGAAAGAATCGAAGAATCAAGGATCTCCAGAAACACAAGTCGAAGATTTTCAGCCAAGATTAGCAAGAATACGCTGAGCTTGAAGGTCGCAAAAGACACCATCGTCAAAAATCAAGAATGTGCGGAAGCGACGAAGAAAAATTACACACAGGATCGAGAGTTATGAGCTTTGCAGCTTTGATACCATAAAAGAACTCATAGATCCTTATTCAATTTAAGTTAGGTAATTAAAAAACAATGAAAAATAAAGAAAACTCAATGAATGTGAAGAAGAAGACTCACGGGTCAAATACATGAAGGAAAAAAGAAAGCATTTTGAGAATACATTTGGTAATTTTCATTATGCAATCACAAGACAATTGAGTGACTCTCACACTCACTTTATATACTACGCACTTCACAATACAATGACTTGACAACAATATAATTATTTAATATTACTAACAATAACTAAATAAAGCCTTCATTAGGCTATTTGTTTCATAAACTTAATAACTTGCAAATCTGGACTATGGTCAAATTAGGGCAACAGCTGTAGATTTTGGTATAAACACCACTGTATCTCACGTTCATGTGAAAGCGTAACGTACAACAGTTCTTATTGTCAGGAATCTCTGCATTACGGATACTTCTCCTAATAAATTCGTTGGAAATTTAAATAATTTTCTTTAAAAAGTAACCAAAAGTGGAAATAAAAAAATAAATTATCAACTGGGTCAAGCGGATCGATAAGCCCGGGAGTAGTTGAACACAAGAGAAAAGTAAAACGCATCCCACTTGGAGATCGATTTTTCGTCACTATAGAGTATAGAGCCAAATCAAGTCCGTACCATTGAAAGTTTAAACTATCTCAAAATGCATGTCTCTAGACATTTTCCTGTGCATGGAATTTGAAACCTATATTTTGATAAAGTGATATTGACGAAATGGGATATATTATATACATAAGGTATCGAATTCGTCATTTATAGGGGTTGAATTTGAAACCTTCCATATAACATGTAAAAAAAAATACCACTAGGCCATATCCCTCTTATAATATCATAAATTCTTTTTTTTTTTCAGTGAGTACTATGAGGTGTCCCCATACCCAAAAAATAGGCCTAATCCCTGCAATAATAATGCCATAGTCCTATTATAATATCATAAACTTTTTTTTTTTCAGTAAGTACCACTAGGTGTTCCCATATCCGAAGAGTGAGCCTAATCCCCGCTCAGGGTGCAGCTTGTCCCTGACCAAAAAGTGTTCAAATCAAGTTTCGAACTCCTGCTTGCCCCTGGCCACAAAGTGTTCACAACGAGTTTCGACTCCTACTAGTTAGACACCAAAAAATTCACCATCTAGATGTGTCAATTTTCTAACTGCACCACAACTTATAATTATATAATAAACTGTTAATAAGATATTAAAAAATAAAATATTTTATAATATATTAATAGATTATTAATTATATTATACAACTGTAATATCGTAGTGTTCAATTATCTCTTAATCAATCTAGAAAAGTACTAGTAAGTATTAACCTTGAGAACAAGTGATCGACCATGAACCCAATTAGCTGAATTTCAGCTTTGAACTCATAAGCAATGATAGAGAATTAATCAATGAATTTTGAGGATGTGATATGATAGGTATTATTGGTGGGCCTAGTTAATTTGCTTTATCCTCTTTTTCTTGCTGATCGCCGCCGATCGATATAGTGATATGGTTGTCACCCATTTGCAAGCTCAATAAAGTCGTCCCCTATCTTATTAACAAATACTATATAGCCATATAATTTGATTAATTAATTATTTAATATCGGTGAATGTCCTCGTTTTCTTTATTGTTGACTATTGAATTTTCTTCATACGTAGACGGGATTATCTTTTTGGCCAAAATCTATAGTCGAACTCATTTTAAAAAGTGAGTAAACTAATCTTCAGTAGAGATCAAAGATGTTAAATGTAAATTGGGCACTAGGTGGGTTAAGAATCACTAGGGTAACCTCTATGGTTATATGCAGATGAGAAATCGTTGATTTCTTATAACATTATGTAAAAATTATCTCTATAAAATTTTAATTAAATGAACTAGAGATCTTTTAGTCAATTATAAATATCAATTAAATTAACAGTTAATTATAAAAATGTTAATTGTTATCAAAATTACCTTTGCATGTTTTGACATATACGGATGACCAAAAACAACTCTAATTTAGTTTACTTTTTACAACCATGATCTATATATGGTGTTTCGTATATATAATTTTTTTTTTTCAAAGGTGTTTTATATAATTGGCGATTCCAATTAGCAGGAATGCATATAAAGAGAACAAATACATTAACTTAATTAAGTGAATGATGCAAGTACTTATTTCAATACTGTTTTGCTAAGATATACCTATTCGTCTTCGTTTACTGATCTTCTTTTTTCTTCGTGTTTTACATGGATTTTTGAAGTCAACCTTGCTTTTATTGGTTGGATGCTTCCCCTTTTGGATTATAGCTTGATGATGGTGTTCCTCCATACACCAGCAATTAAACGCGTTAACCACTCAGCAGCAATCTTTGAAATTCCGACTTCACTGAAAACTTCCAAATCTCTCTCAATCTCTCTCTCTCTCTCCATGCAAAATATATGCATGCACTATTTTACTATATATAGACCATCTCCTCAATCCTTCTTCTTACACCACACAAAGCAACCTTAACATCTCAGAATATATCCTCAGCTTATACCAAACATTATAATGGCCTCTCTAGCCAACTTCTTTCTTCTTCTGCCACTACTCTTCGTCATCCCTTTCTTTAGCTGTTGCGCCAATGCACAGCTCTCTCCCAGCTTCTACGCAAGAACTTGCCCATCTCTCCCCGCTATCGTTCGCACTGCCATGATTCAAGCCGTTAAACGGGAGCCTCGGATGGGTGCCTCCATCCTCCGCTTATTCTTCCACGACTGCTTTGTCAATGTACGTGAGAACAAATTGAAATAATGTGCTAGCCATTATATATCTAGTCGGAATTTATAGTCTAATAAAATAACATATCCAATTACCCATCTTATATTAATCTAGCACCGAAGCTAGGGTACGTTGCCATTTTCGATCCGATTGCTTATTGATGTTCATAAATCATATATATATATATATATATATATATATATATATATATATATATATATATATATATATATATATATATATATATATATATATATATATATATGTTTTTGTAGGGTTGCGATGCTTCCATACTGTTGGATGACACGGCCACCTTCACCGGCGAAAAGAACGCATTGCCAAACCGGAACTCAGCCCGGGGATTTGAAGTGATTGACACCATTAAAACCCGCGTGGAAGCTGCTTGCAGTGCTACTGTATCTTGTGCAGATATTTTAGCACTTGCAACAAGAGATGGAGTTGTCTTGGTTAGTACATACTTAAATTACCTAATATATATTATTTTTAGCACTCAAAATTCCACATCAAATATTATATATATATATATATATATATGTATATGTATTGGAATTTAAGTTTGACCTGAGCTGATCAGGCCGGTCATCGATCTGACCTTCTCTTTTGGACGATATTTGTAGTTAACTTATTAGTATAGAAGAATGGATGTGCTCGTTTATCTAATTCTTAAATTAAATAATTTTTTTTTGCCTAAATAGTTACAACCGTCCTTGAATTTGCTCTAATATATTTTAGCAACATTCTCTATACTTCAATATTAGCGTCTCCCGTCCTTAAATTTTACCTTAATGTTTCCGTTAGTCCCTCCGCCTATTTTTCAAACGAATTCCGTTTAAAAAATTAACGTGAAACACATATGAATTGACAATTTTACTTTTTTTTTTAACGAAATTCGTTTGATAAATAGACGGAGTGACTAACGGAAACATTAAGGTAAAGTTCAGGGACGATGGACACTAATATTGAAGTATAGACGAAAACATTAAGGTAAAGTGTTCAGGGACGAGGGACACTAATATTTAAGTATATAGACGATTGCTATAATTATGATAAAATTCTGGAGCGATTTCAATCATTTAGCATTTTTTCTATAAACATGATAATTATAAATCTATTTTTTTTTAAAATATGTAAATATAATTAAACCGATAAATCTGTTCATCTCAGATAAAAAAAAATTATTTATATTAAGAACTAATTTTATTTTAAATGATAGGTTTTTCTTAGTATTATATATTGATTAAATTTCCCCTTTTAGTTAAGAGTGCAAGTTTTTCAACTATTGCCCCCACGTTCTAATTCTGGTCTGATACTGATGTGCATGCCGACTCGCCATGCATGGGGACATATTAACCTGTTACGTACATATTTTAAAGGAAAATTGCTGATAATCAAATGATTGAATTCAACCCATTTTGCATGGACACACTAGTGCAATCTCTCGCCCAATTATAGATCTACATAATCATAAAGACCATATTTATAAACCACGTATTAATATAGGTAAATTTCACTTGTATGTGTTAGTTAATCCTACATGTATTAATGTGTGATCTATAAATGTGGTCTACAATACTTGATTCCTATACTTAATGAATCCTCTTCATTCGTTTTGTATTTGGTCGAAAGATCCTCTTCGTTCTATCCTTTTAATCTAGAAAACATTATATATATATATATATATATATATATATATATATATATATATATATATAATCGGAACCATTTAGTTTCTAAATCATTATTTCAAGATCATACAACTTAAGATTGTTTACACATTCATATATGCCACTATTGAACCGTTCATCATGTTGATTTAGAAAATGCACGGTTATAATTATAATATAAGTATATAGCTAGAATGACCCATAAATTAAAAAGACGAAACGAAAAGGTTTTACCAAAGGTGGATTGCAAGTATTGTTCTTTTAAGTAATATATTGTATATCCGTGGTGATTTGGTGGGTGCATCCGCCCAATGAATTCGCCATCAATTTGACGGTGTAGATTTAGATACTAATTTTAAATGTCTTAAAAAAATTAATTTATATACTATCAGATGATGAATCCTATCAAATGGCCGGGTGTACGTATCCACCGACTCATTACCGATTGTGTATAGGGAATCAAATTAATAGAAGCTATTGACACATTTGAATGATGTTAACATACACAATATTAATACTTTCTTTGTATATATGCAGCTTGGAGGAAGCTCATGGCCGGTAGCATTGGGCCGCAGAGACGCAAGAACAGCAAGCCAAAGTGATGCCAACACTCAACTCCCCTCCCCCTTCGACAACCTTCCAACCCTAATCTCAAGCTTCGCAGCCAAAGGCTTAACTCCCAGCGACCTCACCGTCCTCTCCGGCGGCCACACAATAGGCCAATCCCAGTGCTCTCTTTTCAGAACCCGCATATATAACGATACCAACATCGATCCCAGCTTTGCCACCACTCGTCAGGCTACGTGTCCATTCTCCGGCGGCGATACAAACCTAGCACCCTTCGATATAACCCCGAACCGGTTCGACAATAATTACTACAGGGCCCTTGTTACTCGCCGGGGCCTTCTTCATTCAGACCAGGAGCTCTTCAACAATGGCTCTCAGGATGCGTTGGTTAGGACTTATAGTACCAACGTCGCCGCGTTTACGAGAGATTTTGCGGCAGCCATGGTGAAGATGGGCGCTATTAGTCCTCTGACTGGGACAAATGGAGAGATTAGGAGAAATTGCAGACTTGTGAACTGATTAAGTTTATATATAGTTGCGTTTTAAATATTTTCTAGTTGTGATATGTTCATATAAGTTTCCTACTTTGGTTTTCTGTAAAATTAGTTAATCTGTGTAAAAATTTCACGCCAGTTGAAGAATTATTGGCCATGAAAGCACGGTTAATTAATATACGGTGTAATGTTCTTAGTTAATTCGGAAATCAAATAATTATTAGTAAAGTCATGTAGATTTCCAACTTCTTCATAATGACACATGCTTAAGAACAGAGGCGTAGTCAGAAATTAATTTGTGGGTGTGGTGTAATCCCTTTAACCAATGGGATAGTCAGAACTTAAGTTAAAATGAGGATATCATTCACAAAATACTTATAACAAAAACAATTTTTAATATATTCAATTCATAATCATGCCAAAGTAATTAATCTAATGGTTCAAATCAATATAATATATATCAAACTAACCAGAAGATAAAAAACATCATATCATATTGCTAATTGATTATATTCATCCTATATAGTTGTGCTTGATGAGTGTTCATATTTTTTAAATTGTTATACTTCGATTAATATTTGATTTTTTTTTTTGTGATATTTTTTCACAAGTGAAAACATATTGACTAAATTTAAGTTCAAACAATTTTAATAGAAATTCATGCATAAGGAATTTAATAAAATTAAGAAATAAAAAAACAAAAAGTTTCTCGGGTGGTGTCACCCTAAGTTGGCAGCTTTGGAAGAAGAAAACCCGTGGAAGTCTTCACTGGTGGGATACTTTATGGCCACTTGAAACAATTGGATAGTTCTACTACTATTGCTACCCAGTCCTTCATTGTGCCGAAAAGGAAAAACCAGGCCCCCCTATCGGCATTCCTCTGTGGTCACGGTTAATCCCAGCCCTGATTTGACCCGCTCTAGTCCTTTTTCCCTCGAAGAGGACCATAGCTCCATGGGCAGCGATGCTTCATCTTCCTCCTCTTCCGAATCCTTTGTTTCCCTCCTAGTCATAGATGTTGATTCTGATGAAGAATTGCAAGTTACTGCTTCTCCTGATCGCTCTAAATGGCATGCGAGGATTGCCGGTAAAAATATTGATGGTTCTCTTCCTTTGGCTGTCAAGGTTAGTAACAAGAAGAAGAAAAAGAAAAATGGGGGAAAGAAGAAGGTCAAACCTTCTGGTAAGGACTCTGGGTCCAAGGTCCATAAATCTCGTTCTAAGCCATGATTCGTGCCGCCTCTTGGAATATCAGAGGTCTAAATGACCCTTCAAAGTAGAGGCAGGTCAGAAGTTTTGTTAGAACTCATAATGTTTATCTGATGGATGTGGTGGAAACGAAAGTTGGAGCCCAGAACATCTCTTTTATTTCTAGGTCCGTGTTTGGTGATTGTGAGTTTTGTAATAACTTGGATAACCATTCATCGAAGAAATATTGAACACAATAATTATGAATTTTATTTCTATTAAGTATAACTTTGTAAGTACACAAAATCGATGAAGATAGTATAATGACAAGCAAAGGTCGATCCTTCGAGAACTTATTCAACGATTAATCATATTAAGTTCAGATTTGTTAATTTAAATAAAAACACATACACACATGCCAAATGGGGGTTTATGATTTGAGAATTGAAAATTAAAGACAAGTAAATAAAAGTGCAGAAAATGACAATGCAAGAATGAAAGGTTGTTAACTAAGGCGAATTAAGGTTTACTATCCACTCTAATCAATTATAGCTCTTAACCAAATTACTATGCAATTCTAAATTACGTACCCATGCCTAGGTCCTGGCATTGGTACACTAAACATATATCATTCTCTCTTACATAGCATGTTTTAGACATAATATATGCCTAGAACGTCTATCACCTACCAGTTAAGATGACGCATGAAGTACTAAGAGAATTTAATGACACCACATTAGCCTAGAAGAGTGGGATGCATTCCTAGGTTGTCATGAATTCCGATTACAAGATTGTTTCTTAACCTCAACCTCTTAAAGCTAATGAATCACAAGATGATATGGCGGTCACTCAAGCAATTCCATCAATAATTTATGCAAACAATGTAGCTAATCTTATAAACATAAAAGAATGGTAGTTAAAACAGTAATTAGATTTATTCAGCATGCATAACAATTAAGAACAAGAATAAAAATCTACTTAACGAACTAACATGGCTAGGGCTTCAAACATCCCTAATTCTAAAAGGAACTACTCACTCATAACTGAAATTGAAATAAATATAATTGAATTCATAAGTAAATTGCAATAATAAAAATAAGGGTACAGAAGAGATTGTTGAAGAACAGGCACAACAGAGCCACGACAGAGCCTTCTTCTCCAAGCTCCACGCCTAATAATCTGTGTGTAAAATATTATCTCCAAAAATATGGCCCCCCCAAAACACTGAACAAAGACTCCCTTTTATAGATAAAGGGAAAACTTTGTCCTATAAGGATTGATATTAAAAACCCTAGGCTAGAGTGTTATGGAATAGTTATTGTACTTCTAAGTAATTACAAAGTCCCTAAAATCTATTAGAACCAATCAGAACGTAGTTGGGAGTGTGAATGCAAGCTGGCAAGTGGGAAAACAAGCTGGCCGCGGGCACCCCACGGTCTTTCCGCGATCAGACGCTGGAACTTAGAACTGGGCCCTTCGAATGTCTTCGTCGTAGGGGTTTGGGAATGTGCTTTTGAGGTAGACCATGAGCATAGTAGAAGGGCATCTTCGCTCAGGCCAGGCGTACAGGTTGTTAGGCTTAGCACAGAGGAGTAACTTTGATCCACCGCTGGCGGAACAAGAACTAGGGTTTAGGCGCAGAGGCTGGGCTCATATGGGAAGTTCTTGGGACATGTACTCGACATGTCCTGGCATGACCTTGATGTCATGAGACACAGGTTTGGGACCCGGATGTCATGATCTGAGGTACTTGGTCAAGGACTCAAAATAGGCGCACTGGCGCACTCAGGACCCAATTCAGGACCTGATATTGGAATGAGGACATCTCCTTCATCTGAACTCCGATTTGAGTCATTCTTTTCGCGTTCTTCTCAGAAGTTACCTATCTTTCTAAATCTGCACAAGTCTTACAAGATTGATCATTTTCTACTATTGATGGCACGGAATCATTCAAAAGACATGTAAGAGAGGCATATAAAGACATCAAAATGATGCATAAATAATGACTAATCAAATACCCCCAAACCTATCTTTTGCTAGTCCCTGAGCAAAACAAACTTTAACAAAATGAAAAGACTCGATATTAGTTAAGATAGAACATTTAAACCCCTAGGTTCACCTAGTAGGAGGAGTTTTGTCTCCTGAGGGTTATAGCAGCATGATACCCACAAACATTTTACTTAAAACAAATAAGATGCTAGAGATGGTACTTTTAACAAGCTAATAAGAATCAAAGAAAGTTGACATGCTTTGCATAACTAAAAGGAATGACATAGCCGTGAGTGTCATATGAAGGTGTACGTGTATAAGTGCCAATATTTCGAGTGATCATGTTTGAGAACAACTTCATCTAAGTGCCCTAGAAAGATTTCGCCTCGACTCTAATCCTCACTAGGAAACTCTCAATTCGCACAAGAATCCTAGGCTTTCACTCTTTTCAAGCATATGTGATGAGTTTATGTTATGAAATTCAAATTTAATCACATATGAGTAACAATGAAGAATAGCACTTTATGGAAATAAAGATCTCATGACAGGAATTGAACTTTAAGAACATAGATACGTACCTTAATCCTCCGCATGATTGTCCATAAGATCAGTTAGGTCTTCCTTTTTAGGTTGTAACGGGGCTAAGCTTAGGGGTTTAGCAAGGAAGGATGGGATTCAAAGAACCTTAGCTGTGCCAAGGCATGACAAGTCATGACTTGAACTTGGAATTTCTGAACTGAACCTTTCTTAAGGCTCAGGGCATTGTGCTTTCTTGATGGCTTATTTAGAGGTTCTTGGCTCACTTGGCTTAATTCATTTTTTTTTCACTTTTTTTTTCGTTCTTTTTCTTTTCAACGTTTCTTTCTTTCTTTTGAACGTTTTTTTTTTCTGTTCTTTCTTTTGTTTTCTTTATTTTTTCTTTTCTTCTTTGAATTGAATTGCACCAATATCATGCAATGATTTCCTCAAACTTTCGTGCAGCTTGCAATTTGTAAAGATTTTCTTTACTTTTGAATTGACGCCAATGTCCTTTGAATTGGGCAGCATCTTCTTTCACCTCTCATTCTTGCCATGAATCTCATTTACAGCAGCCTTAGCACAAACTGAGGTTATAGGGTATGGCTGTGATGAATGACTAAGTATTTCGATTAGGTTATACTTTGGGTGATGAAAGAAAAGGCTGAGTGTTTGGCTTAAAAGTTAGCTTAGGGAGCATGCAATAGGGTAGGATAAAGCCTTTAGAGGTTAAAACATACATAGCCTACATCACTTCTTATGGCAAACCACACATTAGATCAAGAGTATCTAAATGATGTTAGTTCTTTAAAATTCAATGCAAATATGATGTGATGAGATCAACAATTAAGAACAAAATAGATGAGTGTTTAAGAGTAGAAACAAGTATATCCCTCAGAAAGAATGGCAATTAGGCTCACATATCTCATAGGGTAGTCTCCACTAATTTTCTAAGGTTCACTCAAATTCAGTTATTTTGTTCACTTAATTACTTAAAACATGGCATTGTGAAGTGCAGATTATGAACTACTTGACCATGTCATGACTCTTAGTAAGGCCAAGACAGTTAACTTAGCATATACATCCTTATTAACAAGTTATCATACTATTCAAAAGCAAAAAAAATATGTAACTAACTAAACACAAAAAAAAACTAAGGCTGAAAATTCAAAAGTCCTAGTCGTGTATCACCCCCAAACCTACTTGTTTCTATATGCAAAAATTTTAAATCCACACCCCCAAACCTAAACTGAACATTGTCCTCAATGTGATAAGCAGTAAGCATGACAACATTAGAAAGGTTTGAGAGATCTAATGGGCAGAAACAGCAAAGGAAGAAACAACAAAGGTCTAATGGGCAGAAACAATAACGGCACCAAAAACTTGATAGAAGAAATATTGAACACAATAATTATGAACTTTATTTCTACAAAGTATAACTTTGCAAGTGCACAAAAGCGATGGAGATAGTATAATGACAAGCAAAGGTCGATCCCTCGAGGACTTGTTCAACGATTAACCCAATTAAGTTCAAATATGTTAACTTAAATAAAAAAACACACACACACCCCAAGAGGGGGGGGGGGGGGGGGGGGGGGGGGGGGGGGGGGGGGGGGTGTGGGTGGATTTGACGCGGTGGTTTATGATTTGAGAATTGAAAATTAAAGACAAGTAAATAATAAAAGTGCAGAAAATGACAATGCAAGAATGAAAGGTTGTTAACTAAGGCGAATTAAGGCTTACTATCCACTCTAACCAATTATAGCTCTTAACCAGATTATCTTGACCTAATTACTATGCAATTCTGAATTAGGTGCCCAACATGTGTTGGGACATGTACTTGGCTCGGATGGGAAGTTCTTGGGACATGTACTCAACATGTGTTGACATGACCTTAGCACTTCTAGGACATGAACTTGATGTCATGAGACACAGGTTTGGGACCCGGATGGCATGATCTGAGGTACTTGGTCAAAGACTCAAAATAGGCGCACTGGCGCACTCAAGACCCAATTCAGGACATGATATTGGAATGAGGACATTTCCTTCATCTGAACTCCGATTTGAGTAATTCTTTTCACGTTCTTCTCAGAATTTACCTATCTTTCTAAATCTACACAAGTCTCACATGATTGATCATTTTCTACTATTGATGGCACGAAATCATTCAAAAGACATGTAAGAGAGGCATATAAAGACATCAAAATGATGCATAAATAATGACTGATCAACCATGCTAATGGTCGAGTGTGGATTGGATAGGACCGGAGATTGGTGGAGGTCAGGGTTGTGGGTTCTTCTGATCAGGTAATTCATTGTTTGGTTAAAATTTTGAGCATAAATTGTGTGACTTTTGTCTCTGTGATTTATGCTGCTAATGATGAAATTGCAAGGAGAGTTCTTTGGGCTAATTTAATTCAGTTCGGTAATTCGGTGGGGGATTCTTCTTGGAGTGTGTTAGGAGATTTTAATGTTGAGGTTCTTTAATGAAAGTAATTGTGGTGTTGGTCTTATTGCATCTGCCACGTCCGAATTTGCTAATTGTATGAGACTTTCGGCCTTAATGATATGAGATTCAGTGGGGAGTTTCTCACTTGTTGTAACAAGCATTATAGTGGCGAGTTAGTGTCCAGAAAGCTTGATCGGGTCATTGTGAATGAAGGTTGGCTGTCTCATTTCCCCAACAGCGATGTTGTGTTCCTTACCCCTGGAGGTTCTAATCATTCTCCTCCTATCCTCAATTTCGGTACCTCCCCAGGGCCCCGGTATGCTCATTTCAAATTCTTCAACTTCTATGCTAAGCATGAGCGCTTCTTGCCTATAGTTGAGGAGGCTTTTAACAGTACCGTTGTGGCCAATACCAGTTCGTGGTTAATCTTAGGCGCACGAAGGTTGCTCTGAAGCACCTTAACCGGTCTCTTACTGCGCATGTTTCCAATGCTGTGTTGGTTGCCTAAGCTGATTTGGATAGCTGCCAAGCAGCCCTAGGGGCTGACCGCCCCTATGCTAATCTTGTGACTCAAGAAAGTGTTTTCTTCAGGATGTATGCTTTCGTGTCTTGAAAGAGAGGAAGGCTTCTTTAGACAGAAATCCCGTATTAATTGGATGAAGAATGGCGATCGGAATACTTCCTTCTTCCATGAAGTTGTGAAGAAGTGCACCAATTTGAATCACATTGCTTCTATCCTCCGTAGCGATGGGGTGGTCACCTCTGATATGGAGGAGATCAAATATGAAGCAGTGAACTATTTTTAGACCCTATTGGGATTGACGGGCAGTAGTGCTACGGTTGATGAGTGTGTGGATCTTGGGCCCTCTATTTCAGATGGTGATGCTAGATCTCTTGTGGTTGAATTCTCTGATGAGGAAACTTGAGAGACTTTTTTTTGTATTTAGCCTAACAGGGCCCTTGGGCCGGATGGGTTCAATGGGTTCTTTTTCAAGGAAGCCTGGTCTATTGGTCCGTGGGTGACCAGGGTGGTCCGGGAGTTCTTCTGCTCTGGCTCTCTACTGGGAGAGCTCAACTCAACGATCATTGCCTTAGTTCCTAAAATCCTAACCCCACAAGTATGTGTGATTTTATACCTATCTCTTGTTGTAATACTATTTATAAAGTTATATCCAAGCTTATTGCAAGTCGTATTAAGCATCTTCTCCCTAGCAACATTGGGATCTCTTAGTTTGCCTTTGTGGGTGGAAGGCTTATTAGTGATAATATCTTGCTCGTTCAGGAGCTCATACTGGGGTACCACCTTGACCATGGTTCTCCTCGTTGGGCAGTCAAGGTCGATATTAAGAAAGCCTATGACACTGTTAGTTGGGATTTTATCCTTGATATCCCTGATATCCTTGGTCACCTTCATTTCCCTGATAGGATGATTCATTGGATCCGGTGCTGTGTCACCTCTTTTTAGTTCTCTATCGCGGTGAATGGTGAGCTAGTAGAATACTGTCCTGGCCAAAGGGGTCTTCGTCAGGGAGACCCGTTCTCCCCTTACCTCTTCGTTATTGCCATGGAGGTCTTCTCGCCGGTTCTTTTGAGCTGTATTGCTGCGAGCCCCCAGTTTCGGTTTCATTGGAGATGCAATAGACTTTTGTTAGCCTATGTAGCCTTTTCTAATGATTTGATGGTGTTTTGTCATGGCGACCATTTTTCAGTTTCTGTGGTCAGAAGGCTTCTGATCTACTTGGCTTCTATCTCGAGCTTGGTTGCCAACCCGAAGAAGAGCAACATCTACTTAGTTGGGGTGCCTTATGCGAAGGCTGCTAAGATTATTGATTGTTTTGGGTTTCAGGTTGGATCTCTCCCAATCAGATACATGGGGGTTCCCCTTATTACTTCTAAATTGTCGTTATCTGATTGTGGACTTCTCTTGAAGAAAGTTGACAACAGAATCCGAAGTTGGGAGAAGCGGTGCTTATCCTTTGCTGGTCGTCTCCAATTGGTTTGGTCTGTCCTATGTAGTCTCAATGTTTATTGGGCTTTAAAATTCTTCCTAAGTATGTTTGTCTTCTAATTGAGCGTAAATTCAGGAGATTCATGTGGTCTGGTCATACTGAGGGATCTTCTTTCACGAAGGTGGCGTGGTCGGCTATTCAATCATTACTTCATACATAATTTTGATGTCATTTTGAGCCCCTTTACTTGTCTTTTGATTAATTGCATGTCATTCATGGTAGAATATGATCAATCTTGTAAGGCACGTGCAGATTTGGAAAGATAGTTCATTCTAAGGATAATGCAAAAAGAATGGCGCAATTTGGAGTTGAGACGAAGGAGATAACCCAAGTTGAATATCGGGTCCTAAAGATGTCAAGAACCGAGTCTTGGTGCCTCAGGACGTTTCCAAGTGCCTGCTATGGAAGTACCGCTAAAACTACCTCTGGACATGTCCTTTTGTAGCCCCAGTCGGGCCCTGCACCGAGTCCTTGACATGTCCCAGAGACAACCCAACTGAGCCCATGACATGTCCTATACGTGTCCTTAAGACACCTCCAAGAGCCAAGCCGATTGAGCCCTAACAGAGTCAAAAACCATGTCTGGACATGTCCAAGACATGTCCTAAGTTCCAGAATTCAAGCCCAGAGATAGAGCCAGGACACGTCCGTAGCGCACCTTCAGATGCCAGAATTGAGATAGGTCATGTCTCGAGACGTTCCTGGTTGAGTCAAGTTGGGCCCTCACCTAGCCAACGATGGAACCAAGTGAGACAGAGGTTAGAACTGATCTCCAAACCTTATTTCTAAGCCAATGACACAAGAGAGCAAGCTCAGAACTGGCCAGGACTTGTCCATGGTCTGTTCTGCCCCGAAGACATGTCCTAGATGGGCTGATTTGTGCCAGATTGGGCCCTTGATGTTTCTATAAGTTTTCGACTAGGTGAAAGGCCATAACCAAGCTTTATGCATCATATATGAGTGAGAGAAGTGATATGGCCGAACTAGATATGTGCAAGACCTACCTAGGACTCGTTATGCCCAAAAATGAGGACTTAAAGACACCAAATGAGGAACTTTGCGTCCAGACTTGTCCAGAAGGTGTCCTAACTTGTCCAGAAGGTGTCATGCTGTCCAGGAATGTTCAAGATTTTCAAGAATCAGTGTCTTTCAACTCAAGGTACTTCAGAATTGCCACAGGCTTGCTTGCCGCACAAGAAAGCCACTTTCTTGCATCACAAGTCACACGGTCAAGGAGTTCTATCCAAGTTTTGTCCCTGCTAAGCTAGGAAATCTATTTTAGGATTTTCATTAAGGATCTTTTGGTCCTTTGTTTTACTTTTAATTTCTAGATTTTAGGGGATTCCTAAGGGACGATTTAAACGAAGTTTTAACGTGAAACTAGGGTTCCCAACCCCTTAGCCGCATATTACTTTGTGTTTTAGAGAGTTTTCAATCTTTTAGCTTTTTTTCGTGTTCTTGAAGAAGAGTTGAGCACATAGAGTGTGGAGATTGCTTGGCCTTGTCCTTGTGCTCACCATCATACTCAGTGTTTTCCTTTTCTTCCTTTTCCTTTACTTGTAATCATGAATTCATTTATGTTATTATTCAATACAATGTCATAGTAGTTCTTTATATAATTAGGGATGCTTGAAGCCATAGCCATGTAGTTCTTTGACTTGATTTTGGCCATTGATTTACATTGCTATGAATGCTGCATATAATTGTGATTACTGTGCTTAATTTATGCTTATGTTTATAAGTTTGATCACCTTATTTGCATGAACTATTGATGAATAATTTCTTGTTTGATTGATCATCTTCTTATGATTGTTTTCATCAAGGGTAGTGGCTTTACATCTTGTAATCCAACTTATGACAACCTAGATTAAACGACATCTTCTTGGGGTAGTGTGATTGTTCAGATTTCCTTTTGTGCTTAATGCATTCTTTGAATAATTGTGGTAGTGAGTCGGAAAAACCTGCGACATAGGAACTAAGAAGGAAATAAAATGTGTGGAGTGAGCCTTAAGTGGACCTTTGCATGGGCATCATGTTTAGATAATTCATAGTAATGGAATCTTGGAAATCTTGTTAGGAACTTGTAGTGGCTAGCGGTGGATAGTTAGCTTTGATTCGTTTTTAATTAATCAATTCAATCTTCTTTGCTTTTTTTACTTGTTTCTTGCATCTTTAGTTACATGCTTTCAATTTTCAGAATCTCAACTTCAAACTCTTATTTCGAGTCTTTTTGTGTTTGCTTGAGTCTTAAGTCAGTCCTTAGGCCTGCCTAAGTGTCCTAGCCGTGTCTTGGTGTTTGTCTTGCATATTTGATTTGTTGTGAGTCTAGGTCTAAGTGTTTAAGTGCTTATTAGTTTTCTTTTGTTATTTTGATTCTTAATCTAAGTTAAGTGACCTAAGTACTAAAGTGGATAAAACGTTGGTACAAGTCCTTGAGGGATCGATCATTGCTATATTGCTATACTATCTTATTGATTTGTACACTTGTAAGGTGTTAACTGTTAGAAATAGAATGCACATTCTTGTCTTCTATTTTTACCAACAAGTTTTTTGGCGCCGTTGTCGGGGACCTGTCCCTCAGAGGTGTCCATTTAGTTTAGATTGTGTTAACTTATTTATTTTTCTATTTTTAGGTGCTTTGTTTTATGTCATCACACGACTCTGTACAAGGTTCTATACACGGCTCTCCACCAACATCCCCTAGAATGGCAGAAAGTGCTCTTTCCAACCCAGCCCCACGGCTTCTCAAGGAGTTTGCCACTCCTCACGTGATGGAAGATCAGTTCCCCATAGTTTTCCCAGCATCCACTGTGGAAAACTTCGAGCTCAAATTAGGAACCATACACATGTTGCCTAAGTTCCATTGGCTTTTGGGAG